>JARGXX010000006.1:600000-1123376 GCA_030374765.1 Agarophyton chilense
CCCACAGCCACGACCTCTCGAGGACCTGAAACCACTGAGGGTGCTCTCCGAGTGTCCGGATCGATACCGGAATCGTTCCGGACTTCGGGAATTGAGCTCCTCGACCTAGGCGGGGCCGGGGGCACTGAATCCGCTTGACGGTTCGATCCAGTCCTGGAACCACAGGTAGGCGGCGACATGCTGCAGACACGACACCGACGATTCGGGGTAACGATGAAATTCGATCACGAGATTCCCGGAGAACGGATGACGTAACACAAAACAAAAATAAAAACCAATTCCAACCTTTCCAAAGGGGACCACTACAACAAATCTTCACGACGGTGCTTCCTCTTCCAAGAGATATTCCAACACGTGGATGACCAACCCAAAAGTCCGAGAACGGATTCTAAGTCGGGAGACCACTTGTGGTGCAAAACCCGGCGACGGGAAGTGCTCTCAAGGTGTTCGAAGCCTTGCTCCCTGGGGGAGGCAGACTCAGAGACAGAGCCCTCCGTTCCACCTGTAGTGTGGGGTGTAACTCCCACGGGGGATTCCGGCAGTACCGAAGGAGGTGAGGGGTAGAAACCGTTGGATCGGGAATGGGTATGGGTATCCCAAAGAATGGGGGAAAATCCGGCGAAGAGGGAAAACGGGGCGAGGGTCGGGCACTAACAGGCACCGGACCCGAGAACCAGAAAAGGGGCGAAACAACAAAAGAAACCCAATACAGGGGCGAAAACCTGTCTTCGAAAGGAAACACAAAAAGCACGCAACAAGTAAGCAGAACCCCCACGGGGTACCGTGCACGCAGGTCGTTTGAGCGGTCCCAAGGGGGTGGTTGCACGGAACCCAAACGTGGGCATTCTCCAAGCGGAGTCGTGTCCCTACGCAGGCGTTGCTAACCAGAGCCCGTTCCGGGTTGTAAGGCCGAAACGATGGCGACGAAGAACCTCTAAAGGTATCGAAGACCAACCTTGGTTCCCATTTACTTTGAGCTTCGGACTGTCAGATCTCATCTCCCTAAGTAGGGCCCACTAACTAAACTCTACAGTAGTGCACACCTGCTCAGGGCCATACACGTGGAGATCCAACTGTCAGGGCCCAAAAATCCAACGTTCTAACAAATATCCGAAAATCGGTGCCAAAATTAAGCCACGTGTATCACGGGGCCAATCCAACCATGGGCCATCCGAATTTTCCCTTATAGGCGAATTCTAACCAGAAAACAGTGCCACCTCAGCACACCTTAGAGGGGATCATAGTCATAACCCTTGGAGGGTTCAATCCTCATTCTATGAGTTGCATCTTCAAGTATCCCCTAACTGGGCGTTGCTCTACAATAGTTATATAATTGACACTGGAGATATATAAGAAAAATACCCCGATCATTGGGGGGTCTTAATGAAAAAGGGATACGAAGGTGTTCAGAGCATGTTCGTGCAGTTCACCCGAAAAAAAACCTGGTGAGAAAAATATTATTTTAATCAGAAATTATATATTCAAAAGATTTCTACGGATACGATTATTGTGGAAGAGTACTTCGGCCGATTAACACAGTTATGGAATGTTACAGAGTCAAAATACCGATGGAGTGAAAAGTTTTATGACGAACCATTTTTATTCTTTGTGTCCGTGACAAACGCGCATGTTGGGTAGCATTTACTTCGGACCGAAGATGATGCCCATCATAATAGGATTAAAAGTCGGTTATATGCAATTGGCGAGGAAATTGGGAAAAATCGAAAAAAGGCGCAACAGAAGTATAAAGAGAAACATCAGAGACATATGGAATCCAAATATCATGAAATAGATTCGGATGAAGATATTATTAATCCAAACAATTTCTAGTGATTAGTGTAATAAGTTGATCTTTGTGTAAAACATTTCTTTGTTGTGCAGTTTGGGATCAATTGGGATTAAGCTATTATTATGATGTGTTTGATTAAATTGGGTTATTGATTTAGTTCTTTGCATATAGTCAACACTTCTACAAAAAGAGTGAAGTAATGTAACAATTCAGGATTAGTTTTGGAGATCTACTGTTTGCTTCTTACTTCAACAGAAAGAATTGCCTCTATTCTTTATAAAACCATAGCCACTCTTACACTTGCGGTCTTTCTTATCACTTGAAAATCCGACTCCGACTAACTAACCACTACCGCATTCTGTCCTTCATCGTAGACAATCACTATTTCTTATGTGGACGAAACGTAGTTCAGTAATTTTTGAGTTGTCTTTCAGTGCTTAATTGAAAATAATTACATGTAGCGCAAAAGAAATACAACATAAAACGCAACATCAGGAGCACAGTATTCGTAATATTCACTAGAGATCCCATGAGCTCTCTATATGGAACGTTTATTTCTTCTTATTTGCATTTATTGCGCTCACGTCTGAAATAGTTTGTACAGTAACTGTGAGTCGTTTCTCTTTTTCTATCTGAAACTGAAATGCCAGCTGTTCGATCATGGATTTGTGGTGGACCTGAATCTTTTTCCCATCTACAGTAGTTTGCAAAATTAATCCAAAACATTTGGTAGTTGTAGCATTCAGGACTCACGTGGATGCCAATGATCCAAATATTTAAAAGGCAATGCCCGACATTCATGAGCGACTCTTAATATGGCACTCACCATCTAGAAGACATGAGACTGGTTATAAAATGTACATTTCGTGAAGCTTGTTTTCTATGTCTTAGAAATTTTCACCGCTTGCACGTGGTTATGAGTCTCGTGTCAATCATTACAGTGCATAGAAAGTACATAAGCCAGACCACGACGACGACGGTGAAGTAAAGAGTTTGTGCCTTCACTAACAGGTTATGAGCCCTTCGCTAACCACATAGCGCATTTCACGAACAAACGCCCCCCCACCACCACCCCGACGACGCCGTCACGGATTCCCAGCAACTACGCCTGGCCCGCCGCCTCGGGTGTGAGCTGCGACGCGACCCACACATACAACAGCTCTACTCGAACGCAATACACAATTCCAACGACAATCACACACCCACCGACTCAACACAACATACCTCACACGTCACATTCCACTCACTCGCCGCACCACCCATGGACACCGACAGAGCCCCTAAAATCCCTGATCTCGACATTACCAAGTTTTTTTCATGGTTTCTAGCACTCAAAACTTATCCAGCAACCATAGATGCACTCGAACATTCACAAAGCAACGCTCAACCTCCAACCGATGAAACAGCCAACAAAACATTCACCATCAAGAAGAATCGTCTGCTCTCAGCCGTGCTCAGCAGCGTCGCCATAGACATTCTGGGCTTACTTCTGATATCAGGAGAAGAACCCTTTCCCCACGACCTAATTCAAAGCATCATCAAGCACATCTCACAAACCTCCAAGGAGGATCACCAATTCCTCAAAACGGAGGCCGAAAGCATCAAACTAGAAGACATTACCAAGATCGTAACGTACTTGAAAGATCATTTCGAAGTTCGAAAAAAAATAGTCGCCGCAAGATATCCGAACATAGCGGAAGAGGACATAACTATCGACTTCCTAATATATGGACTGAAGAAGCACGCCACACTCACACGAATACTAGGTCACATACTTGCGAACAAACCCGCCACAGTTCGGAACTTCATTCGAATCTTTAAGTAACTCAACAACCTATATCAACTGGCACAAGCTCCAGTTCCACCGCAGCCGATATCAAGTTTCACCGGGGACTATAACACACTACGTCCGAACTACAGATGCCCGGCATACCCCGTACGACGCATACCATTTAAGCAACTCTGTTTCTACCATAACTCCCTCGGCATACGATGCAACCACAGCGACGCACAATGCCGTGATCAGTCCCATCCCAAATTTCAAAGGCACAACACATAGGCCAACTACATGCACGCCGGACTACATCAGCACGTATCTGCTACCACCACCCCCTCACCGCAGAAGAGCTATCCCAACATCCTCCCTCAACAACACACATCGGCACACGATAAAGACGTTGGTCCTGAACAAGAAACGGAAGTCAACGGTACGTTTGTCGTAGACACTGGAGCACACCGGACGCACATCTCACAACCAACAGCCAACATGACACCGCTCCCCAAAAACCTTCTAACACAAATTGCCACATCACAACAGAGCCGATGAACCCACAGTGGCACCCTACACTTGGAAACCAACAAGAATAATGCAATACGCACTTACGCTGTCGCGAACCCCCACCTGCGTCACAATCTCCTCTCAGTCAATGATCTTGCTACCAGATATTGTAGGACAACGCTTGGAGCGGAGAAACCACGAAGATGTTCGGGATCTTCCTCTCTTGAGAGACACGCCTCAGGCGGAGGAGACGCGTCCCAGCGGAGCACAGAAACAGAGCTACTCTGGAAAGGCAAGACGGAGTCGGGCGCACGACGGAGTCGGGTGTAAGACCGAGGCCAATCCGGCGGGATATACCTAGAGTGTTTAGGTGAGCACGGCACAGTCCGGGGTGTGACCAATCCTAGGCGGAGCGGTATCACGGCGATTGTCGTAATAGGAGCGAGGAAACACTTGTATGAAGGAGAATACAAGCGGAGTGAGTGAGGCAGCCACTCACGAGAGCCAATAAGGAAAACAAGAGGAAAACAGGGGCGAAACCCTATACAGGGGTGAGACTACGACAAGTGTCGGCGATTAAATATGAACCCACGGTGGTGGTAGCACTCTGTTCGACCGAGGGGTGCATGAACTAAAGTGCGACGGGCGCTCCCGCAGTATGCGGTGAAGACGCGCCGAAGGCGAAGAGTTCAGAGCCAAGACTCCCTCCTTGGGATCTCTCAAGAGGGTGTTTACTGGGGAGCAGTGCTCAACCTCCTAAATATTGTGGCGCGCGGCCCCTGACAGTGGGCTTGCGCCCGAAAAATAGACACTAGATAGCGATAGCGCAGCTAAATAACTACTAGAAAATACTACATAATACTAACCATTAGGTAGAATCCGGGCCACGTGTGGCACGCCTCGCACTCGAGCGTCGGCATCCGTGCAGTACGCGTGTTCCACCAGTGTGTACTTCCGGTCCTAACCGGCCGTCGGCACTCAATATCGGAATAGTTTGTCATAGCCCAACCTAGTCCTCAAGCGAGCGAACTCTCTAAGTCCTGCGAAGAAACCCCCCTTGAAGGGCATTGTCCTTCATATCCCCCTCCTTAGGTTACGAACAAGTCGTCGACATGGCGGGGAGGCAACGGTCCAACCGGCATAAGAGCGAGCCGGTTAACGCGTCCAGCGACCACTCGACTGTCGAAGGCAGAGCTGCACAACCGAACGACAAACGCACCAACGCGGTAACCACTCCTCGAACTTCGAGCGCTCTTCCGCATCGTACGCCAACTTCCCGCGACCACATCCCGATAACTCGGCGACCAGTAGTCCCGATGAGCGGTGGAAACAATCCCCGCCGGGGTTACTTCTCCGGTTTCCATTCGGCTCCCCTTCCGCGGGGGAGTGCCTCGTCAACCGCGCCGAGCCGATCACGGGGTCCCGTTGAAGCTTCAAGCCACATCACTTCTGCCGAGGACACCTGGCCCAGTTACGACGAACTCGTCGGGTTAAACCCGCGTCAACATGCGGCGATTCTCCGCAGAGCTCCGTGGTTCCATCCGACAGCGGTCTTCGACGAAGAACTCGTGGCCGCGTATGCTGATGGCAATGCGCGTCTCCCGGGCGAGCTGCCGGCTTTGATCATCACTTCGTGGGACTGGCGACGCCGTGTGGTGGTTCCCATTCACGCAGTTCTGCGGCGAAGGCGCGAATCGGCGGAAGAGGCACATTGTATATTCGTCCGCATCGGCTACTCACGGATCAGCCGGGCGAACTTCCAATACCCCATCCCCGAGGAATTCGGCTTCGACCTAAGGATGTACCGGACTCAAGGTGAGATCGGCTATTGTGACCGCTTTGCGGCGTTGGAAACTTAAGCATGGCGCGGTCAACCGCGAGCGCGTCAAGAAGCGATCTGCCGGGTCCGTCCAATCATTCGTGCCGAGTTCCTTCATCTTCGTCGTGAGTCCCGATATCGGTGGTTACAGAACTTCATCCGCGAGGAGTGTCGGGGCAGATCCCGCTTTGGGTTCCTTGTTCCTTATCAAAACACGGAGATGAACCGGATGAGTCCCTTCTATCAGTTCGTGCGATACGTTCCCCTGCCTGGGTGGTGGTCCTCCGTCGTGGTGTGCCCGGGATGTTACGTGGAGTTGCCTCCAGTCGTCTCCTATCTGGGCTCGTACCTCCTCGAGGATCCGCACCCCGACTTATGTTCCGTGGTCCTAACCGAATGGGCAGTCGGCGCCGTGGCGTACATCTTGTGGGAAGCCTACGACCAGTATCGACTGTGGTATCTTCCTCCGCGTTTGAGTGGTTACATCCGGCAGCTGGACCTTCAACTCCCTCTTGGAGGTGTCAATAACGCTGATGAAGCTCAGGAGCGCATCGACATCATCGGGCGTGTCGACTGGACTGTTGTGCCTGTCCGGCAGAGCGGCCGTGGTCAAGAAACCGGTGGGGCTGATCGGTCTCCGGGGTGTTCCACGCTGTTGGCAGGAGATTTCATCTTCTTTAACCCATGGGAGCAGCAAGAGATCTCCAAGGCGGAGGCGTTGGCACTCTGGATGGCTCTGCGAGGCATACCATACGGGCACCCCGTGGGGTTTGTCAACTCGGATGACTTCTACTACTCCTATGGCGGTGATGATCTCCCGGAGGAGGAGGGCGAATACCGTGGCGACGAGGTCATGGGAGACGTTGGAGATCCCGATGGTGCCGATACTACGGTGCAGCAGGCGCGGGGAGCGACTCACGCAGGTGCGGTCGTCGATCCAGTGGCGGCGGCGTTGCCGGACGAACCGGAAGTTATCGAGGTTCCCATACGCCCAGAGGCGGCCGTGATCTCCCGGTTCCTTCGTGGTGTCAGACTAAACTCGCAAGCGGCGAGCGGCGACATCGGTACGATGAGAGACGCCGTCGTGGCACGCCTGGCCGGCGGGAGTAACTCCGCTAGCGATTCGGCTGGCGCGCACGGTAATCCGGATTCTTCCAACTGATCCCTTGGGAACTTGGTTAGTATATCCCGCTGTGCGGTAGTGTGTGCAGCAACTTCGAAAATAGTAAACTGCTTCCGTCTATGACGTATTTGTTTTCTTTTTTCTCTTCCACTTCTTCTGAGTGTCCTTCGCCAGGTCTTCTGTGCATCTTCTCCTTTTTCGAAGGGTTCTTATCCAGATCTTCTGTTCCTTTACCCCCATCGGGTGTCTTCTTATCCCACTTGGGCTCGGTCTATGGTAGCCGGCAAAGCCGTAACAGTACAACGATGATACTGTACCACCTTTGACCGAGGTAGGTGCTCTATCAGTTCGTCTGAATCCCGTTCGGGGCCGTACCCGTACCAACGGACCAAGTATTGGATATACCCCTCTGGGTGGTAGGAGTGCTCCAAAATGCGTCCGACCACGAACTCTTGTCGGTACACTTCCCGGCCATCCCGTATAACGGTGTCGCTATTTCCGGGTGGTACCCGTCCTGAGCCCGAGGGTACCGAATTGATCACGCGTTGGGCGGCTTCGCTCCGGTCGGACCGTGTAGCGCGCAAGTCAGTCCTCGGCTGAGTGCAATGGCGACCCGCCTTCGGCGGTTCATCTTCCCCAAGTGCCTGGTTTGCTTCGGCGTTTCCCACTCCGGTTGGAGGGCCCACACCGGCGGGTAACCCGGGTGGTCGTTCTGCTAATCGGCGTGGTGAAGCTCGCTTCGGCGGTGAGATTCGCTGGGGCGGTGGCGCATTGTCGCACCTCTCTGTCCCACAGCGAGGTTCCGTGTAGTCACATGAGGGTTCCAATGGCTGGCTGTCCGGCGTTGGCGCCGTGGATGTATCCGCCTCCCTGTGCGGGGTACTTGGCGGTGCGTCGTCCACTCGTACTGTATCAGGCTGCGGTGCGTCGAGCGCATTTGCATTCCGTGTTACACGTGTGGTGACACCTCGGCGAGTGTTGTTAACGTTATCGGCAGCTGCGTTCTGAGGCTTGGATAGCGACTCCGTCTAGTCGTGCAGGACGTCGGTATCAGGCACCCCTGATGGGCGAAGAATGACACGCGACGGTGTGGTGTTTGCAGCGACGGTGTTGACCGGATTACGACGGCTGTCGGGCGCCTCCCCCTCCTTAGACGATGCACCGGAGTTGGTGTCCGTCGGGTGGACTGGGGAGGAGCGACGAATGCGCGACACGATTCCTTGCGGGTTGGGCGCCGCGGGTAGCGGAAGTTCAGACAAACCCCGAGATGGGTGTGGTAACGCGTAGGGACGCGGGTGAAACTGGGGTAAGGGGGTCGATGAATCCGTTTCAACGGGAGCACTCACACCAGTAGGTTGGGATCTTAGCGGCGGAGGAGCCGATACCACGCGATCGCGGGAGATGCGTTCGTGATTACCAGCGAGGTGAACGACGACAGTGTCGGGAGCCACCGAAATAACCCGAAAGGGGCCGTCGGCAACGGGTGACAGCTTGAGGCGTTTCTCCTTCTCTGGGTTCCAATACTCCTTGCGGATGAATACATAACCGCCGTGGGCGAGACGTGGCGGCGAGCGAGGGGCTTTGGTATCAAAGTCACGCTTGTAAGCGGCCTGGGCTCGGCCCATTGAACGCCGTGCGGCGGGAACGAGCTTCGTGAGCCAAGTTTTCCACGCTTTGCGGTAAGCAGTCGGTGACGGAAAGGTGTCCAGAGTGGGCTGTGGTTCCAGCGCCACGGGCGGTGGGGTACGAGACAGTACCAGCTCCAAGGGCGTTAATCCAGTTGTCCTGTTCACCTGCGTATTGTACGCAAAGGTGAGCGCATCAGTGAACAAGTCCCAATCTTTGGGGTGGTCTGCAACGTATGAACGGAGTGTCGCAAGTAATGTCCGGTTGAACCGTTCGGCCTTCCCGTTAGGTTGGGGGTGGTAAGTGGTCGTGAACAGGTTCTTAATGTCCAAGATGCAACACACATCCTCGAGGAAACGAGAGACGAACTGTCTCCCGTTATCGGAGAGGAAGTTGACCGGTGGGCCGTAGACGAAGACCCAGTGTAGGACGAAGGCTTGAGCCACGCTCATAGCGGAGATCTTCCGTAACGGTACGGTCCGGACCAGCTTGGAGAAGCGATCCGTAATTACGAGTAAGAACTTGTAATTCCACTTAGTGGTAAGGAAGGGACCAATTATATCGATGGCCACACACTCCAATGGAGCGCGAGCTGGGAACAGCTTCAACTTCGTCGCATGACGGCGGAGTTGGACACGGTTCCGAGCGCAATCGGTACAAAATCGCACCGTTGCGTAGCAGTCCACTGCCATGGCAGGCCAGTAGAAGTTACGGCGTAGGGTGAGGTAGAGTTTCCGTCCCCGGACGTGGCCACTCAGTTTGGAGTAGTGCGACATCCGCAATACTCTCGACTGGAGGTTATGTGGTACGACGATTTGTGGGTGCGATCCGACGGTCCGTACAATGTATCCGGCGTCATTCACCTGAAAGAGGAGAGTACCTCCTCCATTGAGTTGAGCGCGGTCCTTCGCGCAGAACGGGTCAGCGAATTGCTCCCGTATCATCTCCTCTGGAGTAATAGGCACGACGTTCCCTGGTAAGGGTTTCTCGGAATCTTCCGAGAGAAGAAAGTCGTCCAATTCGGAACCGGAATCTGAAGAGTCCGTGTCTCGTTCCTCTTCCTCGATTGTAGCGTCGTCGCCATTCACTGCAAAGGGTATTTCATCGTCTTTGACGGGTAGTGCTTCGCCAGTAGTGACCAGGCGGGAGAGAGCATCGGCTTGGGTGTTGCACGATCCTTTTCGGTACTGCACGTCAAAGTCAAATTCCGCTAGACGGAGACCCCAACGCATCAGGCGGCGGGAAGGCTCCGAGATGGACAGTTGCCATCGAGACAGAGTAATTCTTCTCGTGGGCGTTTAGCGAACGGGACTGGTACCCTACGGGGCGTCGTTCCCCATTGGGTGCAGTTTGAAACAGTGCAGAACCTACTTGGTAGTCGCTGGCGTCCGTATCTACGGTGAAGGGCCTTCCAGGCTTGGGCAACGAGAGGATCGGGGCGGAGACGACAGAATCCTTAAGAGAGTTGAAATATTCCGTTTGAACGGGGGTTAAGGGGTTCATTTTTGGTGGTTGGCCTTTCCGCAAAAGCGGGTTTAACGGTGCAGCCTTGTCCGCAAAGTGCGGGATGAGTCGTCGGTAGACGTTCGCGAGTCCCGGAAAGGAACGAAGCTCGGTTTGCGTCCGCGGTTCTTTAGCCTCTTTGAGTGACTTAACACGAGTCTCCTCGATTGTAGCACGTCGTGGACGGATAACATGGCCGAGATACTTCACGGTGTCCGTGAAGAAGTCACGTTTCTTCAACTTAAGAGTGACACCCGCATCTCGAAGCGTGGTCATGATATCCCTCACATGAGTGAGATGTTTGTCCAGATTATCTGAGAAGACGACTATGTCATCCAGGTAGACCGGGCAGGTACGCCATTTGAAGCGGGCCAATAGGATGTCGATGGCTCGCTGGAAAGTAGCGGGGGCGTTGGTAAGACCAAAAGGCATCCGTTTGAAACGGTAGAGACCGGAGTGACACGCGAAAGCGGTTTTATCCTGGTCTCGTTTCCTTACCGGAACTTGCCAGTATCCCCAATTGGCGTCCAGGGTTGTAAAGACGGTGGCGGTTCCCAGCGAGTCAATGTACTCGTCCATTCTTGGGATTGGATACACGTCCATGACGGTGACGGCATTCAACCGACGGTAGTCGACGCAAAACCTCCGGGAACCATCCTGCTTTGGAGCCAGTACTACTGGAGAAGCCCACGGCGACTGAGCCGGTTCAATGACTCCTGCTCGAAGCATTTCATCCACTTGTGCCTTTTCCTCAGCACGTGCGGCGGATCCGGCACGGTATGGGTGCTGAGAGATGGGTCGGGTGTCCGGTAGCAAATCAATCCGGTGTTCCGTAGTGGCAATCTCACCAAGGGAGCCGTCCCACATAGTGGTGAAGTCCTTCAAAAGTTCTCGCAATCGATGGCGGTATGACTCCGGGACGTGGCTGAGATCCAGGTCCTCGAGTTCTTGAACTGGATCGGGGCGGTCAACACTCGTTGAAACGGGCTGCGTCCCTGATGTTACAGGTTGAACCCAGGGTACCGGCGATGAAACGGGTTCCGGGCTGTCCCTTTTCTCAGAGTGAACGAGTCCGAGAACGTCAGCTGCGGTCAGCTGTGTCGGCACCATAGCGATGGGGTGCGGCATGACGGACCCTATCACTTGGTTCTTCACCAGATACTGGGGTACAGTCCCTAGATTGGCGATCAGCACTTGAAACTGTTGGTTTGGCTCCACATGGACGATTCCATTCGCAATTGAGAGGCTGTGCTTGTCATACAGTGACGACAATGGTTGCAAGACCCGGAGTCGGTGTTGACGGGAGATTACTTTCACCATCATTTGGGACTCAGTCGGGACGCACAACGACGCTGCGACGCGGAGCTTATTAGATTCACGGTTATCCGGTCCAGTTTCCTGTGCTGCCGGTAGCGGGACATGCTTCTTCGTGGCACGCCTAAGCGGACGACGAACGATCGGAGTGGACGATCCATTCTCCATCTTGACACCCCGTTGGCGGGGGAAGATGGCTTCGACGAAGCGGTCCCAAAAGTCCCAACCCAAGATGACTGGGGCGGCTAATTTCCGACATACCGAAGTCTAGTTTCACCACGCGAGCGCCAACGCGGACTGCCAGTTCTATGAACCCCACCGTATCCAACGGTTTGTTGTTCGCGTCAGCGACCTTCGGGACGTGGTCGCGGCGGATCCTAGACTGCAAAGCAGGCGGTACCACTTCCTCCACGACAAAGTTCGGACCGGAACTGGTGTCTAAGACGGTAAAGTGTCGCACCACAAACTGGGGTGAAAGGCCAAGGTCAGCATAGACCTTGTAATTTCTCTTGGCCATCACCAAAACTCTATCCGGGAACCGGTTATGGAAAACAAGTTTCCACGGACGACGCAGAACACTAAAGTGTTCCGATTTCACTTCATTGACGGCCTCTTTCCTTGAAAGGATTTTGACCGGGGAGCGAGGCTTGGACGCCTCGGGCGCCGTCGACCTCGACTCTGAGGGCGCCCCTCCTTGAGAGGAAACTCCCACATTTAGTGTTTCTGGGCCTGCTCCGCCGTAGTCGGCTGCTCAGGACGTTGAGCTGGCAACGCCGGGGCATCCGGTCCAGAAGGTACCGCAGAAGCGGTGGGGTGACCGACCACATCGGTGACACGGGATTCCGGTGCAGGTACCACCCGAGCTCGGGGAAGCGACACGTGACGTGGAACATCCGTTCGAGCACGGATATACGATGCTATTGGAACAGCTGCTTTGTCCTCCGGGGATAGGGCCTCGTAATGGACTACGACTTGTGCCCATTCTCGGAGAGACAACACACATTGTGGAGAAGAATGGCCTGGTTTGTAGCAGAAATGACAAATCAGACCAGAAGCCGGTGTTGGGTGGCGAGGATCAGCGAACTTCACCGCGGGGCGGGTATCTCTCCAACCAGGACGCGAAAAGCGGACATTACCACTCTCGTGTGGGACGCGTGGCGCACGAACGCGGCCATTATCCGCATAGAGTAGCGTGTCATCCTCAATCACGTATAGTGACTCGTCCAAGGCTGAGGGTAACTCCGTTGTCGGGATGGAATGAACGTCGATATGGGCTAGCTGCACGTTATCATAATCCCTTCGAGAGGCCTGTTCGTCGATCATCGAAGCTGACGGGACCCGGTTGTAACATCAACGCTTTTGCGGACCTAACCCTGGATCCAGGAGTGCGTGCGCGCGGGGCTTCACCTTCTGCGCGAGCGAACTGCACTACTTCCAAATACGTGGCTTTAGGTCTATCTTCTCGACGTCGCGCAACAAGAGTCCAGATCGCCGGGTCCAAACCATCGAAAAACATGGTACAACGCTCTTCAGCGGGGTAAACATTGCCACAGCGGTGGAAGGCCTTGTTAAGGCGCGACGAATAATCGGTTTCCGACTCGCCTGGCCGTTGGCGAGTGTCCCTCAGGGCCTGTATAGCCTGTTGAATGGCGTAGTTAGTAGCATACGACCTCAGGAGGTACTGAACTGCTTCGGGCCAGCAGGTTACCCCTCTTTCGGACGCGCGTGATGAACCTCTGACAGAGTGATACTGTTCTTCTGCAAGCCCACGTAAGAAGTACGGTAAGGCAATTTAGGCCTGTCCCTCGTTCATTCCAAGGATGTCAGCTTCCGCGACAAAGCGTGCCAAGAAATCCAAAACCAATATTGGGTCTTCTCCAGTAAACAACTGGTTGCGAAGTGAGAGCTGCATTCGCTTAATGCAGTCCTTCACTCTTCCCGTACCACGGGGTGTACGATCCAAAGAGGAGTCCTCCAAACGGTAGTACCGGTATCATAAGAGCTTCTTAGAGAGCGAATTGGTCGGTTGCAGCTCCTTCAAACCTGTGTGCTTCCTTCCCTTCGTGCGGGCACGGATCACACCATGGGTGGCTGTTGACCGCTTAGAGCGTGAGAAACGCTCACGGCGAGCTACTTCCACCGATGAATCGGAAGAGTCGGACTCCGAGGATGAGGAGTCTGACGGTTCGGGATCCGTTTTCCTTCGCTTCTTTCGAGCCTGTCGGTTCTCTTCCTTTCTTCCCTTGTGGGATACTGCAACCGGCTCGGCCGGATCATTCCCCGACATTAGGGTTTGTTCCAACGTCTCGAGACGGCTTCGGACGCGCGAGAACTTGTCCGCAACGTCCTTGACAAAGGCCGAGGGTCCACCAAGGGACTCTAGACTCGAGTTCACATCCGCACGGAGGACACGGAGGTCCTCAGAAAAATCCTGCGTAGCAGTGTCATCCACCTTCTTGCGAAGAGAATCAAACTCCTCTGCAAGGATGACTTGAGCTTCCCGCATAGAGCGGGATTGCTCTTCCACAGCTGCAAAGCTGGGATGGAGAGTGACATCCCTAGCAGGGGAGAGCATCTGGGCGGCGGCAGACGACGGTCCTGCTCCACTTGCTGGGGGTGTGGACTCAGAGACAGGAGGTCTCGAGGTCCTTCCACCTGGCACGCCAGTCGATCCACCGGTATGAGACCGTGAATAGACCAGGATACGGGATGGTTGCGATGGTTCCGTTGCACCGGTTTGACTCCGCGTCCTCCGACGGTCTTTGGACGACATAATATCAGAATCCGTTACACGTGAGTATCCAAACCCGATCGGCTAGTAGGGCCAAAAAACTTCTTCAAAGAGGGCAAATGAAATCAACCTAAATTTGTGAGTCCTCTTTCCGAATAATCGTGACTGAGTGTGCCCGACTCAAACTTCTAAGCCGGGAGACCAGTTCGTAGGACAACGCTTGGCGCGGAGACACCACGAAGATGTTCGGGATCTTCCTGTCTTGAGAGACACGCCTCAGGCGGAGGAGATGAGTCCAAGCGGAGCACAGAAACAGAGCCACTCTATAAAGGCACGACGGAGTCGGGTGTAAGACCGAGGCCAATCCGGCGGGATATACCTAGAGTGTTTAGATGAGCACGGCACAGTCCGGGGTGTGACCAATCCTAGGCGGAGCGGTATCACGGAGATTGTCGTAATAGAAGCGAGGAAACACTCGTATGAGGGGGAATACAAGCGGGGTGAGTGAGGCGGTCACTCACGAGAGCCAATAAGGAAAACAAGAGGAAAACGGGGGCGAAACCCTATACAGGGGCGAGACTACGACAAGTGTCAGCGATTAAACATGAACCCACGGTGGTGGTAGCACTCTGGTCGACCGAGGGGTGGATGAACTAACGTACGACGGGCGCTCCCGCAGTGTGCGGTGAAGACGCGCCGAAGGCGAAGAGTTCAGAGCCAAGACTCCCTCCTTGGGATCTCTCAAGAGGGTGTTTACTGGGGAGCAGTGCTCAACCTCCTAAGTAGTGTGGCGCACGGCCCCTGACAGTGGGCGCGCGCCCGAAAAATAGACACTAAATAGCGATACTGTAGCTAAATAATTACTAAAAATCACTAAATAATTCTAACCATTAGGTAGAATCCGGGCCACGTGTGCCACGCCTCGCACTCGAGCGTCGGAATCCGTGCAGTCCACGTGTTCCAACAGTGTGTACTTCCGGTCCTAACCGGCCGTCGGCACTCAATAGCGGTATAGCTTGTCATAGACACAAGCTAGTCCTCAAGCGAGCGAAATCTCTAAGTCCTGGGAAGAAACCCCCTTGAAGGGCATTGTCCTTCAAATATGGCTTAGTGGTATTCACCGCCAAACAAGGCTATGTCATCGACACGAGGCAAAAACCACCTGCGATACTAGCAACGGCACCTTGGCGCCACAATCTATACACCGTGAATGCCAAACACATAAACAAGGCTCCAGCGAGCACGGCTCGAGCGATTCCCTTGACCAGAACCAAGCAAAATAGCGCACATCTCATTACCGAACACGTTATCCACAAACACAAACCACCACGACCTACAACACATACAGCAGCTTCTGAACTACCCCCCACCGCCTACACAGGGTAAAGCGCCAAAGATCGACTCCAAGTCGCTAAGAACACTATCCAATCTCGCCCTACCAAGAGGACAATCCAACATACAACTGACCATGCAGGACTGGCACATCCGCCTAAACCATGCCAATCCACGAAAACTAGCGCACAGAGCCAACCGCCGTCTCGTCCCCAACACGCCCACCAATTTACCTACCGACACCAGACTCACATGCAGCGCGTGTGCACGTGCCAGATGCCAACCAGCACCTCATCCCCGCAAGCAACATCAGTACCCCACAGGCGCCTACGTAAGATCTGACACCTGTGGACCCATAAAACCCACCTCAACTCATGGTAACAATCACATGCTATTCATCATTTGCGCTACCAGCAAGTTTGTCATAGCCCTTTTCCTCCAGAATCGCAAAGACATACCACAGCACATAGATGACAAACTACCACACATTCGCTCCCACATGGGACACCCGCTACGCGACTTTCGCAGTGACAACGCCAAAGAGTATATCTCCGACAAGATGTACGCCATATACAACAAACACCACATACGATACCATTTCAGGACGCCCCATCAGTCGCAGGAAAACGGCATCGCAGAACGCCTAAACCGAACCATAATGGACTCTGTCCGCGCGTTACTAACCACAGCAGGCCTAGATGACTCTCATTGGGAGGATGCAGCCAGAGACACCATATTCTAGTACAACCTCATGCATCACGCAACCACAGACGACTCCCCATATCACAGGTGGTATCAAACTACACCCAAGCTAAAACGCATTTTCACCTTCGGACAACTGGGTACTGTTCCAGTGTACGCCCCCAAAAAGAAACTGCAACGGCAAGCAGATCCAGTTCGATACATGTACGCAACTTCATTGGAACATATCGTCATCCCCAATCTTCGCAGCACCACCTACCTTCCAATTCGATCAGAAGATTTCCACCAATACAGCGTCAACACAAACCCGGCCAACACAACCACCAAAGCATTCAAAACGAGATCTCCATACCCGCACCATATCCCCAACGAAATCAACATCAACACACCTTCACCGGTTACCATTCAACAAGCTCGCAATTATCCCGATGCAAACGACAGGAAAGAAGCGCATGATCAAGAACTCGACAACATCGACGCCCATAACAGTATCCAATGGCTCCCAAAGGACTTCAAACCTCCCCCAGAAGCCATCATACCCCTCATGATACTGTACCGATATAAAAGATCAGCGGAAGGAACCATCGTGCAACGCAAGGCAAGGTGCAACCTCCGTGACAGACCGTACACGTTGCCTCCAGACCAAGGAATAGATAGTCCACCAGACGCCGACGTCGACCCAAGTAAAGAGAGACATCTTGTGCACTCCGTCAGGTTATGGGCCCTCACTCACAAATCGATCCCACATCCGCACGATCCCGCCGACTCCGCCGCCGCCAAGAGCAAGCACCATTCGTCGACATAACAGCGGACCTCTTAAGACTCGTCTACCAAGAACAAAAGTATACCTTACAAGCAGATAACACCACACACTATCACACCATGGCGAACGACTCCAAATCCGAAATCCCACAACTCGAAAAAGCAAACTACGGACCTTGGCTCGTAGCGCTACGCGCCTACGACGCAACGAGTGCCTAGATCATCTCACAAGAAACTTACCCAAACCACAGGCAGCCGCTGAACTCAAATCATTCAACAACAAGGAAGACCTGCTCGTCGGAAAAATACTATCCACGACTCCCACAGATATCTTAAACCTACTGATAACACCAGAAAGCGATCCATCACCACACGATCTCCTGCAGTACATAAAGAACAATCTTAACACGGCAAACCAAGACAACCACAAATACCTCAAACAAGAAGCAGAAGACACCATCTTCGAATCCGGGATGGACATTACGGAGTATCTCGAGAAGCATCTAGATATCAGAGCTCGTATGGTAGCCGCCAGATACCCGGGAATATCAGACCAAAGCCTCACAGTCTCTTTCATGATCGAGGGACTAAAACACAATCCAGACACCGCACAGATTGGCATCACCTTCTTCTCAACAAAACCCAGCACCCCACAAGAATTCGCCAGCCAATTCAAAACGATACACAAATACGTACACACAGCATCCCGCACTTTCGGACTCTCTGCCCACGGCCTTACCGGGGACCACACACGTACTCCTACCCAACGCCAACGGACTCATACCACCCCGCGGTACAAAGAGCGCCACGCGAACCCGTGCCAGCACCACATCGCCCTCGGCGTGCGCTCTCCACGCCACACAGACACTGAATGCCGAGACCCCAACCACCCGCGTCACAGAAACGAACGCGCACCAGCCCGCGGCCGACGCCCCCAACCGCGCGCTCGGGCCCTATATGTCGTAAACAACGACGACGAAAACCCCCTGCAAGAATTGCAATACGCCTCAGAGGACTCTGACAGCCACGGTAAGCTAATTTTGGATTCCGGAGCACACCCAACACATGTCCCAAGCCCTTCCGCATTACTACATTCCACACGCCAAACACTGCAAACGAAAACTGCAACTAACCAGTCCGTGCCCTGTACGCACGCCGGCCAGACCACGATCCTCACCAGCGAGGGTAAAAACCTCACACTACCCGCCGTGTGCACACCTCGAGTCCCCGACACCCTTCTGTCTGTCTAAGACATCTCAGTGCGGTCAGGCGCAGTAACCTTCGACCCCGTTAGAGCCTCCATCATTCAACTAAAGAAAGACAGGCTCCCCAAAGTTATAGGCGTCGCCCCATGGAGCCCTATACACAACGCCTACATCCTCTCGCGATCACGAAAAACAGCAGTAGTTCGCACAAGCCGCACAATCCCAATCTCGAAACGCTCTGCTCCCCCCAAAAAGCAAACGCATCTGCACACGAATCCAACCGCCAACGACCAACCCCACCCACGAACAAAACTTTCCACCAAGAACATCCACAGCCACCACGGCCCATCCTCCTACCGATCAGCGAGGCGTGAACCACTAATCCACAAAGACTATCCACCACCAGACCCGACCCACCGACCATCGCCATCCCAACTTATATACCACGACTGGCACCTTCGGTTAAACCACGCGCCGATGCGCGCCATACAAGTCATGGAAAACAGGAAAATACTCCTTAACATGCCTGGAAACCTCCGAAACCACCCGCCGCCCCTAACCTGCACATCCTGCGCATACGGCAAACAAACATCACGCCCACATCACCTCACCTCACACCACTATGCCCTTGGCTACTACTTCAGCTCGGACACATGCGGACCGATCAACCCTCCCTCTCGCCACGGAAACCGACATTTCCTCAGCTTCATAGACAGCCACAGTAGATACCTCATCCTCTACTTCCTCAAATCACGCTCTGAAGTCCTTCCCTGCATCCGGGAACTCCTGACCATACTCCACACAAGCGACCCTCGTACTCCCGCAATATACCGCACCGACAACGCCAAGGAATTCCTATCAAAGAAGGCATCTCAACTGTACCGCACATACGAAATAGAACATCGCACAAAGACCCCACATCAACCCCAAGAAAACTCCATCGCTGAACGGATCAACCAAACACTCATGCGCGCTGCCCGCGCGAACCTACATCACTACCAACTCCCCGACAACTACTGGGAGGACGCCGTACGAGACGCAGCCTTCAAGTATAATATCATGTACCACCGCTCCATAGACAACTCCCCTGCAACCCTTTAGAACAACTGCCAGCTTAACCCCAGCCGCATCTTTTCCTTCGGCCAACTAGACCATACACCCATACAAAAAGCACAAAAACACAAACTCGAGCCCCGCGCCGACCCCGCTCGATATATGTATAGCATCTCCGACACAATGATAGTCGTACAGAACCTCCGCACAAATCAAACACAAAAATTGAGAGTCGTCGACTTCATACCATACTACCCAGAATCCGAACCCACCGTCTCAAACCCCACAGTACGCAGGGCCCTCACAAAGAACCCCAACCCGCCAACCATAAGCCCTCTTACACGCGACCCAACTTCCAGAAAAGATGCGGGACGATTCCCCGACGCAGAGGCATGGTCTGCAGCACACAACACCGAAATTCGAAAATTGGACGACAACGGCACGATCAAATGGATACACAACTCCGATCTACCCACGACATCCAAACCCATACCACTCAAAATGACATACCGGTACAAATGGTCTGAGCACGGCCAAGTCCTAGAACGCAAGGCCAGATGCACAGTGCGCGACGACCGCATGCTCCCGGGCATTCACTACGACCCTTCCAACGTCGCCACCCACATGGCCGAGAAGACATCTATTCGAGCCATCTTTGCGATAGCTGCACAAAACAAATGGCCTATCGAACACTTCGACATATCTTCGGCATACCTCTATGAGAATTGCGACACCTCCTTCGCGGTACACGTCCGACAGCCCCCGCTATTCGATGGTACCTTCGCTCATCCAGGTAAATATGGACGCCTCATCGGTAACCTCTATGGCACACCACCAGCTGCTTTCATCTACGCCAATGCCCTTCGAAACTACCTCAAGATCCACGGCTACGACACCACCTCAGCTGACCAAAACGCCATCTTCCACGAAAACCACCGGGGCAAACTCATATGCGCACTTAGTATGGACGACTTTCTAGTCACGGCGACCGACACACATATCATCACCGACCTTTACACCAAACTGTCCAAGAAGTACAATATTAAGCGCCTGGGCCACCCCACCAAATACCTGAACTGGATCGTCCATCGAACGGACAACGGAAACATACACATATCACAACCACACGTAATACAGGACATCCTTCAGACCAACAACATGAGCGCATGCAACACGAAACCAACCCCACTGCCAAACCAAAAAATGCTCCTCACAACACAAAACCGGCCACTCTCCTCACAGGACACATCCGAATACCGCCACACCTTAGGATCACTGCGCTATCTCGCCGATTCAACGCGGCCCTACATTACCTTTGCAACCAACTGCCTCGCCTGTGCCATGCAAAAACCCACTAGGAGCGACTAGCAGAAATTAAAATGGCTCCTACGGTATCTAGCTGGTACCCGCAACCTCGGCATCCTATACACCAGCAACCAACCCACAAAACACCCACTCTGATCTTTCTCTGATGCAGACTACGCGAACGCAACAAACCGTCGCTCCTACAGCGGCTCTGTACACCTACTGTACGGATCCCCCATCTGCTGGTCTTCCAAGAAACAATCTATCACCGCACTCAGCACGTGCGAAGCTGAGTATATCGCCGCTTCTTCTACGGTCCAAGTCACCAAGTGGCTTAGTCGCCTACTCCAGGACATCGGCATCGACCCAATAACACCATCTCCGCTTTTCATAGACAACTCCAGCACCCTCCAAATCATCGACAACACGGCTCCCACAAAACGACGCAAACTTATCGATATCCGCCATCATCACATCGCCAACAACAGACAGCGAGGAGTTGTCACCTCAATACACGTCGAAAGCTTCCGAAACTCGGCCGACCCATTCAAAAAGCCGCTAAACCGCGTGGCACACCACAACCATCTCAAGCGACTGCACATGACCACGTCCGCCCCTCCATCAGCGCAGCAGCACCGGGAACTGACAGACCGTACAAGACCTCATGCTGCTGCGCCCAGCCAACACTGACAGACCGTACACGTTGCCTCCAGACCAAGGAATAGATAGTCCACCAGACGCCGACGTCGATCCAAGTAAAGAGAGACATCTTGTGCACTCCGTTACTCCGCGGCGACCTGGTGAAACCCGGTATACACTTCGATCCCAAGAAGACAATTACGTACACAGCGGATCGAACCACATAGAGAATTGTCATCGCCCTCCATGCCATCATGAATATCCTGCTGGAGCATTTCGACATCAAGTCGGCGTACTTACACGAACAAAATCAACACGATCGTCCCATATTCGTAAAACAAATGCAGCGATTAAATGGCACATATCGCCACAACAGCACGTATGGCAGACTCATAGGTAACCACCTATGGTTCTCCACCAGCAGCTTATTACTACAATCACGGGCTAAAAGGCTTCCTAGCTTCCATAGGCTACACATGCTCGGAAGACGACCCCTGCCTGTACTCACGAAAAACGAACAAAGGCTTCATAATCGTCAGTACCACTATAGACGACTTTCTGGTACTAGCCTCCCAGCAATCTCTCATAAATGAACTGCATCAGCAAATGCTCAACAAGTACCAAATCAAACGATTAGGATCGCCAACGCGCTTTCTCAGTTGGGCAATAACGCGCACAAACAACGGCACTCACATCTCCCAACCAGACGCAATCAACGCCATCTTACACGACACCGGTATGCAGGACAGCAATCCCACACTGACACCGTACAATAATCTCAAAGCAGTAGACCAACGTGAACCCACCAAGCTACTATCATCCCAAGAAGCAACACGCTACCGCAAGATCCTCGGCGACATAATATAAGTGACGGACAGCACCCGACCTGATATTGCGTATGCCCCAAATCGCCTCGCTCAGCACATGTCCAAACCACAGGCCCATCACCAACAAGCCCCCAAGTGTCTACTCCGCTATCTGCAAGGTACTCGCACCCATGATATATTATTCACAAAACAAGAGACGCCAGGACCACATACTCACCCACTCGGAACATACAGTGACGCCGATTTTGCCAACGAGAAGAATCGCAAATTGATATCGTGCACCATTCATTGCATGAACTCAACTCCCATCTCGTGGTCTTCTCGAAAACAAAACATCGTACCACTCTCCACGACAGAAGCGGAGTACATTTCCGACACAGGCGCAACGCAACACACCATCTGGCTATCAAAACTTTTGCAGGAAGCACATCATGCAACCACACAACCAACGCCGCATCGAATTGACAACCTCTCAGCCGTTCTGATAGCTGAAAACCAGGCCCCGACCAAGCAACGAAAGTACATAGACATACGGCACCATTACCTACAACACCAAGTCTCCAACAATTCTATTACTCTACACAGAATCCCAACCGAACAGATGAAACCCGACATACTCACGAAACCTTTGCACAAGACCAGATTCCAACATCTTCGTCAAGAACTCAACATCATGCCCCGCCCGCAGCAAAAATGCAACGCATCAACCGGGGACTGTCAAAAAAAGTAATCTATTGATGCATCACCTTTTAGCATTGTCAAACATTACAGTGCATAGACAGTACATAAGCTTGACCACGACGACGACGGTGAAGAAAAGAGAGTTAGTGCCTTCACTCACATCTAGCTCATATTACAGATCACTTTTGATCGAAGGACTCGTTGTGCGCGTGAGGTGCACACGTGGACACCCAGCACTGCTGGTTAGTTTAAATGGTTTATTATCAGCATTATTACAAGGTTGAAAGTTCAACGCAGTGGTCTACACTATAGGCTCGGCGATCTTGCCTTGCTGCTCACTATATCATCCCCAACCGTTGTTCTTCCGGCTCTAAATCTTTTTTTGGTTGCCCGAGCTACGACTCTATTCGGAGGTTGTGCCGTGTTATCAACGATAATCGTACCTAATCGGCGTCTTCAAAAGAAGTACAGCCGACGTTGGCGTTCGTTTACTACTAAGTACGTATTGACTGCCCTCTATAAGGTTTCTCTACTTCTTTTACTTCGCCTTCCGTGCCCTACGCCACGCTCGCCCTACTGCGTGCTCCCTTTTCCCTTTCTCACTCTCGGGTGCTGATTGACTTCGTTGCACTAATATTATTTGATCTAATTCTTCCACTCAACTCTCTCGGCTTTTCGTGCAGGATTGTTTTAGGATTACACCCCGACTTGGTCGTACATTTTCGTAGGGACTCCGTTGCTATGCTACCCCTCCCTCAGAGTGGAAGACACCGAACGTCTTCGTAATGTTGAATATCCGGACCTTGCACCACAAAGTGGTCTACTAACGTAGAAGTAGCTAAGCTCATCTTCGGTTTTTGGTCTACAACGAGGTCCCCACACTCGTGTGTGCGTTCTCTATGAGATTCTTTCCCGATTTCGTAGACAGTTAGCCCTTCGTGGAAGTATTCAGCTACCCGGATACCGGTGGAATTGTTGAATATGCTATGACGGCCGTTCGATGCTAGCCCAGCCCAGACGCAAAGCCGTTCCATCCCCAACGTGATACCCACCGCCTGTGTCCGTTTTCTGAAGAAATTCGTTGCTTGTCCCCTTCCTAAGATTAACTTGAAACACAAAGGTTAGGGCCCGGGCTTTTCGAAGAATTGACATCCACAGCCGAAGGCGTTGCATGGAGGACCCATTACAGATGAGGAAACGAATTCTGCCGTAGATAACCACGTTCCCGTATATTCCACTACGCCACAAGAGGGGGGATTTCATACCGAAAATGATGCGGACCTGCAAAAGAAGTTCGATGAGATGCGCGAGTCTCATAATAACCTAGTGGAGGAGTTTGAATTCCTGCGTGTTAGGTTTGATACCACTTCTGTGAAGAATTTGTTCAAAGACCTCCGTCTTGTATGGGCGAATTTCCACACAAAGTTTGAATGTTTCCGTGGTCCTTCCGTGTACGTGAAGAACATTAAAACACCGTTCGCTTGTGTCGTTTCCCGCCTATATACGGTAGAGCAAACCATCTTGATGGATTATAACGTCTCGGAGAAGTCGATAGCTGTCTCGAAAAATGTAAAGCACAAGAAGACGGATGATAACCACCGAAGAAGTACGAAGCAAGAAAATAACGATTCCGATTTCTCGAATTCCTTCCGGTCTTCACGGAACTTTCAATATTCGAATGGGTCGACCTTATCAGATTTTGCATCTGATGGCGATCATCGAAAGCATACGTCTGGTTTTAAACGGTCGCCTCCCACACAAGATGTAGTTGTTACCCGTACTAAGGTAAAAAATCACATTATTGTGAAGGAGGTGAGGCGCACAAATCCCTTTTACAGAAATCTGGTATCGTACCGACATTATCGGCTGGAAGAATTCTCGTTGAATCGTACACCCCGAGGCACTGCTAAGGCGAAGGACTGCATAAATCGTATGCAGCTTTCCCTCCGTAAAAATTCCTTCTCTGGGGACGATGCCATCTTGGTGTTCACTTTTCTTGCACGCTTTGTTGCGGAAGCGGACATTCTTGGTATGGGTGAGAGTGAGGTTTATATTGCGCTACCATGCTTTCTACGTGGTTTCTCTGAAGACCAGTACAACTCCGTAAGAGGTTCATCTCGAGCCTCCGAAGGAGAAGAAACGTGCTGGCTCGAAGCCATTCAATACCTCTCGCACTTCTATACCACTAATCAAGCGATTCAGTTGGCTATTCTCGCTCTTCGTGACACCAACCAGAAGCCTGGAGAACCAGAAACCCAGTTATTAAAACACCTCTATTAGGGTTTCCAGCGTTTTTGGTTATTTGTACATCGCTGGAAAGCGATTCACCATGCCAATCGATGGAATGGATCCCTCAATCCGTACTGTGGTGTCCAAAAATTGAGAAGATCGAAGGAAAACAAGTACTTAGAGTTAGTGTAAACTACGCAAGTGGAAGGCAATGCCCTCCAAGCCCGTATTCCTTTAGAAAAAATCTAGTTCGACAGGCGTTGATGATGCGAACAAATTCGCCATCTTTATCGTTGGTCGCGAGTGGGCACTCCCAAAAGGGATTTAGACAACGTCGATTCTGCTTGTTTGTTGCGACGACAGAACTCCCGTCTACTACGGATATATCTTATGATAAGGCTCAGAAACAACCTCTGCTTTACACAGCTCCATTCCGTGTCCAAGGGATTATTTTTCCCTTTGCGAACTCGAGTACACGGCAAAATCGTGCAGGACGGAGGGATATCCGCCCTGCAGTGAGGTTTATAGTATCCGCTCTCTCGGTAAGAGCAAACACCTGCGACGGAGTTCAGACTCCCGATGTGCTGCTTGTGGCGAAGGGAAAAGGGGTTGTGGAGCTACAGCACTAGAGAGCTGGACGTGGGTTGAAAGGCCACTACTCGCCAGCGAGCGTGAAAAATATATTGTATAATGCGGATACATCGTGGTAAACGAGGCGGTTCGACAAATAGCTATAGACTTATTTTCTATTGTAGCTCTTCTGCATATTTAGTGAAGGAATCCTAAGCAAGTAACAGAAGGTTCATGATATCCATGTTGTCTTCATTGCTTGGAGTCCGCGCTCATCTCTGGTACCTTTAATACTTTGTACCAGGGTGAATGCCCAATTAATATATAAGTAATACCCTGTGGTCAGCCACTTAGCCATACTACTGTACAGATATACTCCCTAATAGAATTTTATCTGTAAAGGGAAATAAAACCTGACACGTGGATCGCCACTATCTGTGCCTTTGCCAGTATGGCCCTTCTCTAAGAAGGGTCGCTAATGCGAGCGCGCCGTGACAAGCCGCTCGATCCGTTTCAACACGCTTTCCATTGATATATATTCTGGCTCTAGTCCCCCTATGCGGACGCCCCTCCATACCAAAGTACCGACTATACCGCTCAGTAATGAGTTCCACACGCAACTTTGCGACAAACCAATCCTTGGAACGCTGAAGTGAAAGAATACTACATACCCTTCTCGCTAAGAGCGAACCATATGAGATGAAAGACAGGTGCAAGATCCAAGCGACAACCGGCCTTCCGGATACTCATCACTCCTATGAATTCTCTTCTGACAGTCAGTTTTCTGGTGTTAAGGCGCGAGCCAATTCTCCACATCCCACGATGAATGACAACTGTTACAGCTGGTAAACAGTGACAAATATGTCTGGCCCTCACGGTTCCTTCATCCAGTGTGGCTTCGGGAAGCAGTCCACTGCTGCGTACAACGTATAACGATCTTGGAAAACGCCACACCCGAGCCACAAAGCGATACAAATGGTACCGGTTGTTCTGGATTCAACGAGTTTTTGAAGTGAACGAAACGTATTTGCACGAAATGGGTCAACCATAAAACGCCACTGGATAGCTAGAACAAGTAAACAAATTCCAGAAATACGCCAAGAAGGTGGATAAAAACGAGCATCTCCCGAACACCATCCATGAAGAGGACTAAAATGGGAATCTTCAGGGATCTGAGTCACAGCACGACACTTCTCTGATGTAAAAGTCGATAATCGACACACTAGCTCCTCGCATCTGATTTAGATGTGATCACGAATACAGAACCAGTCAAAAGAAACTTTCACTCTTCCATGAGCGGAAATTTCTGAGGTATTTCAGTATCCTGAACAAGAGAAGGTGAGGAATGAAATGGTGTATTAGAACGATTCGTAGACATCTCAGAATTGTTCTCAGTGCTTTTAGCAAAGAACCTCACAAAAACTGAAGAGACAGAGAAAGCCTTCAAACAAGCAATATTATAGACGACGAAGGAACTCCGGATTTCCGAAACATGATCGGATTTGACGACCGAGTCATACAACGGTTTTTGGGATTCAAATCTGAAAATGGTCATAGGTCCCACAGTCGAAACTTCTCGAGCATCGAGTCAATTGCCTAATCAAAGTGTACAGAAACCTCCGGATGAGAGAGCACTTTCCCAATCGTTCGGGTTTTCATGATCATCATGTCTCACGGTGACGTGTTATCAATGAGAACTTTGAAAACCTTGTTGGGATCTACGTAAATAATTCCTTTCACATGAAGCAATCCTGGTTTATCAACATTTCGAGCACTCGGTGATATCACCATCTTACCAAATTGCTTGGTGGTAGCAATATACCGACGTTATCGAGCTAGCTGGAGTCAGCACTGTATTGAAACACCGAATCTAAACAGAAATCTTCAAATAGCGTAGGAATACTGCTGTGACGGTGGTAGGTTCTATTCACCTGGGTTTTTGGTCGGCCTCTGAACAAGCAGAGTTGTGACACAAGCAGAGAGTCTCATACTCGGTTTTGAGTGAAGTATAGTCTGAATCCATTGATTACCGAACTCTTTTCAGAGTACAATCTGTGTCATTTGCTTGTCACATACAATAGATAACACTTCAGATTGCTCATTTCAACTGGAACGCAGCACTCTGAAGTGTTATTTATCAATTGTTTCTGATTATTAACGTTGGCAACCATAGTATTAAGAAACAATCGGCCAGGAGCTCGAATCTCTCGATTCTGTGACACACGTAATTTGGGACACGGTCTAAACCTCATACGAGGCATATCTTTATCAAGAGCAGACGATTGTTTCATGAATTCTTAACCGAATCCATAATCCCGAAAACTTTTATGATTTCGTGTCTTCACTTTTCCATCTTCTCTTCGTCTCCACTTCTTGTTGAAGTCATCTCTTCACGTTGCCTTCTTCTCTTTTAGTTTTCGTTCCTTCTCGCTTCTGGAGCTTTTGTTACCTTTGCAGCCCATTATTAAAAATGGGTTATGTCCATGAGTCTGACTAACGAGGAGTCGATTTTCTTGAGGAGTAGTAGTCGCGCAAGATGACGGGATCGCACGAGCTGCGAACAAGGGATATGAGCTATAGTTTCTCATGTATTTGTTTCCGGAGGAAAATCATACCAACGGATTCGGAACGTTACTTATCTGGTGTTTTTATGCTCACCATGTTCCAATATGCGATCCATACCATACTCCCGGGCATTCCCCAGTGCTTCCGCTGTTGGTCCGACACTCTTTTTAACAGGTTTGAAACACCATAGAGTGGACCTTATCGTCTCTTTGAAAGTAGTCTCAGCGCCGCTATGCGTTCGCTCATCGAATGACCGCCGTCTTGCCTGGAAAAACAGTGTTCTCACTCCTATAGAACCCTTCCAAGATAAAGAGATGCCCTCTTTGCCAGGTTCCATGGAAGTGTACTCTTCTCTACTTCCTAATTTCGGTCGTGGATTCTATTCCTTCGGCTTGTCCAATTTTGATCCCTTTTCAGTGAAACCTCTGTCGCTGCTCGGTAGTAGTGGATTAAGAATAGGGGCTTTAGAACCATACAAACCAATACTGGGTTTGCCAGAGGATATAGGTTGACCACTTTGAACGACTCCGTCCGAGTCGGTGTCGACTCTTTTTGGCTTCTATATCGCTTCTACAGTCCTCTGTTTCTTCCCAGCGGGTTCGTTCTTTCCACTCTTGGGAGTTGTAACCCAATTTTCTTTGATTACAAGCTTTCCTGACGAAGGTGCTTGCACCATGACAGGGGGTGATATCTCTTCTTCTTCTTCTTTCCCACGAGGGATGGGAGCCGATATTGGCAGAATAGCAAGTGGTGCATCACCTGACAGTTAAGCTTGACGCAGAAACGGCGGGTTATCGGGTCCACTGGTCTCCTATTCATTGATGCCAAATTCTAAAACATCTTTATTTCTTTTAGGTTCCTTTTCGGTTCTTACGGATGGGCGCATGCCATGGGCCATATACCGATACTTCGACGATGTCCGTGAATAACATACACAACCGCTAGCGGTAGTAGATGAGAAGCTTTATCCTCCACTCTAGCCACTGGTGGCGGTTTACTCTCCTCAGATGCATTTGGCCTGATATTTATCTGGGCCGCTGCATTTGCGTCATCAGATGCACCAAATACATGAAATTATGCATGCGAGTCATGCGGGATCTCAACTCGATAGCGCTATACACGTCCTACGCCCTCACTAATTTTGATGACTGCAGTTTCTTCACTAAATTTCACCACCTTGAATGAGCCAGTCGCTATCGGCAGTAACTTATGAAGAGATTCTTCTTCCTTGCTAAGTCATTCGATGTGCAAGAAAACGTGACATCCCACTTGGATTACCGAATTTCCTTCGGCATTCTAGCGTTATAATTTCACTTTTACCGATTCTTCGTTTTAGATACTTTCTTAGTGAATTCACTCTCTCTGTTTTGAAATATATTTCTCCATTTCAGATGGTACTTATCCGGCGTTGGCGAGTTTAGTCCTGTCTTTTCGTACAGCACCACCTGTAAAGCTGGAGGTTTTCGTGGGAGCCCAAGTTTGAACAATGCTGTTGTCGCAGAGGTATGCATTTGTGTATTGTATACATATCACAAAGCATATGGAAACATGTCCAAACCCTTCGGGTGGTCTGCGATTTAGTGCCTTCGTGCTGGTATCAGCGTGCGGTTGAAACCCTCCATCTGACCGTTCCATTGCGAATTGTAGGTCGTGGAAAACATATTGCGAATTCCTTTAATGCGGAAAACATTCCGAAAGATCTTCACAACGAATCATTTATCATAATATGGTAAGAGAACGTCTGGTCGTCCAAATACGAAAACCCGGTGTTTGCTGAACGCATGTGTGAGAACTTCCACTGTGAATTGCTTCAGAGACACAGTCTTCAATAGATTCGAGAAGTGGTCTGTGATTGCCAACAGGTAGCGATAGCCTCGTCTTCAGCGAATCAAATCACCTACGACTTCAATACTGACGTATTGTAGAGGCACTTGCTTCGATAAAAACATCGCCAATTTTCGCCTGCTGTGAAGCTTCACGCAATTCTGGGCACATTTCTTACAAAACCTTAAAATGGGTGGCATCGCAGTCCATTGCAAAGGTGAGCCAATAAAATCTCTTATAAGAGTCATAATCAACTTCGTTTCTTCTGAATGACCAGATTGTCTGATGTAGTGCGCCGGATGAAGAACTCGACTCTTCAAATCGTGTGGAAACACGATTTGATCATTCTTTTCGACATTTCCAAACAGTATTCTTCGTGTATCCAGTGAAAAACGGAGATGATTTCCGCCGTTAAGACGAAAGCCTATCGACGTGCACAACGTATCCATGGGCTAGTCATTGAGGAGCTCTCTGGACGTGACTCGCTGGACTTGATTTGAAAGGTCAGTATTTGTCAATGCAGGAATCGGATCTGCATCCGGACAATCACCAATTGTTTCTTGTCCCTCGTCATCCGATGATTATGGATGGGTATCCGTGCAAAAGTACGGTTTCTCTTTATCGACTTCTTCTCCGGTTTCGGGCATTGTAGTAAGTCGCGATAGCGCGTCGACTTCGGCATTGGTCAATCCTTTCTTGTACCTCCCTCCAAAATGGAATTTACAGAAGCGTTAAGACCGTTGTGCATGACGAACGGATGGGTCTGCGATTTACAGTAACCATCGTATAATCGAATGATCAGTATTAAGGGTAAAAAGTTCTCCTTGGAGATACGGTATCAAAGTGGTTAGAGCCCTGACAACGGCAAGCCATTCCTTGGTCTGAAACTGAGTTTTTCTTCTCTGCTGTATTCAGTAATCTTTACCAATAGCCTATGGGTTTTTGTTCTCCATTAAGGTGTGTTTGGAAAAGAGGACACCGTACTTGGTACTCGTTTTAGTCGCTATGCTCGGAATAGGGTAAGTTTGAGACGGGTAGCGCCAGAACTGGAGCATTAATATTGCTTGTCTTCAACATGTCAAACGCTTCACACTTAGCCGGTCCGAACTGTTTAAGCTGCACCGGCTGTCCTTCACGCAAAACACATTGAGTGAGGCCGTCATATGCGAGTATCGCGGTACAAATCGTCGGTAGATATTTCATAAGCCCAGGAATGATCGTAGTTGCGTCTGTGTAGACGAGGGTTGAGCTTCGAAGGGAGCCGCTGTTTGTTCCTCCTGAATTTACAAGCTTTTCCAGCTTGTTAAGGTGTTCCAAGAACTTTACGGTTGCGTCTAACTATTTGCACTTCTTGAACTTCAAGGTGATTCTTACCGTGCACAGTGCTTTCAGAATATCTTATAAATTCTATAAATGGCTTTCCACGTATTTGGGACAGATGATCACATCGTCGAAATGGACCAAACAATTCTTCCGCTAATAGCTTGAGAGCAAGATGTATAAAGTACGCTGGAAAGTAGCTGTTGGGTTTATTAGGCGAGATGGATCCTTTTGAAACTGTAGGAAATGGAGTGGCATAAAAATCCATTTTCGCATTAGTCTCCTTCCGCTTCAGGCACCTGAAAATAACCGGAGTTCCCGTCCAACTAGGTGAAACTGTTTGCTTCTTTTAAGATGCCATCACATTGGTCCATTCTGAGCAACGAGTATGTACCCCGAACAATAACTGCGTTCAGTTTTCGATAATCGATACACAAACTCAGGGAACCATCGGGTTTTGAAACCAAACCTATTGGTGAGGCCCAAGCAGATTGAGCAGCTTCTATGACTACTTTTTCCAGAAACTCGCCGACGTTGTTCTCCTCGAATTGAAGAGTTCGAGATACAGTTTTGTAGAGTGGTTGAGAGATGGGTCTAGACTCTGGAACCAAATCGATATGATGTTCTGTAGTGGAGATCCCTCCATAGCCATTAAGGCTTTTTCGTTTTTAGACTCAAAATCTGGTAGGTCCACCGTGGAAACGAGTAAGTCCGGGTATTCTATCAAATGGATCGCTTTCTCATGTGAATTACTCCCTCGAAGTGCCATTGACGAATCTAGTGACTCTACTAGAGACTCCAGGTGTAGCAGTCTCCTGTGTGGGTTGGCTCTTGAGGAGCTCTTCTCCTTACCTGTAGAGGTAACCTCAACCACTGACGGGCGGGAGTGACCACACGCTCTTACTGCGTCCCCTTCAGCTTTCGCAAACTGCATAAACTACAAACAGAGGACTCTTCCGTGCTTCTCTCTTTATCGAGTTATCAAAGACTTGATACTCGGGTCCCACTAGTCGATAAACAAGTTCATCTTGTCCTCGGTCGTTTGAACATTTCTGCAGCGGACAAAAGCTTTGTTAAACCTCGGGCTGTACTCAGCTTTGCCCTCTTCAGACTTATTGGTTACGTCCTTCAGGTCCAAGATCACCTGGCGTATCGCGTTTAAATCTGCATATTTCCTTAGGAATTACTGCACTGTCTCCCGCCGAGAGATAAAACCACCTTCATCGGCTGTCAGTGATCCGAAAACGGGAGAATACCGCTTCACATCCAAGCCCTCTGAAAAGTGTGGTAAACCACAAATGCTTGTGGGTCACTCATTTCTAAAGTGTTTGCTTCGTCCACGAATAGAGTCAGAAACTCGATAACGAGAACAGGCTTCTCCCAAGCAAAGGTCAAGTCTTTGAGGCCAATCTGAAATCGTCCGAAATGACTTTAACCTTCACGATTTTGCGTTCTGAACGCTTCTTGCTGTTCATTTTCAGACTGGAGTACCTGTAGTTTCGGACCTTCCGATACAGCTACGAACCAAATGGTGTGTTGTCATTCTCGACAACGTTTTTAACTACGATTAATTCCGAAATTGCCGGAGGTGGCTCGATAAAAAATGTGAAAGTTCGATTCCACTGATTTCCGGTATCTATATCAATTCCACATTCTAAGTACGAAATATTCATTGCAACTGACCACAGTGGTCTTAAGTCGGGAGACCACTCGTAATATACACTATTTCGGTAGGAGCAGACACCTACAACAGAGTTGGGACCGCCGATGGGGTGCTTGGGCCGATGGGGAAAGAGGTGGTAACGGACTTCCTCCTTGATGGCGAAAACATATCGCGTTTCTTAATACCCCCTCGGCACGAGACTGAGAAGTCTGTCAAATACTGCTTTGCGTCCGTGGAGTACGGAGATCGATGAATAGGGCTTGGAAGTGTAGAAGCAATAGTACTACACCGCACGACCGCGATACTTTCCCGCAAGAGCATAGCTTAGTTCAACTGGGAGAAGTATGTATTGACTACACCCCTCCCTGGGACGCCTCGTAGGGACTAACAGCGCCGGACACTGAAGTGCGCAGATTTAGGTAGGTAATCAAATCGTACCTTACCTGGGGAGAGTAACAAGGATCCAGGAAATCATCCTTTAGGGTAACGGAGGTAGTTACTCACTCCAGTGCGCCCGCCTACCCCGAGCAAGTCTCGGTTTGTCTGTTTCGGGTAAGCCTTTTGCCACTGCCCGTGAGTATAATCCAAGCGTGGAAGCATCCAAGATCTGCTTATGATCGCGTACGAGACGCGCCTTGATGAGCGTTGCAGTCTACGTCAAAAGTCTCCGCTGTGGTCTTCGCTGTCGATCGTTTGATTTGAGATACTCCGTTCGAGCAAGCTCGGCCACGAATTCAGCACTGCTCGTGGCCCTTTCCTAACTTTTCTAAGCATTAAGTCCTTCACTCTGCTTCCTTCTTCTCATTATTTTCGTTTTGTTCCGTTTTATCTGCTCCGTGGATAACAGACTGCAACATGTCCGACACGGATATCAAATCAGAAACTGCTACCAGGATGAAAACTCTGCCCTTTCATGGAAGGCGTGGTGATGATTATGCCCTGTGGCGCCATCGCCTTCGTCCTGCATGCCGCGTTAAAGGTGTATAGAATGTCGTGAAATCCGATTCTGCAGAAACTACTGAAGCAACATTGGACAATGGTGTTGACAGCGCTCGCCTCATGGCCAAGCGCAAAAGGCTTGTGAAATCATCATTTTTGCTCGTGGTGAGCTCCACTAAGCGTGGTTATGGACCTCGATGACGACCCGCAGCGCATGCTGGCTTTGTTAGATGCACGGTATGCGTCTATTCGTATCGTTTCTATAATCGCCGTTCAAACACAACTGTTCTGCATAGCGTATAATGGACAAAATATTGCAAGTTGTTTGAACCAGTAAACAGCTCTGTTCTCTCAATTGGAGCGTATGGGAAAGGATGCGGCTATACCGGAATCCCACAAGGCGCCGATGTTGCTCGCTTCCATGGATCCCAACTGCGCTTTTGAGACCACGGCTGCGGCTTTTCGCACCAAGGATATCGCTGAGATCACATGGGACTATGTTCCTACTACGGTCATCGATGAGTATAATGCAAAGCAGGTGATCATGAACCCACCTGCGCTAAGATCTCGTTGGAAGAATAGTGGCAAGAACAAAGGCGGTCGAAATTTTGACAACATCGAACGCAACAAGTCTGTCTCAGGAAACCGTGGCGATGAGTCGGATGACCAATCTGACCTTGATTTTACCGATCGTGCGCTTCCTGTGGCCTTCAAGTCAATTCGTCGGATCGTTCCGGCAGTAGCAATGTTCACCATGGCACCTTCTGTGATCGTGATAGACACATTCAGGATCGCTGTTTCATGAATCCGTACAACCCTGACAACCACCTACCGCAAAGAATCATGGACAAACTTTCATCTCATTCGAAGAAAGCCGGTGCAGGTTGTGGATCTGCCAAGTCGTCTGCTCAGTCTGTAAGGGTGAAAATCGCTGGTGCAGTAGTGTAAAAAACTACCGTAGTACTGCCAAAGGATTTGAAAACTTATGCTGATAGCGGTGCCACTGTGCATTGCTTCCAGTTAGAGATGGCGTTCATACCGGGTTTACTACACCTTTTTGACCGAAGGACGATTGTGCTCGTCTATAACACCACAGTGGTGGGAACCCGATGCGGAAATGCACTCCTTCCCATCCAGAGTAAAAACTTATGTCTGACGGCTGCACTGCTTCTACCGAGTTTGAAATACAACTTGGTGTCAACTGGATGCTTGGCCAAAAAGGTATTGACTCGTACTTATTTCGTCTCAATGGGAGTTCGATGCAGTAGTCCAATGGTTCCGATTTGGATCGGGGTTATCGTGATGTGAAGTCTGGCTTTTTCATGCTTCCGCAACCTATGGTACATACCTCTCAGGCTGTAGCATATCAGACGCTCGTCTCGAAGATAACGACGTTCGGAAATATTGAGATGGGAGTCTACAATCTCTCTCAGTTTTTTGGCGTGATTGTCTAGCATGCCATTCTTCAATGCAGTTTCCATCATTTTGTCGGTTCCCTTGCGTATGGCGTCATGTTGGTCCGCGTTGATTGGGTCAAGGAGTGATGGGTCGGGAAAGGTTCAGGAAAGGTTCCTCTGCGTTCTTTGCATCGTTGTAGTTGACGAGACGGCGGTCTGGTGGAGGCGGAGACTGAGTAGGTAGCGTGGTAGCTTCGCTAGTTCGGTTGACGCGTACTGTAATGAGTCTGCTGACGTGCCTTTCCGTGTTGGCCATGGTAAGCTTTCCAACTGAGGAACAGTCTGCACCTGGCAGAGCAAAACGATTCTTCTCGAAAAGAGTATGAGTTTCCACCCTGAGGTGTAAAAGAACTAGGCGACGAATGAGTAACTCGTCACAGGCAAGCTCGTTTTCGGCGACAAGATATGTAATGTTTGTGAGAGAGAGGTTTCCAGAGGATCGTTGCAAGATCGTGCGTGGGGCGATCCAAGTACTGGAAATCAAGAGTGTCTGGGGGTTGATGCCCTTGTTCAGGGCGACAGCAATTCTAACTGGCTTACTTGAAGAAATCTTCCGGATTCCTTTTAAGTGAAGCAAGTTCTGCTAGGAGGGGAGAAAAGATGCTGTCGTCGCTGCCATCATCACATCTTTCTGTAGTCTCCATAGATTCCTGGCCGTCAGAGACGGTGATGATACATGCTGGAAAGGGCTCGAATGTTACAGGCTGGAGTCGTGCTACGGTTGCGCCAGTTCCACATGAATGAGAGTGGCTCTGTTTCGTCTGGGATCTAGTAGATATCGCATGTCCACCTACGGAGTTTAAGGCGGCAGGGTTTGCTTTAAGATCTTTCTTCTCGTCTTTGTTTGTCCGTGGACAGTCGTCAATCCAGCGGTAATGGTCTCCTGCTTTTCACGGTGAGTAGGGGGGGAGGAACAGTGGGCGCCCGGAACGCGCTTTCGCTGTGTGTTTCTGGTTTGGAAGACTTCGTGCACTGGTTCTTTGGTAGTCTGTGCTTTGCTAATAATTGTTCTGCCGGTTTGTTTTATTTCTGGACCTGGAGTTGCTTTGTCTCGAAACTGGCCCGTTCCCGACAATTTGAAATTCTTCGGCTATAAACGTTGTATGCGCCGTGAAACCCTTGAAGCCCTTCTTCAAGTGCGCATATGTCAATTCCAGGTCTGTCTCGAGAATGAGTCTTCAGTGTTTTGGGCTTGATTGCCGAAACAATATGAGCTATAGCCGTCTTGGGGTTGTCCTTATTTATCTAAACTAGGCCATGTTTGTGCAGGATTGAAACGTAGGAGATGAACAGTTGTTTCATTCTTGAACGAAAAGAGGGGTACGCCATGTTCATCTGAGATCCTTCTCCATAATTGTGTCTAGCGGAGCAAGCGTCATCCCATCCTTGTCTTGTTCGGCTTCGGATTTCGAGTACATCCTTAATAGTGTTTTTGCAAGATTGGTAAGACTGTCTCCAACTCAGATGTTTCCCAGTTCTACTGTTTATTCGAGCCATTCAGGGTCAGTACACTAGCTGAGATTGATGGGTCGCACTGGTTCGGTGGTCGTCGAGTCAATGAATGCTAGTTGTAGGGCTCGCGCGATGACTTCCTTGCTATACTGGTCGTACTGTCGAAGGAAAAGAATGATGGAAAGAGGGTTCGGTCGGGTTAGCCGTGTGTGTCTGATTGAGAATGCAACGGACGATGACTGCGCGAGAGCGTGGCTCTCATCGTTTGATGAGTGGTGTGACGCCAGTGTTAGCGATTAAATGTTGTCGATTGAATAGATTGGAGAGCTTCAACCGCAAAGGCTGAAGCAGGGATCACTGTGTGCAGCTCGCGGATGAGTCTGGCAGAAGAGTTGAAAGTTCAATGCCTCAGTTCACCAGCAGACTTGCTCTGTTGCGGTTTTTATGTAGTGTTATTCATCCTGAAGAGGCTGCACCTAAAGTAGCGTGAGCCTAACGGGGAGATACTGAAAGTAGCAACTACCTTGTTTGGGTCTGCAGTGTTTGGAGTCTGCATCCAGACTCCGAATGAGACCTGTGTTCTCATCACACTTCCGGTCCTTCCGCTGGGGACTTTGCCCTCGCCACTCGAAAGCGATCGGCATGATTTTTTCCATTTCTTTTAATCACTGGAACCACGAAACCTTCGTGTTTACGTAAGCTTATCTGCCAGGATCGCAAGTACATCTACCATTCGTTTACGCTCTTCCAGAGCTTCCCGTCTTTCTTTTATCTCTGTCTCGGCCTTGTTTTCGGCGAGTAGCAGCTTGCGCTCCTCTCTCTCTTGTACCTTCGAGTCTCGAGAGGCCATCCGTTCGTCACGCCCTTGCTCTATCTCAAGGCGAGTTAGTTCCATCCCCAAATGCTTCACCTCCAGGTCTCGGCACTGTTTTATGTCCTCTACTAGAAGTTGCTTATCTTCTTCGTCTGGTTCGTAGGTAACGCTGCACGTTTTTCCTCTCGGGGACGGCAAAGGTTTTGATGCTTGCAATTGGTTTTCGGTGACACCCAAGATATCATTACCAGCAGTGAGAGCGGTGCATTCGTACCTGATTAACGCATTGTCGCGTATCTTCTGCCCACCTTCGACAAGGTGCTTCTCTCGTTTGGTCTTCTCGCCGCGCTCCGCCCTCGTTGCCTCATCATGTTCCCCTATTTCCAGTAGAAGATCATCCAACAAAACTTCTCGCTCTCTCCGTACTTCTGAAATATTTGAAGCTCCGAGATTGAACTCGTTCTCCTCACGACGATCGTCACAAATCTTTTTAAACCTATCCCTTTGAGACTGATACGTTGGAATGTGTATTCCTTCAAGGTTGGTGGGGGATGCTTGAATGAAAAAGTCAAGAGCTTTTTCGTACTTAGACGTGGCTGGTCCATAAATAGCAACGTTCGCGTTGCTGGTACTGAATGCCTTCAAGAAAAGAAGGTCCCATGGTTACGTGTGACTTAAGCGCTTCAAACGACGAATGGTCTTTATGTCTTTTGATGTTTGCGGCTTAACCAGGATTTTGTGAGTGCTGGTTGTGATAAAGAGGTGTCGATGGCAGGTGAGGAAGGGCGGTATGAATTTGCACAAAATAAGGTGGGTATGGCGCTAGTTAGGGACCTCGGGGAAATGGGCGTAGCTTCCGCAATGGATGGAACTCTTTTGTTGAAAGTTTTGTGTCAAAGTGTTCTAGCAGGTGATGGGGTAGCCTTCATCCGAGCTTAGTTTGGCGACGGGCCCCATTTGGCGAAGAAAAATTTCCGTTTAAACTAGCACAGACCCCCTGACAAACTACTGACCTGAGCTTTCTCACCTTGTGTTCTTATGCCCGCGGTAGCACTCGCAACATCTATGAACAACCAAAAGAGCAAGACGCACAATGCCTTTATCCATCAAAGGATAAGCGGCCCGTTCGAAAGCTACACATAAAGAAAGAGCAGATGTAGAAAAAAGGCGCACACGCGCTGCAGATATGATCAAACATCAAGAAACGGTTGCCAATATCGCCACAGGAACCGATATTTGCGAGCCCACAATCCACTTCATTCGGAAAGCCATAAAAGACAAACAAACCACGGCCCTAAACAAACTACTTCATCCTACCCAGAACCACCCCGGTCGCAAGCCTGTTCTCAAGACCACAGATGATAAACTGATTGTTAATCTTCACAGCGAAGCGCGGGTTCTCTCTCGGTGATCACAAACTTATGTCTCTGATGGCACAACTGGCCAATGATGGACGCCCAACATACTGAAATGGCACTCCATAAGAATATGCACTGCAGTTGTTCCGAGTTCGTAAACCAGAAATAACGTGTCGCAACACAGAAAATATCGTCATAAATGAACTGGATGCTCCGAACAAAGAACACCTAAACGTGCTAGTTACTATTGTAGAAAAGATCCAATGGACGATGCCCCACGTACTTTGAGACCCTAAGAGGATATGGAATCCGGATGAAAAGGCATTCTGCGCAAAATTTGGTTGTAGGTACCGTGGATACTCCGCGGAAAATCTTATAAACGGATGCTTAAGTTTGAATCTGAAAGATATAGGTAAGCATGTGACTGCTGTACTCACAACATGCGCTGCTGGCCCCATCGCTCCAATATTCGTGATCGCCCAAGCCAGAGGCAAAAAGCCTCTCCAAAACTGGTTCAAACTGACAACGGAGTTTGTGACAGAGAAACTGCAAACAAAATACCAATGGCTTGACGTATTACGGTTGTGTTTTCATTGATACAAAAGTTTACACTAGTTCAAAAGGTTCAATGACATCTGATATTCTGGATATTGTTATAAATCACTTCAAAAGCTTCGCGTCTAAATTTTTCACCCAAGGCGAGACTATTATTAAAATTTTTGACGGTCATAGTTCTCGCAACGGGACGGAATGGATAAAAGTTGCCAAAAAGTGCAACATTGAAGAGATCCAACTACCAGCAAATAAGTCAGATATACTGGAGACATGTGAAGATAGAATCAAAAAAGTCTTCAACGATAACGTCCGTAATAAGCTAGATATGTCCTCATAGAGTGGCGCATAAATGAATTCCAACATTGCCGTCAAGTTGAAACTGGAAGCGAGTTCATTTCGGATCTTACAATCAACAAACACGGAGGAGAGCTTCTTACATTGCGGTCTGTGTCCCGTGGATTATGAGAAGATAATTAATTTAGCTACCGAACAAGCAACAATACGGCAAGATGGCAACGTGTTTCGAATTTATCCCGGTAAGAGCAGCTATGCGTCGCGGATCACATTTTTTGTTGCAAGATTCGGGAGATCACTGAAAAAGTTCATGATTCATCATTGTGTCTAAGACAAATTGAAAACATTCTCCAGCAAAACTGTTTCACCAATTGTGTTCATTTGAAGCCCCATTTTATAAGTACTCCAACAAAGGCTAACTTAAAAAAAATGCATGAGGTAAATTAGCAATCTGGGTTATTGAGAAAGAAAACACTGGATCTGGTAGCAAAATATTATTGTTGTTAATAGTGAACATAGAAGCATTGATTGTCACTTATTTTCACACAACGTAGACCATCTTTCTATCGTCAGAATGCAAAATGCGTTGAAGCATAAAAATGATTGCAACAATTTAGATGACGTACCAATCGTGCGATGGAAAAAAAATGCGGGCGGTTGCGAGAAACCCTCGCACGACAGTCAGCGTTCAGAAGAAAGCAGCGACTGCGCTTCTCGTAATGAATCACTACCGTTAGGTGGTCTGGAAAGAGGCGAGGGCCGTTTGCCAAATTGAGCCAGCTAGTGTCTACACGCCCGGAGGATTGGCCTCACATGAGGCCCGCTTGGCCTCATATGAGACCAAAATTTCTCTTAAAAAGTAGCTGAAATTCATTCAAGATATGAATTTTCAAATGTAGAGCAGAAAAAAAGAAAACAAAAATAAAAACCATACATTTTTATCGTTGAGGAAAAGCCTCTGGAATCTAGTCCAACAGAGCTTTAATTCTCTTCTTTAAATCGATATACTTGTGGTGTTGCAAACTTAAGTAGTCGCAAAAAAAATCCAAATATTTTTGGCCTCAAAACATCCAAAAAAACATGTCAAAAGGATATATCTCTTTCAATCATCTAATAATGCATACTTCAAATCTTAAGACCATCAAAGGAAGAGTGTTCAGTAATACAGTGCGTTTCAAAAACATATCTCTTTACGAAAACTGCGCCGAAAAGACATTCCACTTACTGTAGAGCACATTTGACAGCAAATAAAAACCACTAAGTCAATAACACTTTTTAAAAATTATAACCTTTATACAATCATTAACTCAATTATAGATCTTGGTGAGCCTCTGACACGTTCTGAACAGATTCAAATCATGGAATTAGTAGGTCAAGGTATGAGTCCAGCAGATATAGCCCGAAAACTGAGTCACAGCCCATAAACAATCAGCACCTTCATAAAAAACCCTGCTACATACGGAACAAAGCGTTCCACCGGCCGTCCTACATGAGGTTACCTGGACAATAAGCGTGGAATTAAGCGAGAACTATGCCGTAACACCTCATCTTGCGGATGATTGTCAAAAATCTAAATTTGTTTCTATCAAGATCTACTATGTGGCGTGAAGTTAGCGGTCATAATTTGTTCAAGTACACAAAAATGAAGAATGTTTTTTTAAAAGATAATCACAAGAAGAATCCTGTGGAATGGTGTGCTTAGACTGATTATAAGAAAACGGAATGGAGTAATGTTATATTTTTCCAAGAAAGAAAATTTAACCTTGATGGTCCAGATTGCAATAAATTTTATTGGCATGATCTGAGGAAAGAAAAGAAAGAATTTGTGATCAAACATTCAGGAGTCGCATCAGTAATGGTTTAGGCTGGATTATCTACGAAAGAAGTAACTGATATGGATTTCGTTAAAACTACTATGAACTATGAGAATTATGCTGAGGTTCAAGAACAATATCTTCTACCTTTTTTATACTGTATGCAAGGAGAAGAATTCATTTTTCAGCAAGGTAATGCACCTGTGCATAACTATAATTCTATGTAACAGGGATTCAATTGTATAAATGTGTCGGTTATGGAATGCCCTGCGCATTCTCTCGATCTCAACCGTCTCAAAAAATGGGGAATGTCGGTCCGAATGGTTTATGGGCAAAGAAGAAACTTTGATACAATTTTTCGTTTAAAAAATGTATCAGAGATTGCTGGGAAATCATTGACTGTAACGCTATCAATCCTTTTACAGAATCAATGCCAAAGCGTTTTATAAGTGTTATACGGCTTATGGAGCAAAAATTGACTACTGAACTCGAGTTAGAATAAAAAGGGTGCAATAAAGGTTATGTTTTTGAAACAGTATTTTTACTTCAAAATTTGTTCACTCTGATTTTGTTAGTTTTATTGTATCCAAAATGTTGATTTTTGGAAATTTTGCGCGAGGAATATGATTTTGAAACTTAAAAAATGGTCTCATATGAGGCCAATTGACCTCACATGAGGGTGCGCGTCAACACCGGGTCGGAAATTTTCGGATGGATTTTTGTGACAAAAACGGCGGGTGGTAACCCGCGACTACCCGAATAAATCAGAAACGTATCCGTTGGGAAGGGGTTCTTACAGATCCTCGTGCATACTTTGTATGCGTTCTGATCCTCTGGACCCGAAAGCATACAAAGTGTGCACGAAAATCTCCAGATTGATGAAACCGTCCAACAAAGAACACGTCGCCAGCTGCTGGCAGTTGCATTGCTGGACCTTTCGAGCTGCTGGACCTTTCGAGCTGCTGTGCCCGCCGGCGGCGGCTGTGCGCCGGAACGGCTCACAACAGCTTTATTTTTGGTTTGAAACCGGGGCTACAGCGTGCGGTCTTCACCTCTAGTAGATGGGGTGGGAGGTCTTCTCCGAGATAGAGAAGATCTTTCACTCCATTTCTTATCATGGACGACGAGGTACCTGATGTAGTCCTTGAGATAAGCGCTTCAGATTCGGAGTCTGAGCAAGACTCTCTCGTTAATTTCAGGAAACAATGGATCGCAACAAATAATGTGTTTCGAGCACGAACGGTAACTGCTTTTCACGCTTATGTGACTGCTATTGTACTAACAATATCGGAGCTGGTCGAGCGACAAACCCCGAAGCCCTCTCTATTCCCTACTATTAAGCCGAATTTTGAAGATGTCACCGCGATACTATCTGACAGTGATTTTTCAAGGGCGTTTCGAATGTCTCGAACCGCTTTGAACGCACTACGAGAAATAATTGAGAGAAGTAATCATTTGAAGCCCGACACATTTGGAGACAGAATAAGAATACCTATTCCCGTCAAACTAGCAATTGGAATAAGAATTATGTCGGGTGCTAGTTTTCACGATCTCATGGTACTATATGGTGTAAGTGAAACTAGTGTCCGCAGGTGCTTCAAGCAGTTTATAACTGCAGTTCTAGATGTAATGTCGCTCCCGGGTCTACCAAAGAATGAAGAGGGTCTGCGTCAATTGGAATTTGGGTTTAAGACCTCGCGAAGAATTCCGAATCCTCTCTCTGGCTGTATTGGTGCTTTTGATGGGCTTTGTGTGAAAATCAGAAAGCCACCAAATGATGAGAATCCAAGTTCTTTTTACTGCAGGAAAGGATACTACTCGATTCCTGTGCAGGCTTTGGTCGACTCTGACTACCGCTTTCTTGACTTCTCTGCTCTTGCAGTGGGGTCTACTAACGATGCATTGGCTTTTTCTATATCCCCTTTAGCGCGGCACCTCGATGAGGGAAACATTCCTTTGGGCTACTACGCGGTGTGTGATGCGGCTTATACGTTATCTAACTTTTGTATAACCCCGTACCCAGGGAAAGATATTGACGCTTTCAAAGACGCTCTCAACTTTTTTACTTCATCCATGCGAATTCATGTGGAACAAGCGTTTGGCATTCTTACAGGTCGTTGGAAGATATTTCGCAATGGTGAAATCAATTACAGCGTGAAGGACTGTGTCAACATCATTGCCGTTGGGATGATTCTAAACAATTACGTCATGGATTCAATGCCGGGAAATAGGTACGTTTACAATCCTCACGAAATTAACGCTCTACAAACTGAATTAGATGATTGGCACTCAAGTATTCAGTCCATTGCGCCCCCAGATCTAGAAACAGACAGGGAGGTAATTCGGGAGAAACTACGTGAAATACTAGTGGAAAGAGGTTTGCTGCGTCCGACGAGTAACCTTTAGGTTTAATAGGTGAGTTAAATCGGATCAGCGTTTACATATGATGCAGCGTTATTACCATCTTTCTATATGTTTGGCAGGTTTTTGTTTTCCTACGAACGTTTCTTGCTGTGTGGGCTTGTTTTCGGTACTACACTTGTCGAGCTGGGGAGATGTGGCAGCAGACTGTTGTGGAGATGGCAGTTACTTTTCAGCGATCTTCATCCGCGCACAAGCCAAAGCGTCGAGCTAAGAGCAAACAAGTTCGAACAATTTTCACAGTATTCCATACAACTACTCACAGCACTTTCGATCCTTGGTGATAGCCCCTTGGTGATGGTGGTGGTGGCGTGTTTATGGATGCAATTAGAGGTTTCTCAGATCCGGACACTGTTTCGTTATCATAAGACGGCCAAAAGCCAGCACATTCTTCGAAAAGAATAATGAGACGCGCCTGAGGAATCATTCGAATGCAAACAATCAGCAATTGAATGAATGGCTTTAAAAAGCGCCTTGTTGTGGCGGAGATCCCTTTCCTCTGCCCACAACCCTTGCAGACGCATCCAACGTGACCAGAGTGCGAGGGTGATCAGAGTTCCTCTGACAAATTCTTTCATTTCTACCTCGAAGCGCAATCTATCTACATCAATGTCATTTGCGTCGAGAGTTGACGAGCTTTCGAGAGCTGCAGCTGACAATCTCCAAGCATTTCACGAAGCGATACCTATCCATTGTTCGTGGTCTCTCACAATCCCAGTGATTTCATTGGCGATCCGCGGTTTATCTCTACCTTTATTGTATCACCATCAACTACACCGCGGTCGTGCTCGTATTGCTGCAAAAGAAGATCTTCGGATTCAGCATTTCGTGCGAAAGTCGCCAGGAACTCTTCCGCAGAAGTATTACACTTATCGACATCTTCGCAGAATAGCGCTGAGATCTGCTAGCACATCGTCGTGGCAGCAGTTTAGATGGCACCTCGCAGTTCATCTACCGCTTATTGTATCTGCGTCACTCGGAATGCGCGAGATTTCAGTTCGAGCTGATAATGGATGGAGCGGAACGTCTTTGGCGTGGTTAACGGATCTGGGTGCCCCAGATCCAACCTTCGCGTTGCCGTTACTCACGGCTGGGTTGTGGTTGTGGAACTTGGAACCGGGGGCCGCGCCCTCTGCAAAGCTTCATCCTGTGCAGAAACTGCCAACAAATGCGGGCAGGTTTATCCTGAGGTCGTTTCAAGTATTTTCCGTAGTATCGCTATCGGTTACCACTCAATTACCTTCAGGGCTTGTGCTCTTTTGGGCATGTAACGCGCTGTTGACGACTGGATTGCGCAACGCACTGGGGAACGACGCGCTTAGAAGACGTGTTGGTCTTTTAACGGAAGCTGACTTGAAGGAGATATCAGCGCCTCCTGTCATGAAGGCAACGGAGCAAGCCTTTGAGCAAATGAGAAAGGAACTGGGGACAATGCAGTCAGAACTGCTCTCGAGGTTCAAAGGTCGAAACGTGGACGACACCCTCGTCAAAGATGTCAATCGAATGTTGAAGCGGGAACGAATGAGCGGACGAATGATCGCCGACTTTAAGGCTGTGATTCGGACAGATGATCGAGACGGGAAGAAATACTTGGCTGTCATTCCAAACAGCGCCTAACCGCCGTACACTACGGCGCTTCTTCATTCGTTTAACTCCTGAAGACTGCATACAAGAAAATGGCTGCTCCAACCTGCTCAAAGTAAAAAGTCTGGAGCGTTCCAAGAGACAACTCCTAGATATTGGCCCCTTTGAAAAGCGTTTTCCCTCGTGCATCATCATGCAGTCACGTGGACGCTTGCGGTTTCTTTTCTGCACTTCACATGGCACACAAGATTACGCAGACGAGTTTGAACACAGCCTTGCCGCAATCTATGGCAACAATGTTTGTCTAGCCGTTAGAATTCGAGCTAAAAGCCAACGCAGTACGGTAGCACTGAGAAAGGAAAGGAAATTGGTCAAGTGCTTTTAACTTGACGAATGACATTGTTGAATGGACAATCACAAGAAAAAAGACAGATATTCAATCGGATGTACACTGGTGTTCGCATATTTCAATCTATGGAGATAATGAGAGCGACGGGGTCCTTCGCTTGCTGCTATTGAAGGCAGTGTTCAAGCTGACATGACGCTTTCAATGTCAGCATCCACTTGGATGTGTGTGCACTGAGACAAAAAGGTACACAGCACAACTTGAAATGGGATCGATGATTTTCAAAGCTGCGCAGCAGAGTTCATTTCACGAGCTCTCCAAGGCCAGAGACATGCGATCTAGTAGAAAACGCTCTTTGGATAGTACTTGTACTTTGTTTTGTTCCCTTTGCGCTGCCAGCGATAACTTTTGGAGAAAAGGGTAAAACACCGGCAGTACCCAGAAGTCTGGCGACTGTATGATTCTCAGGTTAGATGTTGATTTTGGCTGAAGGATTGTTCGCTTGTACTACGTACCAGTATCTGACGGTTGAGCTCCAACGGAGACCCAATACTTGATTCTTTCCACGTTGAGACATACGCGTTTGATATTGCTAGCGGCCTCGCGTCGTGAGTGTGACATTGGGTTGTATGTACCCAACACTTCTATGAACCTTCCGTCTCTCTTTGCTCGCGCATCTGCAGCAACAATTCTGTAAAACGGACGATGAGTTTGACCCCACCTTGCCAGCCGTATACGAACAACCATGATGGCGGCTTTCACGAGTGAACAAGCGATCCTCTAGAGTGCAGGGAGATCGTTTACAGATTACTGCCGCGCTGCAGAAGGCGCTCAAGGCTTTATAATGTGCACAGGGTGGCAAGCTGGTCGTTCGGCTGTTGGAGGGAGAAGGATGGAAAACCGATCCCCCCCCCCCCAAAATGGGATCAAATTGTGGATCACTCTTGAATTTGCCGCCGAACAAAACTTTTGCAGACATGTCTTGGAATTCTCTCCGCGAGTAGATAGCAATTGCTAGCAATCCTAACCCTTGCAAAAGGGTTACAAACTTCACCTTTGCAACCGTCAGCAGACACGGACGTGCTGCTCAGGGATGTTTCACCGTCCAAGTTTCTACCATAAGCAGTTTAAGTTAGCTCTGCAGCGTTGGGGGACGACCGCAAGAAGGCTTTTCGGTTCCCCGTGACTGAATCGACGATGGAAGATTCGCCAGGCACAAATGTGGGTTTCGCGGAGTGTGTCCACGCTCCATATGCGTCTGACTGTTCATGGATGCAGCCCATATTTTATTCACACAAAATCATACAAGCCCACGCGAAGACGTGGCTTTCCGTCCCAGCCTCGTTCTTTCAACTTACCTAGAGCCGCGTAGACATGATGCGGCATCAACCCATCCGCTCGAGGTTGAAAATAAAACTTGCGAGCGTATGGTCGACTAATTAACGATCGAATCTCCCCCGCAAGTCTCGAAGCATGCACTTCAGGACAAGGAACGGTGACAGCCGTGCCAACGCCATGACCAAGAGCTTCCAGACAATGCCTGTCCTTGTTCCATGAGGGAGAACTGGAGCAAGGCAGTTGGGATTGAAGCTCGCCGTTGTACCTACACAACAGAGCAGTTTGAACGAGCTGGCCAACCAATTCCCACGTAAGATGTGCCATGGCAGGTAGATCTTGCTCTGTGCAGGGCACTGCGAGCCATTCCCTGAAAAGAGCAACTCGCTCGACGCCTCGGATCTTGGGATCTGCCGAAAAGCTCTCGCTCCTGGCAAACGAAATGGATTTGCATCGTACCAAATGGGTAAAATCAGCGGGCGACATGCTGAAGCGGAGCGACTGAAACAAGTGCTCGGACCAATACGTAAGCAAATCAGTAACGGCACCATCGGCAGATCGTCGTGTTGTACTTCAAGTTCCATGACGATCGCGCTCTTCCGGCCGCGTTTCTTCTCCATGCCCTCTGTGGATACGAATGTAAAGGTCACTTCCCCAATTCCAGTGTCGTGTTCGTCACTACTCACGCTGCTGGTATTTACCAATGTGCCCCTTCTTTCTTTTCGTTGCTTCGCTAGCAGATCGTTGAGTGCTTCTTGCACTGCTCGAGCTTTTTCTTGTTTAAGACGTGCAGCCCACTCAGCCTCTTTCTTTCGCAACTCTTCTTTTCGCCTTCTTTCAGCTTCTTTCGCCATCCTCCTCACCTTTTCAAGCGCCGCCGCCGCTTTTTTCGCTTGGGAAGCTGCGAGTGCGGCCTCCTCTTCCGCTGCCTTGCGTCGTTTCCTTTCATTCTCACGCTTTCGCTCAATCTCGCGACGTTCTTTCTCCTTTTCACGTGCGATATGTGCTTCGTTTTCAATGATTTGTGAGCTTATATCATCCAATGGTGTCTTCCCTGTATCTTCCAACCCGCTACTAGGCTCGTTGTACTCCCTGCAGTTCTGAATTATCAAACGCAAGTCTTTCGCCATAGCTTTTCATTCGAATGCATAGGTAACGTTTTTCTTATCGTGGAGGATATACTTGTCGCCTTTCATGTTTCTCTTGACGGTTCCCAGGTCCATTGGATGCTTGATTTTATCCAGATAACCGGGAATACCCTCGAGGCTCAAAAGCGTGAGAACGGGCTCTGAAAAGTCCTGACATTCAGGCTTTTCCAAGAGTTCGAGTAACATGCCCTCATAGAATGCCCGTTGTGCAGTGCTGCGCACAGCGCGTGCGGATGTGAGAGACTCGCGTTCGGTGCGCTTACGTTTCTCGTTGGGGCGGTTTGAGGAAGGGGCCATGTCCATTCACTTCCCCTGCTCAATCAGCTCTTCATCGTCTTCCGGCGGGGAGGCTGCAGGTGGAGAAACAGAACACCCAGAGGAGGAACGACGGGACTTCCGGTTTCGTGCCATGTCGCTCTGGGCGGAAGGAAGGAGAGAAGGCCGGGGAGCCGAGAGAACGATGAGAGAAGTTGCGCCAATCGAATAGGCCGGAGGGGTGGGGATGGCTTGGACAAGTCCACTTGCCAGACTGTGACAAGACACGGTGTTTCTGTCGTGCTCAAAAACAGAAGAATGCAAACGGCCCATTGCACAGAAATAGGAACAACAACTTTCGTACAACCTGAATTCGACGCATGGGAAGGGAGAATTGTTTCTGGCAGTGTCGTTGTCTCCGGTTTCGTTATAAGGGGCGAAAGTGGTCACGAAACAGGAGAAAGGAACTTACCGTAAAAGGTTCTCTATTGTTCTGGTCAAATCGAATCATGGAAGACAGAAGTACAAGTCTCGAGTGCGCTGAGATAACCGGTACCGACGAAAGGGAAGAAATGAAAAGTCAGCAAAAGATCACGCCTATACATTTCCGCCAATGAAAGAGCCAACTCAAACCTGGTTTTAGTCTTTGTTCTTGGTAACGGGAAGTTCCTGCAACATATGATCAAGAGCAGTCTTAAATGCCCAATACACATTGTGTAGTGATTCAACATGAAAATCATCCTTGTTCGCATCCCTCGCTTTCAGATACCTCTCGTAGGCCTCGTCCATTGTTTTACTCAGCTCGTTTATCCGGTTCGAGGTCTGCAATGTAGACTGCGAAGAATTTTGCAACGGTTGAGTGGAACTTTCGCGAGCTCTTCGGCGTTCTTCAAGATGCTTATCCCTTCCCTCCAGCATTTGCTGTTGCAAAATGATATGCTGCTTCTGCATAGCGTTAAATTCGTTCATCGACGTTCCAAGCTCCGAGAGAGTGCTTTGAATTTTGTTGTCGTTGCTACTGCGGTTCGAACGAATCCGTTTGCTCGAAATAGAAAGCTCACCCGAACTCGCTCGACGTTTCACTACACTCTCGTCATGAAGCCTCTGTCTTATGCCTAGACTTCCCCCCGCATTATTAGGTATGTTTCGCGAGATGAAGCGCGCGACCACCTTATCTGTATCCTCATAGTTGAGGCCAAACACAATAAACGTTAGATATGTACGCCTTCCAACAGCTGAAAGGCGATTGAGGCGTTGGTTTTTGTGGCAGAATTCTTTGAAAGGCATCTCACCATTATTGCCGCTCACGTCGTACTTAGCCAGCGTAGACGTCCACGCGCTTTTTGCTTCTCTCATTACCTGACATAATTTATTTCCAGATCTTCGATTCAGTGGAGGACAACTCGGATCGAGATATTCAAATGGTGGATCAAAGGAGTAAGTAGGGCAAAAATCCATGCTGTTGAACCGATCCGCCAGTAGATTCCAAAGATCAGGGCGTTTCAATCCAGCGTCTTGAGCTTCACGTGACAGTGCACTCGAAATCCTCTCCACCGTTCGTTTGGATTTAACATCATCTCGCAGCATTAGAAGCAACCTGGCGAACTCCTCCTCCGAGAAATCCGTTGAATTTTCTTTCCTCTTCTTTTCTAGATCCTTCGATAGAGATTCCGCTTTAGAAACAACCAGGGTGTGGGAAATTTCATGACCGAATTTAGTTCTCTCCGCGACACCAGTAATCACTCGCAATAGATCAGGAACACCAGGCGGAGATTTGCACGACAGGAAGTCTATTGTGCGCATGTAGTTGCGACAATCATTCGGTACAATACTAAGTAGAAGCGAAAGCGGCATAATATTTCGGCGAACTTCGGTGTGAATATGCAGCATCATTCGAGCGACGAGAACAGGCTTCGAGCCAGAAAGGTTACGCCGAACCTCACTGAGAACGGTTTGAAGTACCTTGGTCGTCCGAGACGAAAGGTAGTCGTAGGAAAACGCGAGCTCCATTTCCAGACTTTCAAGTTGAAGGGACTGAAAGTTTACTGCATCATGGTTTAGCTGAAATGTATCTTCTGCAAGAACCACATTTGGTTCAGCGGCACTTGGTAGAGACGTTTGTGATTTGGGTCTCGTTGGTGAAAGAGGAGCAATCTCTTCCTGTACGAGCTCCGGGAACATCTGAAAACGCGATTGAAAAAGAGCGCGAGTAGAAGTTAGTACAAAGATACGCGATTTAAAGTTAGCGCGAGTAGAAGATAGTGGTGTAAGAGACGCTGGGAAGCAATGTAGAAGGGGAACGTTCAAAACCGTGCGGAAAGGAAGCGCAGTCTCAAAGGCAAACATGTGGGATTAGACTGGCGCAGGAAATAATATCTGCACGTGGCTTGCGAACCAAAAAGTTTGGATGGAGTATCCGATAAAGGAAGAATATGCAGTATTTTTCTTATAATCTCTTACATCCTGACAAACTTCTGCTGGGAGATCGGCGCTTTAGAGGCGCCGATATCCCAGCGATCAGCTCGGGATACCGAGGACTTTTGTAACGGCAGAAACCCAAGATTTTTGGTTCATGCCTGATTTTTTGCCATGCTGACGAGCGCCCTGAGGCCATCGGTTGTATAGACACTAGGATTGAGCTTCAAAATGTGAAAAAACACCCACTGCAATATCGCCACTCTTGTGGTCATAGGGACCGCTTTGGGGGGCCTTGAATTTCTGCCAAATTGAGCCCGGATGAGGGTTAGCTATAGGTTTGGGCCTAGACTCTTTTGGCAGGAGAGTAAGTGCTCTTTGGGGCCTATTTCAGAGGGGTGCGTTTCACTATGTTTTTTCCCTTTTCTTCTTTTTTCGCTCCAGCTTGCTCAGAACGAAAAATGACAAGCGATATCGAGTGGTTTTTCACTGCGTGCACAGTTGTATCCAACGTGTACGAAAACTGGTGCCCGAACCACGAAGTTCGCTACTGCGTAAACTCTCTATTGGTTTACTAATTAAGGTTCCGGAGGGAGATATTTGCTTTTTAATGAAATACCACAACTGTATCTGGAACCTTGTACCTACTCTGGCAGAACTGACTGGATCCCCAGACCAACGAGCTCACTAGCTACCTAGCGCCCCTGCATCCATCCGGTGCTGTTCATATCGACATCTGTGAGTGGCCTCTGTACGAGCGAATAGGCTTACTGGCATTGGTCAGCAGAGCGAAAGTTCACGAAAGTGAATCTGCAACGCTATGGGTGGCGGAATTCTGCTTGAGTTGTCTCAATGCGAGAACAGCGACAATTGCGATTGGATAGAAATTCTCTCCGAGCTTTTGCCTACGCACAGCACTGTTGTGTGGGAAGAGTGGAAAGCAGAAAACCCCATCGAAAGAAGCAGCCTTGATCAAGTCGAATACGCAATTACATGGACAATACCATTTAAAGAGCTATCAATGCTTCCTAAGCTTCGGGCAGTGTTGCTTCTAGGAGCGGGCACCGATCATATAACGGACCTGCATGAACTTCCTGAACGGATTCCTGTGATTCGACTTGTAGACGGCGAGGTCGTTAGCAACATGGCCGCATACGCCGTGCATTGGGTCACGCACTTTCATTTTTGTTTCGATCAATACATCCGCTTGCAAGTTACTCGCTCGTGGAAGCAATTTCCGGCGTACGTGCCGAGGAAGCAATTCACTGTCGGAGTGCTTGGTATGGGTCATATCGGCAAAGCTGTATGCAATTCATTTCTAGCGTTGGGCTATCGAGTTCAAGCTCTAAGCAGATCTCGGCAATGCTACATGGGAGTCAAGATATTTGATCAAGACCAAATGCAGCCATTTCTTTCCGAATGCAATGCTTTGGTGAATGTACTCCCTCTGACGGATGAGACTAGCGGGCTGCTAGATGTCAACCTTCTGCAAATGCTTCCGCGTGGGGCGATTTTTATTAACATAGGTCGGGGAGCAACGGTAGTTGATGATGCAGTATGCCGTGCATTAGACAGCGAGCATCTCAAGGCTGCGGTTCTCGACGTGTTTCACGAAGAGCCGCTATCTCCAAGTTCGCCTTTCTGGACACACGAGAAAGTTGTCGTGACCCCTCATATATCGGGAAGACCTTTTGGACGATCTTCCGCGAAACATATCGTCGAGAATATCAAACGAATTGAAAGAGGCGACCAACCATTCCCGGTTGTTGACAGAAAGAAACTATACTAACGCGCTGGTTTTAACTCGAAGTGTTCCGTTAGCTAAGCATCCTTCCAACGACGATTATGGCGGAGTGTCACTACTTGAAGTGCTTTGGTAAGACAATGATTCCAAACGACTTTGGACAAATACAAACGACCGAATTCGCGTTTTGTCTGCAGCAATCGCTAAAACCGTACATAGTGGTCCAAGTTGTGGGAAAGTCTCTCTTAGTTTCTTTCCTCTCTGCCGCGAGAAAAGGAGCTGAGGGCGCTGTACAGGCTGCGTCACGCACTTACTGCCCGCCCCATCGGCCACGCTACTGCACCAATATCCTTTGCAGCTTTCGCTGGCTGTGCCGTCGCTGTGCTGTCGCCGTGAGCACCGCCGGATCGCCGTTCCTGTGCCGTTTGTAATGTATTCTTGACTGTTTCGGTTTCATTTTTCCAACACAGGGCGGAACACGTGGGGATGGCGAGAAAGCCTTTCATTTCACGATTGGGTGGCTCTAGCTAGTGACGGGGGTGGAGGGGGGGAATGGTAAGCACATTTACAAACGGCTGGCGTGGACGAGGAAAAAGACAAGGAAGCGGAACAGTAACCAAAACTATGCAGAATGCAGACTAATTACAAGAGAAGCACAGTAAACCAAAGCGTATTCGTTAGCAAAAAGAGCCGACGCGGTTCTTAGCGGCGGAAGGCACACACCGGACGCACATTGCCATGCCAACAAATATGCTGCTTGCTGCGATGTTTATAGCACATGCGACAGCACAGCATTTTGCATTGAGTGGACTGCGCTCCGTTGTCGGAGCGGGCGCGACATGCGCCGCCACTCGCTCTGGCATGCCAATCGGAGCACTTGCGGCGCGACGCCAGGCATTGGCAGGCAGCGATGGAGGCAGCCCAATTGGTGCGAGGTGCTTGACGCGGCGGTGGGTGGTGTGAGGGAGGAGCTGCGCCAAAGTCGGCGGCGGTAAGGGCACGAGGGGATCGGCCGTGGACAAAGGGGGCCGGACGGCGGAAGAAGGCTTTGATGCGGCACGGTTCTCTGGCACAGGGACCTGGTCGATCGGTGGACGACATGCAACCGGCGTTGGAGTACTGGCTCATGTCGTTTATGAAGCGAGGGCTGTATTTCGGGGTGTACACACCACCGCGGATGCGGACGAAAGAGCACGAATAGTAATCACCAAAATAGCCGACGGAATACGGGTACTGAGGTGAGGTTCCGCTCTTGAGGTCACCGCCTGTTCCGCCAAACCAAGCCCAGCCGAGCACGTAGTCGCCGTCCGGGACGGAGGTTGGAATGGTTACCGTTGTGGTGTAGTAGCCTTTCCCATAGCGGTGTTGCTCTCCGTCCGATCCAACCATGCTAAATCCAAATCGTTGTTTGCGCAGCTCATTTGGTGAGGCACGTACGGGATGAGCGCCCCAGCAACTGTAATGAAATGCATTTCGTGTGTGAACGTTGTGATGCATCATTTGTGAGGGTTTAACGAGTGAGAGACGGATGAAGCCGCCGGGACCATGGTTGTTTCTGCTGTATTTGATGAGAACGTTTTGTCCGCGGGAGTAGGAGGCGGCGGGATGGGCGGGAGACCAGAAGTTTGCGTAGCGATGACGCGCACGGATGGGACGTAGATCGCAGGGTCCTCTGCAAGTGTCGACGCCGAACGCCGGTTCACCACCGAGACGGCACGTTCTCGGAGACGTGGATTGCGGTTGGGTCATTTGCGAGTGTGCGCTGGCCAGCGCGGAAAGCGCGGCCAGCGAAAGCAGAAACGTGGCGAGCAGCATTGCTTATGTTGGGCTGGTGGGCGGAGGGGATGGATTGGGGGGTTTACGGGCGGGTTGACGAGGGTGGGGGCGGGGGATGGGATGGAGTAGTGGAGATAGATGTAGACATAGGTGCAAGCGTCGAGGAGGTGGATGCGGGAGGCGTTCTTTTTGAGGCCAAGTGGGTTGGGCGAGATCTGAGCGCATGGTGACAGAGCGGCGGCGGGTGCTGACGCAAAAATGGGCTGTGGCGTCAGGCGACAGGTACGTGGAGGACGAGAGAGCGACGGCGGGCGCGAGGCGTCGAAAGTGGCGCCGACGACCAAGAGTGGACGTGAAACGTTTGGTGGCGTCGTCGCTTCACATGGCGTATAGTGTAGTAGTAGCAGGCACATCTCGCGGACAGCACACGCGCATCGCCGTGGCTGACGCGTGCATGGCACGCGTCGCGGGCTGGCGCGCAACCATTGGTGTTCTGTCGATTCGTAAGTGCGTCTGCTCGAGCGCGTTGGGGGGGTATTCGACGCTCCGCGAGCGTGGCGGTTATAGCGCGGTGCGAAGAATCGCGCAGCAGCTAATGTGCTGCCCCATTGCTTCCTCCCTCTTTCGCTCAGTTCAGTTTGTTTTCCCGAGCGCCCCCGCCTGGGCGCGTGCATGCAACTTGCTCGGCAGATGCAACGTTGGCTACACGTGGCCAACCTTGCACAGCCTGAGCTCGCTCTGTGGCGGTTAGCACGGCGCTTGGGTGGCGCTTGGGTGGCGCTTGGGTGGCGCTTGCGCTCACTGCGTCACGTGGCGTGCAAATGGCTGTGCGCCGATGCGAAGGTGGCGTGCACGTGGCATGCACGTGGCGTGCACGTGGCGTGCACGTGGCGTGCACGTGGCGTGCACGTGGCGACTCTCCGCCGAGCACGTGGCGCGCGAGGCTGTCGTGACTGCTTGCCTCTTCGTTGTCCATCCGCCCCCGTCGCTCTCCGCCCTTCGCCGGCGTGTCGTCCGCCGCCGCGTCCGCCTGCCGACTGCGTCTGCTGCGTGGCCACTGTCGCCCTTCTACACTACTGTACTTTCAGTGACACTTGTCACTTGAGAACGCCTCCGCACCCACGCCGTCTTGCTAGACGCTATCGATAAATTCACCCTTCGTCACACCACCAAATCTTGCCAAAATGCCTTACTACTGTACTGTGTCCACGCTCGCGCACAACTCGTCTCTGCTTAACATCCCGTTGCTGTTTGTCTTTTGTCAAAACTGCTCTTGCGTGCCGTCATTCATAGGTCATTCCTGATCTTCAGTTTTCTACCCTCCTTCAACCCATATACAGGCCGCTTGCAAATCGGATCGCTTACAGTAAATCCGAAATTCCCCCAACTATGGATCTCCGCTGATCCGAGTTCACACGAAAGCATTTCCTAGATCCTTGAGCCTCTCTGACCATCTCAGAGTCGGCTTTCACGCCAAACGCCAAACCGAAACACCGCATGGCCATCAGACACAAACCCTCAACATCCCCCTGATTTGTATAGATAGCGGTAGCCAAGCACTGGAGAGCTTGGAAAAGCTCAGCGCACAATCTTACTTGCCGATTTCCATCCAGTTCGATTCGGGGTACCATCAACCTCCCGAGATCATCATTCCAGAGCCGTCAACGCAGTTGTTTGCATATTTTTCGTAACATTTGGCCGTAAACAAACCAAAATCCCAGCCGTGCTCCTCCCCAATCCAACAAAATCGTCAGCAAACCGTTCCCCGGGACAAATACCTTTCTTATTTGAAATTTCAGCACACACCAAAGTGGTCCGAATGTGAAAAAATCGATTCGTCTTGAAAACTTTCCTTCTTCGACGTCAAAGTGTCGTTTAATGAAAAGTACGTTTCACTTTTATAGTGACGACAAACACAGCTTTAAAATTAGTTCTCACAGTACATACAGGCTATGGTTGTTGTAATCCTTCAGCACATATCTCAGCTATTTGGAGAAAACAAAGCTGAGCGTTCTCTATATCTATTTTGATGCTACTCCTAATCATGGGAACTCCTACATCGATGTTCGTGTTCGGTTGCGTGTTTCAGGTCGAGTGAAAAATATAAATGTTGTTGCTATTCCTTTGCATGAGCCACATATAGGTGACGCTACGTTTTTCGTGATACGGTCTATGTGGCAGGAATTTTTTTGTGCGCAGTGTTGTACATTTCAGATGTTGACTCTGGTTCCTATCGTGACCAGTTATACAGTACCTTAACGCTCATAATTGCTTTTTTTACGCCGTAAAATCAACCTTTAAAATGATTTGAGAACATCGTGCCTCCATGTTGCTTAAACGCTGAATTATATTAGGAGACGTTTTTACCTTGCTCTACGAATAAAAATGTACTTTTTTACAATATTTTGGTACGGCATCTACGTCCCCAATTGAGTTTCTTACCGCTAATTGGTTGGTACTGTTTTCCGGTGTTTCTTGTTTCATGGACTGGGTAGCAATTAGAGTGCATATGAAATAGAATGATCGAAATAAAGGAAAGTCGATATATGGCACTCATAAGCTTTTCTTGGTACAGTACTCGGTAACGATTTTATGAAAAGAATAATTCAGGGAACGATTGTAAATTACAATTTATTTAAAGCACTATACAACTGTACACTTGCACGATGTGATCACCTAAAAATTATTTCTTTTATTTTGGAAAATCACTTTGTAGCACACCACGGTGTACACATTACAGTTCATAAGCTGCTTGGTTTCTTGGGACAATAAACGGCGCTTTACCCTGAATAAAAAAGTCCAACGACCAGCTTACCACCATCTCGGTGTTCGATAGGAATACCAAAGTCGTCATCGACTCAAAAGCACCTATACCCTCTTTGATTTTCTCTTTTAAGCTATAGCTTTTGTTCCGAAGATATTTTCTCTTTAGCGCTGTTTACCGTTTTCTTTACTTTTGATTTTTTGTACTGTTTTGTTGTTCTTTTTGCAGTTGCCCAAGCATTTTCGATCTGATATCATCTGTCTTACGTACAACTGTGTCCAAAACCTTCTCTCATGTCCATAAGCATCTTTCTTTCGGTCAAGTTGTTTTGATCATCTACTTATACACATCCTTTTTCGTCTTTTAAGAACAATCGCTGGCAAGGCGACATATGAATTTTACAATGTTTCTTGGGGACCTCTGTTCCCTCTATCAAGCCAAAGAATCTCTCGTGGAATACTACAGGCTGCGTTGTAGTCTTTCTTGTATTTATGAAGGATAATATCTCTTAAATATGTGATTCAATCAAGTCATTTGGCTACTTTGGTAAAAACTCAGAACCATGGAGGAAATATGTACATCATCATTCTCAATGAAAATTTTGGTAACGGTGAAAGAGGTTGACGTTTTTGCAGAGAGCTTTTAAGCAATATTACTGGGCTTTCAATTCGTAATTGTATTATGAATATTATATTGCAGATGGTGTAAGATTCTTGTGCTCTCTCAGATGCCAAAAACAGAATATACTCATCACTGTGAGAAGCTTGTTTTCATATTCTTTCCAGCAGATATCAAAGCTGACAGACGACGGCAATTTTCAAAATGCTCCCGCAGACTTCCGCGTTTCACCCATTTTCCTCCGGTAACATGCCTGCTTACGCCTCATAGACTTTTACCACATCATCAATGCTCAGAGACTGAGACTTTTTTTCTCTCAAAAGGAAATCGTCGAAATAGAAGATTGATTTGTGGTATTCAAGGATAATATTGGTCTAGATTAGATTGCTTCGAGGCACTTGAAGCTTTTCAAATATTATGTTAAGTGCGGCAACGCTTTAAGTGAGTCGTGGAAGAATTTCATGCCTCGTTTTGCAAAACTCAGAGATTTTTGCGCTGGTCTTGCCGCAATTTTCCCTGAGTCTTCTACTCGGGAAAGTGAGTTCTCTATTTCATGATGGGAAAAAGGCGAAACTCGTCAGAAAATGACAGATATAAATATTAAAGAAGTGCTGCAGTCCAAGAATTGCGGCATATTGGAGACTTTGATCCGTGCTTAGAACAACTTTTCTTTCTTTTTGAGATGTTTTTAGAAAACCGGGTTTCAAATGCATTGGAAGGTTCTTTAACCTTCTTAATAAGATCGGGTAAAGTTGAAATTATACAAAAATTCTAAAATGTTGAACTCGGTCATCAAACTCTCATCACAAGCAGAGTATTGACGAACTTCTTTCTCAATCAAATACACCAATCCACAATCATCATCTGGAAAGAAGGGTGGCACCATAATTTCTGTTAGATTTCATATAAAAAAGAGTGGATCTGCCTATCCTCTGAACTTGACTCACGGAGATCCTACTTTGGAATATAGTAATAAAACTTGCGGTAATAAGAAGGTCTGGATTTATATTTTTGCTGCGATTATAAGCCGTGCAGTGGCACGGGAGAGATTTATTACGCTGGGGGCAGCGTTTGAGGAGATATGAGCTGCGACAGAATGTGTAAATACGGCTGCTGCGACGCAAGCTGCAGCGGTGAAGGTTGATCAAGGCATTATGATGGCGTGCTCGGGAATGTGGCTGCAAGGGCACTTGAACGTCGGGAAACGGGTATCAGAAGTTGGGTGGGCGGTGGATATCAAGTTTCGCGAGGGGAAAGGAGATGGAGAAAAAGCCAGTACAAAGGCGCAGCCGCGCGGGTTCGTAAGAAACGGGCTTCTTTGGGAGATAGTGAATGGCCTAGCACACTATGTAACAGCTTCAAATCCCCTGCTAGGGCATGAATAGGTAGCTAAATAGGTCCATTGCTCAAGAAAAGCGGAGTGGAGGGTAGGTGGTACTTTGCGCGACCGAATTGACGGCGTAGTACGTTCTAAGAATGCACAGCTTTAGGATATCTCGTCGTTGGCGGCGCGGATGGCCACCAGAGATGAAAGCCAGCTAAAAATCTGCAGGATATTGGAAGTGGCGAGGGTGGACTGGTGCACCGCTAAAGCGGCACGCAGGACACAAGAGGCGGGTTTGACTGGTGATCTGTTAAAGCGGCGACGGTGGCACGAAGCCCAAAGTGCGGGTACAGATTGTTGGATATGGCAGCCTCGGCGACGTGGGTGACGTGGTGACGCAGCGATCATTTATTAAACTCTGGCATAGGGAGAGTGGCAAAAGGTCGAGCAGGGGTTGGCCGAAAACAGTAGCTTGAGACTCGTGTGGAGGAGAGAGTTGGTTAGCGATTTCGACGAAAACGGCTTCTGGCCGCACAATGGGGCCCCAGATCTTGCGTCATATGCTGGGGTCTACGGCTTCGCCACGCTAAAGATGAGCATAGTGGCAACTATTGAGAAAAGTCGTGCACAGGGAGAGTGACCAGGTAGCGAGCAACTATGCGGTGAAAGCGACAGATTTTGACGCAAGAGGCTGTTGCCTTAGCACGGTTGGTGGGAAATGCCAGCATGGGTGGCGGAGATGATGGAACGGGCCACTCTGCAAGTATTGAGAGCTGCAACGATGCTCATGTTGCGAAAAACGCGTTAAAAAGTCTGGATCTGGGTTTGGCCGAATTCGGCTGTGCATTTTTCTTCGAAAACTGCTTTAGTTCGGATCATTTAGACTCATCCAAATTGTAAGAAGCCTTGCCATATAGATACCGACAATTAAGTTTTGAAAACATTCCAAAGTTATTCCATTGCGTCTTTTTGTTTTCGTTTTTCGTCCCCAAACCACCACAGTGGCGTCTCGGTGACTACTTCGCTTTCACAAAATGATCGTTGTTTAATTCCCATCTTTTGGCTAGTGTAATGCACTGGCACCAGCTCCATTGTATCTTCTCGTGCGGTTGCCGCTCTTTTTTGGCACAGCAAAGCCTGTGGATAACCTTTTTGCACAGCCTATAGAGGCTTTATTCTTTGAAAATAATAAAAGTTTCACGTGAAAGCAATTTTTTTTTGGTTCCTTTCACAACCTGACCGTGTTTTTGCAAGTTTTATATCAGCTTAAAGCACGCCCACCAGTGCCTTTTATGCCACAGAATTTCTGTTTTGCCTAGACACCGTTGCCGCACCGAGCAAACCAATCAACGGCTTCACGGTACAGTCGGCGAGTTTTATATATCTCAGATCCTTTACTTTCAATATCTCCAAGACCAGCACAGATAGCAAAGTGTTTCGAACTGTAGTGGATAGATATAGCGAAGAATAACATGTATATAAAGAATACACTACCATTTAAAAACACAACAAGCCATAATAAATAAACAAAACATGAAATCAATTTCTATCATTAAATTATTTTAACAGCAAAATAAAATAAATATTTCGATAAGGGCATCCCCACCGCGGCTGTGATTTCCGAGCTAAAATCTAAATTTTAGGTTTTAGATTTCGGTGCAAGTCGTGTAGCCGACCGGGGTGAGCTCAACCCCGGCGCACATCTAAAAGTTTGTATGTATAAACCTTACCTAAAATTATCTTTAGGTGAGATATCTGATATAAACGATTTTGGTTTTAGCTCAGATTCTCTTCTAAAGCTTAAATTTTACATGAGACTATGTCGCCCAAAATTTAGAGATTATTTACATATGGCATGACTTTTCTAAAATATTTTGGTACCGTACGTCGCGACCAAGATGCACACTTCGGCAAGTACCCAGGCAGAAACAAAGCTCGGCTTCGTCCTAAACGCGCAAAATACATTCTTCGAACCCACCTTTGCTCCCATTGCCACACAGATAGATTAATCGAAGACCAATCAGGTCTCTCTCGTGTTGCGGAAGGATGTTGGGTACAAGCGATAGGGTTCAAGCAAAGCAAATGTGGAGCAAAACCCGGCGACGGGAAGTGCTCTCAAGGTGTTCGAAGCCTTGCTCCCTGCGGGAGGCAGACTCAGAGACAGAGCCCTCTGTTCCACCCGTAGTGTGGGGTGTAACTCCCACGGGGGATTCCGGCAGTACCGACGGAGGTGAGGGGTAGAAACCGTTGGGTCGGGAATGGGTATGGGTATCCCAAAGAATGGGGGAAAATCCGGCGAAGAGGAAAAACGGGGCGAGGGTCGGGCACTGACAGGCACCGGACCCAAGAACCAAAAAAGGGCGAAACAACAAAAAGAAACCCAATACAGGGGCGAAAACCTGTCTTCGAAAGGAAACACAAAAAGCACGCAACAAGTAAGCAGAAACCCCACGGGGTATCGTGCACGCAGGTCGTCTGAGCGGTCCCAAGGGGGTGGATGCACGGAACCCAAACGTGGGCACTCTTCAAGTGGAGTCGTGTCCCTACGCAGGCGTTCCTAACCAGAGCCCGTTCCGGGTTGTAAGGCCGAAACGATGGCGACGAAGAACCTCTAAAGGTATCGAAAACCAACCTTGGTTCCCCTTTACTCTGAGCTTCGGACTGTCAGATCTCGTTGAAGAGCAACGTCCTCCAAGGAGGTTTCTCGGGACTTAAGTTTTTTCCGGAGCCTCCGGCGTGCAACCTCGTTATGAGTAGGAGTAATCCGTTTTCACGGCGACACCCGGAACGCCGGTGATGCACCGGCGGGACCGGGTGCCATACACGTGGCCGCAGCGCCCGCGCGACACGTGGCCGCGAGATTGGCCCCTTTTGTTAGACGGACATTTAGCTATTTAGGATAGCCTTTATTTATTCTATTCTACGGTGACTACAGTACTTAGGCCGCCGATCTCGCGGCCGCCGGTCCAGTAAAGTCTCCCCAACAAGGGTGATCTTGGTCTTCCAGATCTTGGCTCTGGGTCGAACCGCCTGCGCGGATATACAACTCCTTACGGAGGGATTTTCCGTGGTGCACGGCTTCCCAACCCCCTTGGACGTTCAAGCAGCCTTCGTGTGTTGGGTACCTATTCCCACTTTCGTGGTTCCGCCCGTGTATACGGTTTGCTACACCCGGCAGTGCCGGCTATTCTCGAGTCCCCTCTCAAGACTCGTGGTCAACCTTGCCCTCTTGCCTCCGTTCCCATTTTCCTTCCCTTTTCCTCCCCTTCATTGGGCAATTCCCGCTCTTGCGGCTCGCACTGACACCTGTCGTGCTCGCCACTCTCGTGGGTTTTGCCTCCTCAGAGGATACGCAAGCACCGCTTCGGCGGATATTCTCGGCTTCTTTCAGCCTCCCTGCGCCCGTCGCGACGGTTCGGCTCTGGCTTACACCCGGCATTGCGCGCCGATCCCTGGGAGGGCTCTACCGCGCCGGTTACCTCGTGAGAGGAAGATCCGGACGTCTTCGTAGGTTTTCCCCCTTGGGGGCATTGTCCTACAAATTGGTCTCCCGACTTAGAAGTCAAGACCGTTTGTGTCCTCTCTGAGGTTGTTTTCCGTTTAACGGGTTTTCTCTGGTCTCACCGGTCTGCTTTCTATTCTTCTGTCGAGACGGTGTGGCCAATGCCAAGGAAACCGCCTAGCATGGAGCCTCCTGCAACACGCAGCCGTTCCCGCCAAAGCGGTGATGCCAGGGGCACTGATGTTCCACAGGCCCTGGCTCCAACACCGGCTTCCCGAGAGATACCGGTCACCGGCACTGAAGACCCGCAGCCCGATTCCGGGTTAACGACCGTCGCAACGGTGGTTTCTCCGCCTCCGCGGTTGGTCGACCAAGCGCGGATTGTACGCTTGGAAGAGCAGCTCCGCTCCCTGCGGGCTGCTCACAATACCCTCTCGAGGGAGTTCACCTCTTTACGAGGAAGCCTCGCTAACCCCCCTACAAGTGAGTTAGCCGAGGATATCCGCGTATTGCGGTCGGACGTCAATACACTACTCGAGTGTTTTGGCGCTCCGTCTTCCTTCGCAGAAGGTATGGAGAATCGCTTCGAGCGTCTCCGAAGCCGACTTGAGTCGGTCGAGAGGACGTTAACCTCGCCCGCGAACGCGGCTAGACCGGTTGTCTCTCATAGAGAGACCCAGTCGCGGAACCGGAAGAGCCGAAAGAACCGGGATTCTAACCGTAAGCACGGACACCCGTCCAACTCATCATCTGAGTCGGACGGTAAACCGGGTGACTCGGAGAGTTCCGATTCGTCGGTGAGCGATGACCCACAGGATCTTTATGGGCGCTCTTCCCGCTCAAAGCGGTCCTCTGCCACCTACGGGGCCATCCGGTCGCGCCCCAAGGGTCGGCGACATCCGGGCCTCAAACCCTTGAAGCCCACCAACCCTCTGTACAGGACACTCCGGTCCTACCGGTATTACCGGCTAGAAGATTCCTCTTTAGGTCGGACACCGCGTGACACGGGTAAAGTGAAAGACTGCATCAAGCGGATGCAGCTTTCACTTCGTAACCAGTCATTTACTGGGGATGATCCAATTCTCGTCTTGGATTTCCTACACCGCTTTGTAGCGGAAGCCGATATACTCGGAATGAAGGAAGGACAAGCCTACGTGGCGCTACCCTACTTTCTACGGGGTGTCGCTGAAGATCAGTTTTTGTCGGTTCGGGGCTCGTCGCGAGCCTCCGAAGGAGGTGTGACCTGCTGGCCCGAGGCCGTGCAGTACCTCCTGCGTTCCTACGCAACCAACACCGCGATACAAGCGGCGATACTCGCTTTGCGAGACACTCGACAACGCTCCGGCGAGCTCGAGACCGATTACTCGGTACGCCTGAAAAAGGCTTTCCACCGTTGTGGTAATGTATACCCCGCTGGGGAACGCTGTACGATGTTTCTTGATGGCTTGGATCAAGCCATCAAGACTCTTGTCGCCCGTTACAGGGAACAAGAGCCGAAGGTGACCTACCTTGAACTCGTACAGTTTGCCCGCGCAGAGGGAGATGCACTACGTGCACGCAATCCGGGAACCCGGTCGAAGGCCGCTAAGGCATTGCTGCTTGAGTCGGACTTTTCTTCACCGTCATTTGCGACGGATGGCATCCCCAAACAGGGTTATGACAATATGAATGTCATCCATCACGATGGTTTATCTATTCCGACAACGGAATTACCGTCTACGATGGATGGCTCGGTTGACTCAACCGCAAGGGACACGGAGAACGGGCAGGTCTTTTATCTTAATGACCGCCGCACTCTGGCCCCCCTTATGCCGTACTCGAACGGAATGACACGAAGTCAGCGCCCTGGATGGGTTGGAAACCGGGAACCCGGAAGATACACCGATGCTCGGAATGCCGTACCGCGAAACGCGGGAGTGACGTTGGTGTGCCACTTGTGCTACGAGCGCGGGCACACTTCCCCGCAATGCCTTTTATCGCTACGCGATATGGCGCGAGTGGTGGATAATTACGAAGCCCTCTCCCCGCAGGAGAAGGGCTCCGTGCCACTCACGTCATATCTCCGCGCGAAGACGGACTTCCCCAACGCATTAGCTCACACTCCGAATTCTCGGTACAAACCGGCTCAGCCGGCACGCGCCGCACCAGCGCCAAACCACGCTGATGGATCTCAACCCGCTCTTGCGGTAGCTACCATGCAACGGAATCATGCACTCGTTGCCGAGGAAGTCGGGCCTTCGCCCGACCAAGACCCTGTACAGGGAAAAGAATAGAGGGAGTCTCCCCTTCGGGAGAGGCGTCCTCAGAGTTGAGGCTGACGACGCCCGAGGCGCCGATGCCTCGCTTCCCGGTGAAAATCCTGACAAGGAAGGACACCGCAGACGCGGACTCTAAACACCTCGGTGTTTTGCGTCGACCGTGGATACGGATTAGAAATAACCGGATCCCGGATAGAGTCTTGGTAATGGCCAAGCGTAACTACAAGGTTTACGCTGACCTTGGTCTGCACACGCAGTTTATGGTGAGATATCTCACGGTCCTGGATACAGGTGCCGGGCCGAACTTTATTGTGGAATCGGTTTTACCCCCCGCCATTGCGGTCACTCATCCGTTCTGAAACGGTACCCGACGTCTCAGACGCCAATAACAACCCGTTGAAAACGGTTGGTGTGATCGATCTAATCGTCAGGCTAGGGCGGATGGTGGTTAAACTAACTTTTATTGTGTGCCGCTCTCGGGTCGCGCCAGTTATACTGGGATGTGACTACTGCCACAGGTTTGTCGACGCCATCCTCCCACGCCTTAAGCAGGTGGAACTTGAGGACGGATCGACCGTCCCCATTGTTCGTCAACCGCTGAAGCGGGCATCGAGGAAACACGTTCCTCTACCTGCTGCGCAGGAACCCACACCAGCGAACCGGGATTCTACGAAGCTACGTGTCGACGAGTCGATTTGCATTCCGCCAAAGTCCCACTCTTTGGTGCGTGTCAGTTCTCGTCAGCACGGTACTCGAATCGTTCGACCGATACCATCACTGTCGAACAGGCATCAACTCGCTTTCGCGGATGGAATGGTTCACATTGAGCCCGACAAATCGTTTTGTGTATGTGTGTCCAACTCTGGACAGAAACACCAGTATCTGGTTAGGAACCAAGTCATTGGAAGAGTTGGTCCTCACCCCATGTCTATCTTTACCATTCAAGGGGATCGTACCGGTTCAACCGGAATGGGTCACTCTGAGGAGGGAGATAATCTCGTCGGAGGTCCCCAGTCTACGCTGAACTTATCCACACTGCCGTGTGTGTCGCCACCAGCAGTACTGGTTAAGTTATCCAATGGTTCTTGGATTGTTGTCATCGACTACCGTCGGTTCTGTAAGACTGGCGTCGGAAAGATACCACCTGAGTTGGTGAATTTCAAAGCCCAACCATTGCTGGATGGGCTACCGAATTGTTCGGATCATGGGAGTTGCTGGAACTCGTGGCTTTCAGTAATGCCTTCCGCTGTTCAGCGTTCGATGGCCTGCATACGCCCAAGGGGCAGAGGAGGGCCATTTAACAGAACTCTGGATGCTTCAGCCCCTCGCAACGAGGACAGTTCTCAGAATCCCTCGCATATTGCGGAAGTTCCCGTTTCTACGGTAGGGCTAATCTATCCCATCCAGATGGTTGCTTTACCCGCCAATAAGCGATTCCCGCTCTATAACCCACCCGTGGGACTCTCTGATATACCGATTCCATCGGACGCTGGCCTGAATGGCCTTTCTTCTCTCACGCCACTGTGCGGTGTCTATCCCCGCCAGTTGGGCGCTTCTACCACTCTCTATGTCGCTCCGTCTAAGGAGGGGGAGGGGACCCGCTCAATCGCGGAAGCATCGCCGTCGCAACGGAAGTTTATCCGGACACCACGGGCAAGGCCCCCGAGCGGGCAACCGGCATCGTCGCCGGACGCCAATCCGCTCCCGCGGGACGCTGCGGTCAACCCGACCGCCACGCAACCCCGCAAGGGGGACCAAGGCGCTCGAAGACCCGAAGCCGGGAAGCGAGACCCTACGGACGCTCCGCATCGCGTGGAAGCAACTGAGGGCTCCCCGCACATTCGCGGTCTCACACCGAGCGTTTCAGTCGATACTGGTACTCCGGCGGGCGCTGCGCAAGCAGGTTTAGCGAGCCACTCCGTTGAGAACGGTACGAACCCCATGGGGGAAAAGGGGCGCGACGACAAGTCGAAAACCGCCTCCCTTGCCGAACAATCGGAGCCAACCGTCCGCGACGGCCCGACCACCCGTCCTCAAGGTCACGTGATCCGGGCGGGAGATCGGACCAATGGGCACCCGGCATCCCGGTCATTGGCTGACAGCCACCCCGCGGAGGCGGATCGCCGGGACGGTGAACCACTCACCGCCCACGGCGCACCGCACAGCGGAAACTGCCCACCAATGGGAACGCAGCATGCCGCAAAACAAGCGGCGGCCTCCGGCGAACCGTCACCAAGACGGAAGGACCCCCGCAAACTCGCGGTAAGGGCGGACTTCAGGGAAGCCCCTACCGCCAAGCGGAAACACAACCCGGCCGCGCCGGCAACTTCCGCGAAGCGGTACGGCAGCCCTGGCAACCCGGCAACAACCGCAGAGCGAAATGACAGACCGGGTGACCCGGAACAGGCGACGACGAGCCCAGCACCACGCGGCGCTGAGGCTCGGTTCACCACCACCCGGCCAGGCCGGCAAGTTTACGTGCAGGAGTACCTCCTCGACCGAATCGTCGGACATAGCTACGATGGGCACGGGGTGCTCCAGTACCGGACCCGCTGGTACGGATACGGGCCGGAGTGGGACACTTCGGAGCCCATCGAGCACCTCCCGCGCTCTGCGGTAATGCGATACCACCGCCTTGCAGGGACTGCACTCCCAGCCACGCTGATAAACGCCCAAGAGCGATAAACCGTGAACACGGAATGGAATGGTTGATGGCGCCACGCGCCATCTCCGTCCATGCGCCAACGCGGGGAAGGAAGCAACCGCTCACGCTATCCCAACGTCGTGGGTGGTCGTGCCAGTTACCTGGTCCGCGCGCGAAGCGCCTACCGTTAAACACGGAACTCCCAGCTAGGCTGGTTCCCTGCAACGCTGGAACCCCGGTAGAAGGCCGGTACTTCGGAAAGAAAGAAGCGGACTTTGGAAAGGGCGTCGGAAAGGCGACCCTCTTCTTTTTATTTCTCACTACTGGCAAGGGCGCCCTAGTGGCGCCGCCCTACATTCTACCGGAAGCTCCGGTCATTCCTCCGCACGAGGTGGACCCCCGCCCAGGCGGTTGGCTAAGGCATCCCGCATGGCGGCCACATCACCCGAGATCTCGGAAGGGCGAAGCCCCACCTCCCGAAGGAAGCGCGCGATGACCTCGCCCCGCTCCGCCCCAGCGGCGGTTGCGGGCGGGCCCGCCACCGATGGAGTCGGATAGGAATCCGTTCGCACGGCATCAGCAGCCCCGGATGGAGCCGCACCGCCGTATTCAACGGACTCCTCACCGGCCTCGCCGTACTCGTCACCCTCCATCGGAGCATAACCCGGATCCTCCGGTTCGTTGTCGACCATCGGGTCACCATCCGCATAGTCGCGGTAATAGTCGGTCGAGTCGACATACACTCGCGGGTGGTCGGCCGGGACTTCACGCGGTGCATGCCGGTTGGCTTCCGCTTCCTCGCGGCTGATCTCGTGGTAGTCCCAGGGGTCGAAGTAGATGAAATCCCCCGCTAGCGCGGTATTCCTCCCGAATCCGGGGCCAGACCCGCGACGCGGTTGAATGCGTTGGGAGTTCTCCAGCGGGACCTCATCCCACTGGACCCCCTCGACAAAGTCGAGGAGGCCCAGCATCTCTTCTTCGTTCGCCTCGCCCCCGAGGGGGATGCGCATCTCCAAACGACGGATCGCAGCCCGCGCACGCGGTGGCACGTACCACAATCGGTATTGGTCGTACGCCTCAGCGAGGATAAAAGCTGCAGTGCGGACGGCCCATTCGCTTACCACGACGGACCACCACCCCGACTGGGGATCGTTCAAGAACGACGACCCTACATAGTTGAAGACTGGGGGCAGCTCAATGAAGCAACCCCAGCACGCCTCCAAGGAGGACCACCAGTCTGGGAGACTGACATACCGACCACGTCGGTGAGCAGGCGCCATGCGCTTACTCTCCGTGTTCTGGTACGTTACGAAATACCCGGTCCGGGCCCGCCAACGCCGCTCATCGCGGATGAAGTTCTGAGGGAAGTTCGAGCGCGACTGTCGCGGTTGGTAGCGGAACTCTGCCCGAAGAATCGGTCGTGCCCAGCAAAGGGCTTCTTGCCGAGCGATCGGTGTGCCCCTCCAAGCGAGGGTTTCCAATCCGTTAAGATGGTCACAGTACGACATTTCCCCGCGAGTGCGGTAAAGGTGGACGTCGAATTCGATCTTTGGCGGTATCGGGAATTCGAAAGGCGCCCGATGGTGCCTGAGGTAAGCGATCCGCACAAGCGCGGCCTGAGCCTCCGCAGAGGATTCACCGCGTCGGCGGAGTATGTGGTGTACCGGGATGGCGATGCGATTACGCCAATCCCAGGACATGGTCACCACGCCGGGCAGGTCGCCCGGGAGCATCTCCGAATGGTCGGTGTAGGATTGGATCAAATCCTCGTCGCGGACAGCCAATGGGTGAAACCAAGGCGCATACCGCAACATCGCGGAGCCATGCCGAGTTCTCGGATTTGCACCCACAAGGGCGTCGAAGGTCGGCCACTGCGGTGGGTCCGCCTGTCCGCGAAAGCGGGCGCCAATACGGCGGTCTTCGTACGCGAGGTTGGTAACATCCCCAGGGTAGGGCGCGGACCGGAAGCCGGTGGAACCGCCAAGGGCGGGAGTCGCAGATGTGTTATGACGGTCGGGGTTGGACATGGTGCGTGTTGGTGTGCTGTGGTTGGAATCGGATGCGGAGAGCGTGCGTGGGATCCTTGGTGAAGGTGTGTTGGTTTCCGGAGACCCGGTGTCAAACGCGCTCTTATCATGACGAGCTGCCATGCCGACTTCCTCTTCGAGGTGTTCGCCCTGTCTTAAGGGGGGTATATTAAGAGCAACGTCCTCCAGGGAGGTTTCTGGGGACTTAAGTTTTTTCCGGAGCCTCCGGCGTGCAACCTCGTTATGAGTAGGAGTAATCCGTTTTTACGGCGATGGCCGGAACGCCGGTGATGCACCGGCGGGATCGGGTGCCATACACGTGGCCGCAGCGCCCGCGCGACACGTGGCCGCGAGATTGGCCCCTTTTGTTAGACGGACATTTAGCTATTTAGGATAGCCTTTATTTATTCTATTCTACGGTGACTACAGTACTTAGGCCGCCGATCTCGCGGCCGCCGGTCCAGTAAAGTCTCCCCAACAAGGGTGATCTTGGTCTTCCAGATCTTGGCTCTGGGTCGAACCGCCTGCGCGGATATACAACTCCTTACGGAGGGATTTCCCGTGGTGCACGGCTTCCCAACCCCCTTGGACGTTCAAGCAGCCTTCGTGCGTTGGGTATCTATTCCCACTTTCGTGGTTCCGCCCGTGTATAAGGTTTGCTACACCCGGCAGTGCCGGCTATTCCCGAGTCCCCTCTTGCGACTCGTGGTCAACCTCGCCCTTTTGCCTCCGTTCCCATTTTCCTTCCCTTTTCCTCCCCTTCATTAGGCAATTCCCGCTCTTGCGGCTCGCACTGACACCTGTCGTGCTCGCCACTCTCGTGGGTTTTGCCTCCTCAGAGGATACGCAAGCACCGCTTCGGCGGATATTCTCGGCTTCTTTCAGCCTCCCTGCGCCCGTCGCGACGGTCCGGCTCCGGCTTACACCCGGCATTGCGCGCCGATCCCTGGGAGGGCTCTACCGCGCCGGTTACCTCGTGAGAGGAAGATCCGGACGTCTTCGTAGGTTTTCCCCCTTGGGGGCATTGTCCTACACTCGTCTCCCTAAGTAGGGCCCACTAACTAAACTCTACTAATTACAGTAGTGCACACCTGCTCAAGGCCATACACGTGGATATCCCACTGTCAGGGCCCAAAAGTTCAACGTTCTAACAAATATCCGAAAATCGGTGCCGAAATTAAGCCACGTGTATCACGCGGCCAATCCAACCATGGGCCATCCGAATTTTCACTTCATAGGCGAACTCTAACCAGAAAACAGTGCCACCTCAGCAGACCTTAGAGGGGATCATAGTCATAACCCTCGGAGGGTTCAATCCTCATTCTATGAGTTGCATCTTCAAGTATTCCCTAACTGGGCGTTGCTCTACATCTCCCCCTCCTTAAGACGAGGAAGAACATTCCGAGCCGCGGGTGTCTCGCTTTCCGGTCACTATATATACTTCTCTCCCAATGGGGTCCTTCACCACTTCTGAGGATCGCCACAAAACCGGCACATCGGTACAACTTTCTTCTACTCCTCCGACTTCGGGCGATAAGCAACTTCTTGCAACAGCAGTCTCAACCAGCCCTCTCAAGGGAATGAACCCATACGTCATCAACCCACTCTCGGGGCCGTCGGCCTCCGCGCCGGCGGACAACGAAGCTCCCCAGCAGGGTGGATATTTCTCCGGTTTTGATGCGGCTCCGTCAGGTACCGAACCTTCCGCCTCGGCGAGCAACCGACATCCTCAGGAGGATTTGGACACTAACGCGGTGGCGTGGAACTCCGCTCATGCGATGCCCTTGGTAGCAAACTCCAGAGGTTGGATCTCAAACGAATCCTTTCGAAGGTGGAGTCCCCTTACCGATCCGGTGATATATTCCCGCGCTCCGTAGTTCCATCCGACAGCGGTTCGCGACGATGAGCTCATCAACTCCTACGTGGAGGACGGCTTATTGCCGGGTGGCCTACCTATTGAGGTGGTACGTTCTCCCGATTGGAGGGCGCGGGTAGCCATAGAGCCTCAGTATCTATACCGCGGTCGCGGGGAGTCCCTGGACAAGGCGCGCGCAGCGATGGCGGCTCTGGCCTACCAGCGATTGGAGAGGTCATGCTTTGACCATCTGGTTCCCCCGGAGTACGGGTTCGATGTCGCCTATTACCGCACGTACGGTGAGGTCTCCTACGGGGATAACCTGGCAGCCTTTCCCGAAGCCGAGTTCCGCGGACCGGGTTTTCCTCTTCGAGAAGATATGCTCCAATGGAGTCGTCCCATCCTTCGGGCTGAATTCAGGTACCTTCAACGGCAGTTTACCCAGTATGGGTTCGATCGATGCGTGCGCTTCGAGCGCCGCTCGCGCTCCCGTTTCGGGTTCCTTGTCCCATATCCTCACGTGGAACTGGAGCGTATCCGTAACACGGCGAAGGTTGGGCGATTCGTGCCCCTTCCAGCTTGGTGGAGTATGGTCGAGGTCCCCCGAGGGTGCTTTGCTGAACTGCCCCCGTGCATCTACTACATCGGGTCTCGTTTGATGCACGACCCGAACTCGGGATACTGGGCCCTCGTTACAGCCGAGTGGGCAGCCCGCGTAGCGGCGCACCTCCTCTGGGATGCTCATGACTATTTCCGTATCTGGTATATTCCTCCGATGCTACGGACCATCATGCGTCAGATCGACCTTGTCCCAGCGTTGGGTTCGGTCAGCAACGTGCAGGACCTGCATCAAATCTTGGACGTGATCGACAACACCCAATGGGATCGAGTTCCAGTGGAAAATCAGCCCGCAGGGGAAGGATCCGCGCGAGACAAGTCTCCTGGCCGGTACGATCCGGGCTCCGGTAACTGGGTCTATTACAATCCCTTCGAAGGGGTTCGCGTCAGCGCGGCGCAAGCACGGGCGCTGATTGACTCGCCTCGACCGATGCCGGTGGGACACCCGACGGGGTTCATTTATACCGACGATTACGAGTACGAGCCTCCAGTAGACCTGGACGATCCAGCGTTGGATAACGACGTGCCAGCTCCTAGTGGAGTACTCCCTGTGGAGCCATCTGCACCCTTCCAACCAGTGGGAATGACCTCAGCTGCGGCGGCGAATGCATCCGGTGGCGGTCCATCTGCTCCCTCCGGGTGGGGTGTGAACACCCTTGCGCAGGCGCCGGTTGCCACTCCGCAAGCGGATAGTGTGCGACAAGGCCTCGTGAACGCGGGCATTCCGATTCCCCCGGGTATGACGGATGTGAGCCACATGTTGGCTTTCGCCTCGGCGTACAATCAGGGTCAGAATCCCAACGGTGGGGCGGGTCCCTCCTCGGGCTTTCTGTAGTTCCGCCTTCGGGAAATTGTAGAGTCCATAGCTTGGCGACAATAGTAAACTTCTGATATTTGCATAACTTCTTTTCTTCTTCCTTCTTAGGATCTTCTTCATCTTCGTCTTCATCTTCTTTCCTTCCTAGGGTCTTAACTTCTACTTCATCTTCTTCATTCCTTCTTCATCATAAACTGTCCCGATAACCGGTGTTGTGTTCCCCGGTTAACGGCGCTAGGCCGAGGGCCAGTAGACATTCCCTCTCAATACGTGTTCTTCGGGATACTCTCCTCAATTCCTCTTCAGAGGTCCAACATCTTCCTCATTTCGAGGTCGCATCCACACCAGTTCCCGTGGTGGCTTACCCGACTTGGGCACGATCCAGACTTGGAGGCAAGGATACGCGAGCGCGTCGGTGATATGATAAAACCTTAGACATCGGAAGGTGCTCAATGGGTTCCACTGTATCCTCATCAGGCGAGAATCCGTACCATCGGACTTGGTAGCGGACTTCTCCCTCGGGGGTGTAGATGTGACGCACGATGCGATCGATAACGAATTCCTGCGGGTACACTTTTCCCTGTTCGGGCTTCTCTTCCATCTTGGAACGCTCTAGTTCCCTTGAGGGTGTCAACGTAGGGTCTAGACACACCCCGGTGGGTTTTTTTCCGTGTTGCGAGCGGGTCTCAGCACTTCGTCCAAACGGCGCCGAGTGGCCTGTGGGCTACGCTGTAACTTCCGTCTACGGAGTCATAACGGCCCAGTTTTGGGTTCTTCTTAAAGCTGAAATCTTTCCGATAACAACAGTGTTCTTAGATTCCGTGACGGTTGAGAACCCGCGACGCGGTAGCGTCTCCAATCTCAGGGGGGTAAGACTTCAACGTCAACCCGAGCTACGGGGGCGAAGGTTGCTCTTGTGCAACGCGCCGTGCGACGGAGGCAGTTTGCGCGACGGTTGGTCGTCAGAGCCTTTTGATTGGCTCGGTGCCATTCGACGTGTGCCACATAAATGCGCGGGCGCCGGTTGCCACTCCGCAAGCGGATGTGAGGTGGCGCTTTCGACACGCGCTAGCACTCTCCTGAGCTGTCCCCGACGGGTCTCACTCATTTCTTTCCCATTCCTGAGGGTTCCAGTGTCTCCATAAAAGTTCCTATTCCCATTCCATAACGGAGAGCCAAATTTGGTCAACCTCGTCGTCGAGATCTTCCCCGTGCGGGTCCGCTGACACAGCTCGTTCCCGAGAAAGCGGGGTTTGAGTGTGCGACACCTCAGTGTCTCGTCCGCGGCGGCGGGTGATCGTCGGCTCTGTAGGCGTTCCGGGTGCGGAGTTCTCCACACGACTCTCCCTAGGCGGTTTTTCGTCATCTTTTCTGACGTCGTGCTCGGCTGGGTCGGCGGTGATGTCGCTACCCATACGCTGGGGTTGTGACTTCTCGGTCGCGGGCTCGGTCCGGCTCGCCGTATCACTGTGAGAACTAGATTCCCTGTTAGGGCGACTGGCTGACGCCGAAACATCGTGCTGCGAAGGAACTAAGTCCTCCTTCCCCTCCTTAGGCGGAGAGCCAGGAGCCTTGATTACCTCCGGTGGGGGAGTAACTCTGTAAGAGTTCGTTGACTGGGCCCTTGAGGGAGCGGGCCCAGGTTCGGGGGTATCCGAAGTTTCCGGTAGGTCGGTTAAACAACGTTCCGGGTGCGGAAGTATAACGGGGCGGGTGTTCGAATCTCCGCCTGACGGGTTAACTTCCGTTGAATCATCCCCTGTGGAGGGCGTTGGTGCCGACACCACTTCCACATTTGGGTTGGGCGCTCGTGTGATGCGGTCCCTGGAGATCCGTTCGTGGCGGTTAGCGATATCCAATACCACCGTGTCCGGGTCTACAGAAACCACACGATAGGGTCCGTCCACAATTGGCGAAAGCTTGTGCCTACGTTCCTTTTCAGGATTGTAGTATTCCTTTCGAAGGAAGACGAAGTCGTCGGGCTCCACCTGAGGTAGAGGTTTGCGAACCCGATGGTCAAAGTCCTTCTTGTAGGCGCGTTGAGCTTTGTCCATTGCTTTCCGGGCTATCGGCACCATCTTCGTAAGCCACTCCTTCCAGGCTTCTCGGTACAATCCCGGTGACGGGTACGTCGACAGCGTCGGTTGAGCCTCGATGGCGACCGGCGGCGGTGTCCTTGACAGTACCAGTTCGAATGGGGATAACGATGTAACCCGATGTACCTGGGTGTTGTATGCATACGTGATAGCGTCTGTGTACAAGTCCCAATTTTTGGGGTGATCCGCAACATACGATCTCAAAGCGTTGAGTATCGTGCGGTTAAACCTCTCCACCTGGCCATTCCCCTAAGGGTGATACGTAGTAACAAATAAATTCCTTACATCAAGGATTCGACATACATCCTGAAAGAACTTTGATGCGAATTGCCCTCCGTTGTCGGATAACAACTGCACCGATGGTCCATATACAAACACCCAATGGGTCACGAACGCTTGCGCGACGGTAGCGGCGGTGATCCGCTTCAGCGACACAGTTCTCGTTAGCTTAGAGAATCTGTCAGAAATGACAAGCAGATACCGATGACCTCGGGGCGTCCTGATAAACTCCCCTAGGATGTCTATGGCCACGAACTCGAGTGGAGCCCGTGCCGGGAACAGCGTCAACTTCTTAGAGTGCTTCCGAAGTTTGACGTCATTCTTGGCGCAATTGGCGCAGGCCCGTCTGACGGAGTAACAATCGAATGCCATTGCCGGCCAGTAAAAGTTCCTTCTCAACGTGAGGTACAGTTTTCTTCCCCCGGGGTGGGCGCCAACCTTCACATAGTGAGTGAGATGTAATACCCTCTGTTGTAGGGTGTGCGGCACCACTATCCTCGGGCGAGGTCCAACGGTCCTGATTAGGTAACCCTGATCGTCGTCCTCGAAAGGTAACTGAAATCCTCCGTTGAGGCGAGCCCGAATCTTTGTACAGAATGGGTCGAGCTGTTGCTCGCGTATCATCTCCTCTGGAGAGATAGGTATAAAAGAGCCGGTCGACGAATCCAGACTCTCGTTGACGAGTATATCGTCACAAACATCATCCGTCAGCGGTTGAGCTCCTCCCTCGAGGTCCGATACCATAAAACATGGGATGTCATCGTCCTCGTAGGGTTCCGTTTCCGCTGTGGTTCCCAAGCGGGATAGTGCATCAGCCTGAGTGTTCAGCTTCCCTTTATTGTACAGGATCTCAAAGTCGAATTCCGACAGTCGGAGACGCCAGCGCATAAGGCGGCCCGAGGGTTCGGAGATCTCCAGGAGCCAACGCAAGCATGCGTGGTCCGTATGGACTTTGAAACGAGTACCCATCAGATAGGGGCGAAGTGTAGCTAAGGCCCACACAACGGCTAAACATTCTTTCTCGGAGACCGAGTAGTTCCTTTCATGAACCTTCAGGGAGCGTGACCAGTACCCAATAGGGTGACGTTCACCATCCTCAGAGGATTGGAACAGTACACACCCTACTTGGTTTGCACTATCATCGGTGCCCACTTCGTAAGGGAGCCCAGGATTGGGTAGAGCCAAGATTGGCAGTGGTGTTACGGCATTCACCAGTGCCGTGAAGGCAGACGCTTCCGCGTCGCCAAAAGGTTCCAGTTCAACTGGTTGTCCCTTCGTCAGGAGCCTGTTGAGGGGGGTGGAAATATCCGCAAAGTTCGGGACGAATCGGCGATACACGTTACACAGACCTAAGAAGGATCGCAACTCCGTTTGAGTTTTCGGGTGTTTTGCTTTCTTCAAGGATTTCACTCGTACTTCATCGATTGAAAGCTGTCCGGGACGGATGATATGACCCAGATACTTAACCGAATCGGTGAAAAACTCGCAGTTCTTGAGTTTCAAGGTGATTCCCGCGTCGCGGAGTATCTTCATTACGTCCCTGACGTGTTCGAGGTGGTCTTCCAGGTTGTTGGAGAAGACAATAATGTCGTCTAAATACACTAGACACGTCCTCCACTTGAAGGGAGCCAACAGAATGTCTATCGCCCGTTGAAACGTTGCGGGGGCATTTGTCAACCCAAAAGGCATCCTCCGGAATCGGAAAAGTCCTTGATGACACACGAAAGCCGTTTTGTCTCGATCTTCCTCCCTAATAGGGACTTGCCAGTAGCCCGAATTGGCGTCGAGGGTAGAGAAAACAGTAGCGCTCCCAAGGGAGTCGATGTATTCGTCCATCCGAGGGATCGGGTACACATCCTTAATGGTTACCTCGTTCAGGCGTCTGTAATCGATGCAGAAACGCCACGATCCATCCGGTTTCGGAACTAACACCACTGGTGAGGCCCAAGCGGACTGGGCTGGTTCAATTACGCCCGCTTTAAGCATCTTCTCCACCTGAGATTTCTCCTCTTCCCGAGCTTTCGGTCCAGCCCTGTAAGGGTGTTGGGCAATAGGCCGAGTGTTCGGTAACAAGTCGATGCGGTGTTCTGTAATCCCAGTAGTTCCAGGGGAACCATCCCACATGGGGGTAAATTCACGAAGCATGTGCCTCAGCTTCTCCCGATGAGAGGCGGGTACATGGTTGAGATCCCATTTATCCAATTCCTGAACAGGATTCGTCTGGTCTGCTCCTGTGATAGGGGTCGTAACCTCCTGAGGTTTAAAGTTTTCAGCGTGTGGAGCTGCAGTCGTATGCTCACCGTCTTCCGCGATTTCGGCAGTGTCCTTCCCCTCCTTAGGGTCCGCCACACCAGGGACCTCTGCGATAGATATATTTGTAGGTTCGACCGCATGCGGGTGTGGAAGAACAGAACCCAGGATCTGGTGTTTGACCAAATGCTGCGTTGTCTTTCCAAAGTGGGCTACCAAAACCTTGAAAGGTTTATCCGGTTCCACGGAGACAACCCCATTCGCAAGGGCAAGTTGACGCCGCGTATACAGAGACGGGTTTGGTTGTACCACATGCACACCAATTTGCTTGGTAACAACTGTGACCCAAACCTGGGTTTTTGGCGGGATAGCCACTGACTTCGCAACCTTTACCCGTGTAGACACCGGGTCCTTCTTCAAAGATTCCTGCGCGACAGGGAGAGGAACGCGTGTTCGCGCTGCTCCCTGTAAGGGTTTACGAACGATTGGGATCGTAGACCCGTCTTCGAGTTCCACAGTTCTATTCCGAGGACGGATGGCTTCCACGAAGCGGTCGCAAAAGTCACAACCCAGTATGACTTGTGCTGCAAGTGACTTGCATGTAATAAACTCTAGCTGAACGAGATAGGAGCCTAACCTCACCATGAGGGAAATTGTACCCAGTGTCCGTAGCGGGTTGTTGTTCGCATCGGCGATATCCAAACGTGGACCGATACGAACTTGAACCCGGAGCAGCGGGGGTAACAATTCAACATGAATTAAGTTAGGAGCGGCTCCTGTATCCAGGACAGATATTTGACGAACCATAAACTGGTTGGTCAGGCCGAAGTCGGCGAATACTTTATAATTCCGCTTGGCCATTACCATAACTCGATCCGGAATACGGAGATTACGGGACCGTATCCACGGGTGACGGAGGACACTAAAGTATCCCGAGTTAACGTCGGTGTCAGCCGTTCTCCTTGAAAGGATAGTCACAGCTGGGGAGCGAAGCTGGAGCGCCTCGGGCGTCTTCAACTCCGGCTTAGAAGACGTCCCTCCCGCAGGGGAGACTCCCAAGTTTAGTTTTTCGAAGCGGACCCCACCGAATTCGGTGCAGCTGCCTCGAAGGGGACCGGTTGTTCCCCATTCGCGGGTACAAGTTCTGTATCCCTGTCAGCAAGGTGAGCTCGGAGTATCCTTTGTTCCTCATAGGACCTACTCGGGACTCGAGCTTTCTCCTCAGGGGTCAGAGTCTCGTACTGAGCGATAATTCGTGAACCCTCCTGCAGGGGAAATGTGCAGTCTGGTGCTTCGTGACCACGGAGGTAACACAAATAGCAAATCAGCTCTGCCGGGTTCGGTAGTGGACGTGAATCCACGCGACGTGGTGCTGTATCCCTCCGTCCGGGGCGAGAGAACCGAGCAGCGGTATTCGCAAAAGGTAGCGATGCGGCTGGCACCCTCCGTCCTTGGGTATAGAGCGCAGGGTCTTCATCCGTAGTCGGAGCGGATATCGACGGCAACTCAGACGTACCCATAGACTCGGGGTTACTTCCCATGAATTGAATGTTATCATTGACCCCCACAGGGGCAGGGCCTCCTGCGAGTGACAAAGACGAGTTACCTCCATCGGCGAGGAGTGCACGTGTCGGCCGACTCTTTCGGTTCTGCCGGGCACGGAGAGTATCCCCCTCAGCCTGGGCATACTGAACCAGTTCCAAGTAGGTCAGCTTGCGCTTCTCTTCCCGATGTCGGGCAACCAATGCCCTTATCGAGGGGTCCAAACCATCCACAAACATGGTGCATCTCTCGTAGGCGGGGAATACATTCCCACATCGGTGAAACGCTTTATTCAAGCGAGTTGAATACACCGTTTCGGTTTCCATCGGCTTCTCCCGCGTATCCCTTATTGCAAGGATTGCTACCTGAATCGCATTTCCAGTAGCGTATGACCTCAAGAGGTACTGCACCGCTTCGGGCCAGCACGTGACTCCCCCTTCCGAGGCTCGGGATGATCCACGGACGGAGTTGAACTGGTCTTCAGCCATCCCCTTTAAGAAATAGGGTAATGCAAGATACGCTTGCGCTTCACTCATACCGAGGATGTCAGCCTCCTGGACGAACCTCGCAAGGAAATCGAGCACCAGAATTGGGTCTGTTCCTGTGAACTCCCTCTTCTGTAGGGTGATGCTCAGCCTTTTGATGTAGTCCTTGACCTTACCCGTTCCGCGGGATGTTCGATCTCCCGAAGGGTTATCCAACCGGTAATAGCTGTACGATAGCAGCTTCCGATAGAGAGGATTCGTCGGCTTCAGCTCCCTTAATCCAAGGTGTTTCCTACCCTTCTTCCGGGTACGGATTGCCCCTTGAGAGGTGTAAGTAGCATTCGACCGAGTCGCCCGGGATGACCGGCGTCCATCTTCACTATCCGAAGATTCGGAGGACGAACTCGATGACGAGCGATTGGGATCGGAATCCGATAAATCCTCTTGGAGGTGAACCCTCTTCTTGGACTTGCAGCGGTCCCGTTTAGCGGAGCGGTGTTCTTCGTCTTCCGAAACGTCGGGTTTATCCTTCGAGGATTCTGTGTCTCCGTCCATACGGATAATGGCCTCGAGGGTGTCCAGCCGAGCTCGGAAGCGTTCCGCTTGCACGCGGTGTTCCTCCACGAGGCTCCGGTACTCCTGGATAAAGACCCCAGGGGTACCAAAGCTTTCCAAAAGGAAGTTCACACCCCTCCTCAGGGTACGAAAGTCATCGGCGACTCCCCGCACATGGGCGTCCTCCACCTTGCGGCGGAGGGTAGTAACCTCCTGAAGGAGCTTGACGTGAGCCGCGTTGGCGATATCGATTCGAGTCTCCAGGCGCTGTAATTCAGGGTCGGCCCGACTTCGGGGTGCTGCTGAGGGGGTCTCCACCACTGGAGCTGGGCCCACAGCCACGACCTCTCGATGACCTGAAACCACTGAGGGTGCTTTCCGAGTGTCCGGATCGATACCGGAATCGTTCCGGACTTCGGGAATTGAGCTCCTCGACCTAGGCGGGGCCGAGGGCACTGAATCCGCTTGACGGTTCGATCCAGTCCTGGAACCACGGGTAGGCGGCGACATGCAGCAGACACGACACCGACGATTCGGGGTAACGATGAAACTCGATCACGAGATTCCCGGAGAACGGATGACGTAACACAAAACAAAAATAAAAACCAATTCCACCCTTTCCAAAGGGGACCACTACAACAAATCTTCACGACGGTGCTTTCTCTTCCAAGAGATATTACAACACGTGGATGACCAACCCAAAAGTCCGAGAACGGATTCTAAGCCGGGAGACCACTTGTGGAGCAAAACCCGGCGACGAGAAGTGCTCTCAAGGTGTTCGAAGCCTTGCTCCCTGGGGGAGGCAGACTCAGAGACAAAGCCCTCCGTTCCACCCGTAGTGTGGGGTGTAACTCCCACTGGGGATTCCGGCAGTACCGAAGGAGGTGAGGGGTAGAAACCGTTGGATCGGGAATGGGTATGGGTATCCCAAAGAATGGGGGAAAATCCGGCGAAGAGGAAAAACGGGGCGAGGGTCGGGCACTGACAGGTACCGGACCCGAGAACCAGAAAAGGGGCGAAACAACAAAAGAAACCCAATACAGGGGCGAAAACCTGTCATCGAAAGGAAACACAAAAAGCACGCAACAATTAAGCAGAACCCCCACGGGGTATCGTGCACGCAGGTCGTCTGAGCGGTCCCAAGGGGGTGGATGCACGGAACCCAAACGTGGGCACTCTCCAAGTGGAGTCGTGTCCCTACGCAGGCGTTCCTAACCAGAGCCCGTTCCGGGTTGTAAGGCCGAAACGATGGCGACGAAGAACCTCTAAAGGTATCGAAGACCAACCTTGGTTCCCCTTTACTCTGAGCTTCGGACTGTCAGATCTCGTCTCCCTAAGTAGGGCCCACTAACTAAACTCTACTAATTACAGTAGTGCACACCTGCTCAGGGCCATACACGTGGAGATCCCACTGTCAGGGCCCAAAAGTCCAACGTTCTAACAAATATCCGAAAATCGGTGCCGAAATTAAGCCACGTGTATCACGGGGCCAATCCAACCATGGGCCATCCGAATCTTCCCTTCATAGCCGAACTCTAACCAGAAAACCGTGCCACCTCAGCACACCTTAGAGGGGATCATAGTCATAACCCTCGGAGGGTTCAACCCTCATTCTATGAATTGCATCTTCAAGTATCCCCTAACTGGGCGTTGCTCTACAGCAAGAAGCAAGAACCTTGAGTAGGATGAAGATCAATGCCTTGCTTGGGGCAAAACAGAAGCGAAAGTATACAAAAAGCCTTCTTGAGGCGCCGCGCAAACATCTGCCACATTGCAACGTCAATTGCGAACCGATTTTCTACGCTCACATGATATACCGCGTGAAACCTGCAGCAAAGAGGGATGAAAGGGGGTATTGGACAAGCATAGATGGGTCACAAGTTCAGCTTTGGCATACGAAAACCAGTTTTCCAAGGTGAAAGCAGCGTGTATACAGTTCGAAAAAAACAAAGTCGAGATCAGAGTCGCTTGAATAGGCAATGTGTCCTTCTGTGTGTACGGTAGTCTGTCTGTACCGAAGCATTACCGCGTGAAGAAAGATCATGCAGGCTAAATCACAGAGCCAATTTACAATGAGGTAGTACTCTATCCCCTTTTCGATGACTTTGGCTTTGACCTCGTGATCGAGTCTTGGCACAACCGACAGAGATCGGGCAGACCAGATGAGATGAATTACAGTATTAGCTTCCCATCTCGCCCATTGGAGTCGCTGTGGAATTCGGTCGATTTTAGATTTACTCCAAAACCGACTTTGCATGCAGGCTCATCTAAAGCACCCTGCGGCCAACAAAATCTTGCCACTTGGCGCCTGATTCTTAGATTATAGGTTTTTCGCAAGCGCCGCGGTAGAGATGCCCTAAAGACATATTTCCTCTCATTGACTACATGACAGCTCGCTACGCTCGTACTGTTACGCTTCGCATATTTTAACTAACTAATATTGTAGAGGGAAAAAGTAATTTTTTGACAACAAGATTTCAATTTTTAATACGATGCAATAGTGTTTTAAACAACCTAGCGATGGCATCCGAGCGACTTAACCAAAAAAGAATTAAGTCCCAGCCAGCTCCTCCCCACTCTCCAAAAACCAATCCTAGACTAAAACCCATTAAATTCCCACGACTAGGTCCACTAGTACTATCCAAACTAAACTTCCTTCTGATATAGGTTCGAAGCTCTAAGTTGATATTCCAGGAGACAGTTTTCTGTTAAAAACATTTCTCAGAAAACTGATCCCGAGAGTCAGAATTCTGCGAGTCAGGTGCAAAATTCTAACGAACTGCCTTAAACGAAAAAGATTTTCGGCTTAACTTTCCACATAATAATCCAAACCCACAGCCCAATATGGCGGCGGCACGTTGAAAGATATATATGCCCTGGTGTAAACCGCCTCAAATGACTGACGTTAGGCCCTGGATAATTTGTTGAGCGCTTGGCATAATTTGTGTGGTTGAGTATATCCCTTAAAATTTTTACCGCTTTGCCAACGTCCTCGGCATTTAATATCCTGGTCGGCAAAACGAGCATAAAGCTCATCGGTGGTCGTCCCGCCGTATGTAAGTATATGTGGAGTAATTGCGAACGGAATCCCTAGACATGCGACGGCTCTTCGGAGACCGGCCCGAAACCGGGCCGGTTGATACGGAAAAAGATCTTTTGATTCTGCCAACTTCCTTCTTTTAACCAAATTGTTCAACAAAACCGCCAAAAATTACGGCTTTATCGTGACGGACTCGTTACGGCCACGTTTTACTATCGCAATATGTATCATCCCACAGTGCGGCCGCTTTTCGGTTAGCAGCAAAATGGCGACGTCCAATACTTTTAGCTGCAATAAATCCCCTGGCCTGAGATACCCATCAAACAGCAGCAACAATCCTACCCCCAGATCCGGATCCCCGTGCTTAAAAAGATCCAATGCCAATCCGTATAGAACGATTTCCGGACACACTCCAAAATGAAGGTTAGGGAGCGATGGTTTCCAGCCCTGTATACTTTGATTCGCTAATACCAATTTCCCGCTGAGTTCGGGAAGAAAAAATTCCAACTCTGATTTTGCCTGAGCTACACCTCCTGCCTTCAATTATTGATTACCATGAAAAAGATCAATGCAATATCTAGTCAACACTTTAACAACATCTTCTGCGTTCCTACATCGACGCCGAGCGACTGGTTTTTGCGACAGAAACTCCAAGAAATAACCAAGGTTCTTACGGTATACTTGCAGTGTTGCCGCTTTAACCCGTCGGTGAGCTAGATCAAAAAGCCCTTGACGGTTCATCGGCTGGATTTTTCCCGCTAGGGACATAAGAATAATCCATTGTTAGGTCACCAACGAGTACCGACGCGGCAACGCCTCTGCGGATCCGGTTAAAGCTTCGCTTACTGCTACGTCCCTTTAGCAAAGCTTCAAGAAGCGACTGGTTATCAATAAACGTAATTATCCATGTTTGACAATTATTCCGATTTCGAAGAAGCCAACGCAGAACAAGAATGACTGCTTCGCCCTCTAAAATTTGTATCGGGTGTATTTTCTTTCAACGATGTCATATCGCAATTTCCACTCCTGTTCTTCAATCCATTCAATCCGCTCTGATCCTTCGCAAATTTTCAAAGGATTTCGGCACTCGGTATAAACTACTCCTCCACCAATTAAGCTTGCGTCTGTACAAATGATTATTGTGTTGAACGGCGTAGAAATATTAATCTGGATCAACGGTGCTAGTTTTCGATTTGATTCCAGCACCTTCCGGCTAACAACGTTGCCGCCAACATATTCTTTGGTCGCGAACGTAATGGAATATATTCTTTCGAAGACCGAAAAGAGCGGCCTCCTTAAGAGCATAAACCACCCCCATTTTCCAATTATGCTTTGTACTTCTTGCACCTTCCATATCTTGTTTTTCAGCATGTTTTCAGTAATTATTATCAGCGTTCATATTTTTCCCGCTTTGGCATCAATACGCCATTTTTTCCGACTTCAATTCCCAAGACTTCTTTACTTCCTTCTTCTGAAGGCCATGTTACTTTTTGTCGCTTGCGAAGGCAAAGGGCTATGCTCAGATTCCTTTATCACGGCCCGCAGATTTCTTTCCGACATATGTTTGTTTGTTCCAAACGAAAAGTAATCGTCCACGTAAGCTCCAAATTTATATTTGCCAAAGGAAATTGAATCCGGTACCCAGTCGTCCATGGAGAGCTTAGCGCAAGCTAAGATTTCTAAATGGATTCTCTGAGCCACAAAGACGGATTATGACAACCCCCTGGGCATTGAGAGCATGACGGGGAATAATTTTTTCCGTTCGACTTCGATTGGTGGTAAACCAAAATATGTGTTTATCCATCCTGGTAATTTCATTCGGTGGTATTGATTGTCCATGTCTGATTTCCCAACATAAAGCGTTCGTCCTGCCGGGATGTGTAACCTCGCTAGATGCGCTGGATTAGGAAGTTCCGTTTTTGGTTGGTCGATAAACTGAAGACTAGCGTTCTGGGCGTCGATTATGAGCCTTTGTTTTCCCTCTTTTTTAGGGACCGCAGAAACACAATTCACGACTTTCGGTTTTCTTTCCCTCAGATCTACTAAACCCCCTTCCACCAGTTTTCTAATCAGTGCACTGTAATCTTTCGCCTTTACTCCACAAAACGGCTAGTCATAAATAGTAGCTGTATATCCCCTGGTAGTAATGAGATAATACCAGCCGAGGCTGCCAGACCATTTTCTGGCAATAATTCTTGGTCCGGATTCAGCCAGACCCATTGGTGTGGGTCACTGTATTCGTACGTAGAATCAACCTCTCCTACGGACTCCTCCGCAGCGAAATAATTTCGGCGGTATGAGTCCTCCCCGATGCCTTGCAAGATATTGCTCGCCAGTCTTTGGACAGCGTTTCTCTCTTGTACCGGTAGAAAGGGGTAGAAATGCCCGGCATACGAGCAAGTAAGCCCACTTTGAAGTCCCTCAAGTATACTTTGAACTTTCTTCTTGCCTCTCAATTTTTTTGGTTGTCGTGCGCTTGCTTTCTTTGTATCCCCGTCCTGTATATCAGACGCCCCTGACATAGAAAGCACGTCCCGCATACCCGTCGAATAAAAACTTGTCGTTGTCGTTGTCTTTATATTGATTTTCGTTCCCGTCTCCTTCCTTGCGCAAGGCAGACTTATCCTTCTTAAACTCCTTTCGAAGTTTCGCCGACATGTGAAGCTTTCGCTTCATTTACTCGTTTATCTAATCGTCGTGCTCTTCTTCGAGTTCTCTGGCCGCTTCCCAGTTGCCAGTCTTATCAACCATTGTCACTGCAGCCAACCTACGAATTACCAAAACCATCGCCAACTCAGTTTTAGCGCGCATAACGCCCAACGAGCTGATGAGGCAGTCAATTACCCGAGCTAGTGTTGCAGCTTCCCGGCGGTTCCGAATGCCCGTCGAATGACGAGCTTCAACCCACGCAGAGACTGTCGAATAATTCTTCAGGGCTTTTCAGAGCATATCTTTTCCTTCAAGACTGTCAACCGAAACATATTGTTCAGGAAACAGTTTGCTAGCGAAAGCAACCCAAAACTTCTTTTTCGCCTTCTGTCACTTCGAACTCAAAGCCTTTTTCGCAAGGCTCGAAATTCCCTCCTCTCCATCGTCGGACTCTGAGCCAGAGTCATTGCCGGAATCGACAACAACCCCTTCCATCGCCTGTCTGATGTTGACAAGAAAATCCTCTCCCTTTAATTTCTTCTTTTAACTCTTCCGCAACTCCTTCAATTCCTTAATGTATTTAGTCATGCGTTTCTGCGCCTTCTCCAACCCCTCCGTGAAAGAAAGAGTTTTCTGCATTTCACTGGGGGGCGTAGTAGCTTCTTCTTCAGATTCAGAATCCGGAGCCGGCTTGGACTCGTATTCACTCGATAAATCACCCTCTCTGCCCCCCATCACTCGTTTAGAACGCCCTCCAGGTTTTTTTACCCGAGACAGTTACAACTCGAGTACTCGCTACTCCCTTAGAAGACCCTGCTTTTGACGCACTCCCTCCAACACTCAGTGGGTATTTTTTATATTCAATGCAATGAAATAGGACGTCCGTATCTTCTCTTTAGGGATCCCCGGAATCTCATTCCTAATTACAAGAAGGAGAGCATTTTTGCTCAGTGACTTTTCTCCAAGGTAAACTGAAAGCCTACTCCGAAAAGCTTCTCTTACGACGCCCAAGGCATCTTCCCTCATGCCCTTGACTTTCTGCCCAACAGCCCTGCAGTTGGAAATTTGGTTTGTAGCAAGTTCATCACCTCTAAGGACGGTCAACCCATTCCGTCCTCGGGACTACTTTAACCCTTAGTGCAGGCTTGCGCTTTTAGGAGGGCTGTTCCCGGCTGAGCGCGCGACCTAAATATGTCCAGCCGTCACCCAACTCCCATACAAGTGGAATTAGGTCTGGGCCTCGTATCCGACAGGTCCCTGAGGTTCGTGCCTCGACAACAATACCCACAGTATCTACTGAACATACTTTGGTGCTTTAAACACCCCACCTTGCGTTATTACGCAAGGCGCATGGTACAGAAATTTGAACAATTGTTTTCAGAACCTTCAAAAACTAAACACCAATATCGCAAAAAACCGTTAATCTCGATATGCAATCCAAAAAACCTTATAAGACTCGATTAAAAAACAAGCAGAACTCCCAGCCAGTCACGAACTTCACGCGACCTCCCGGATTGCACGGACAATACACTTGCACACGTGGAAAAAACACCTGGTCACCCAATTAAGGAAAGACCTTCCATAATTCCGTTTCCAAACTCTAACACAAGCAACGCCTGTAAAGCCCAACGGACGGCAATCCATAAGAAATCTACCTGAAACTCTGCATTTAGACGAATCTAGCCTTAAAAAATTAATTTTGACCAGCATGCCGCAACGCCCGGCCTTGAAATACCAATAATATAATTTCCTTAGAAAATTGAAACAAGTTACAAAAATTCTGAAAAAGACACCAACATAATAGGGATCACTGGCCTACTGAGGCCTAGTCACTTCACTCTCTAACAGGGATCCCTCCTTGAGTTATTTCGTTAGACAGCTTACTCTGCCTAGTCGACATCAGGAGGAGGTGGAGTAAAGCTTTAGTCGACCAAACGCAGAGGCTTCAATTTTTCGTCAAGTCTCTGGAAATAATAATCCCTATGCAGGCTCTGAATTAAAACTTTATGAATGATACAAGTTTTGTAATTGTGCATTGTGCATTTGAATTCAAATCTGAGAAGCGGTATAATCCAATTTCTCAATTACCTCAAACTGCTTAAGGCCTTCATTGACGTGCCTAAACAGACAGGGCCAGACTTGTTCATGTTTTTTTTGTACTTCACGTACGACACTGCTTTGCGTATCTGTTTAGTTTGACAAACTGTAAGGTTTTAATTATACTTTTTGGACATCACCGGCACTGCTTCTTAAAATCACAACCTCTTTCATGATGGTGTGTTTGTTAGTTTCTGAAGTTTTTTAGTTTCTAGTATTGCATTTCTTCTTTTGAGAGGCTTTTGGACGCATAAAAATGTTGTTGAATGGTTGTACGATGGCGTCTAATTTCATTTGCCATTTGTTTATGCGATAATCCGTGTGAGTCATGTTTTTGAATTTTTTGTTTTTCAACAGCGGTTAAGAGGATGACTTTTGGCATTATGTTGTTGATGCTTATGATAGAAGGTGCTCAACGGATAGAGAAGGAGAAATAAAGGGTTATGTACTGCTTTCAGTGATTGAATCGACTTGGAAGCGCTCCAAATTGGTTGGAATCTAAAGTTGATGGTTTAATATTTTGCAGATATATACTAATTTTTAATGTTTTGTGTACAGAGGTGATTTCTTTTGCAGTATTTGTTTACAGAATTATCTACGAAATGTATTTAGCAAGTGCGATGGATGGTTCTTTCGACCATTTCGTTGCGTTTTAGCTTCTGTGAAGATCCTATTTTTGAGGTATAGAAACTCCGCTGAGTGTACCTTCGTACAGTGCGTTTCAAAAACATATCCCTTCCTAAAACCGTGCCAAAAAGGCGTTTTCTGTACTGTAGAGCCAATTTCTCACCGAATAAAACCTTTTCAAATCAAAAAACTTGTTTCTTAAACATATCCTTTATACAAAAAGAGCTCTATTATGACTTCTGTACCGCCTTTATCTTGCCAAAACTATAAAACAATGATTAGATTGGACCACAAAGGCATGATTCCAACTTTTATAGCGCAAAAACAAATAAAAATCCCAAGAACAAACAATTATTACAGAAAACTCTGTTCAGTATGACTTAAGGCGATGTTTGAGCCATACTGCATTCTTTTTAACACAAAAACGCGTGAAAGTAAGCTTTATCTGTTCTGTGATACGTCATCGTGCAAAAAAATTGAAAAAAAACAGTGTTTGAATGTAAAATTTTCTTAAATATAACGCAAAATAAAGTCAAAACTGGTTAAACTATAAAACAACAAAACAATCTTCTTTTGAAAACGCACCATAAACGCAAGCGTGCGTTGTGTTCTTCAGAAAATCCTCATTATCAAAAAGTATGAAAAAAAGAAATTTTTTTTTCGAACACTGTGAATATGGACGAACCATGTTTCTAAAAATTCTATTAGCATGATAATTGCAAATCAAATTTGAGTTTTGTAAGAAAGTTCTTTGGTTATACATCTGAGATGGTGGTTTAAAATGGCATATTTAAAGTAAAACCAATTAAAATAGCGATGTAAAAAGCTTAAATGTCTTAAAAACGTTATGATAAAGTGTTAAAAAGTTATATGCTACTTTATTCCTACTTTACGTATGAATTAAATTATGATTTTTAGCAGGATAGTGCGCTTGTAAAACAGTCAAATGTTTTGAAACTGTACATGAATGGTTTAAATATGACTGATACGGATCTTTCATGACGAATTTCCGATGTACACTTTACTGAAAACACCAATGGAGTGCTAGATCAGATGATTTATGGGCAAATTAGACAGTTCAGTACAGTTTTTTATTCGAAAGTTTGTATCACAAATTACTATGACAAAATAACGTTTAATTTAATTCATTTTTTTATTGAATAAATGATAACACTCTGTAAGTTTCAGTAGGGTTAAATACAAACTACTAAAAGCGCGCTGTAGAGAATATGACTGACGAAAGGATATGTTTTTGAAACAGTATTTTGACTTGATATTTTTCATGTGTTGTTTTCATTGAGTGTACTGTAGTCGAAAAGGCAATTTACGAAATATTTGTGCAAGGGATATGTTTTTGAAACAGACTTTACCTCTAACGAGTGTAGTTGGGGTCGCCGCGTCTGTTTGTGGGGGGTTTAGTATAGCCTCCTGATAGCTACTGTACGATGGCAACTACAAAAAGCTGTAGTTTCTTGTTACTATGAGTATATGTACTTTCCACCAAATCACGCGGAGATCTCTTGTCGTAACCTCTGTGGCCCTCACACATGTCCAGCTCAATGGCTACACATAGCACTTCGCGGTTCAAAAACGACTACGTTACATATCAATTTCTGCTACCTTCAACTAGAGTTCTATAAATGATTACCAAATGTTTTTCAAATGCAGAGTGTGTACTTAGTATCTTCGGAAACTGAAGTCACCCCCCCTGCACATGGTCGCTCACTACGTCCGCGTGTCTGCTGTTAGATGTTCATTGAGAACAACTGTTACCTCGCTCTGTCTTGTTGCATCTGCGATTACCAGTACACCGTATAGGAGCACTGTGCCGCCAAGTGTCGTCCACAAATCGGGTAAACCTTCAGCGCCCATTAATACTGCAACAATAGTGCCTACCACGGGAATCATCGACTGCACGCTACCAACCACGACGTTGGGCAAATATTTCAGTGCTGCGATGCAGCTCACACTGCCAAGGAAGCCAACCACACCACCGAGATATAATCCCCAAAGCAATCGATCAGATTGCAACCACCCGAGAACTCCATGATCTGTCACCGACAAGTCGGTTCCGGGTATGATCATGGACGAAAACGAAAATGCTATTGCATTCAGAGCTGAAATGGGCGCCATCATCAGAAACAGGGGGATGCGTTGTCGAAGCTCCTTGCATGATTCCAAAAACACAATTGCCCCAAGCGAACTCAATGATGCTATCAAGTCACCGCAAGAGGAGCGCACATCCATTGATAATAGGTTGGGAACTTGCATGATGATAAGTCCTCCGATAGCAATGCGAGCGCCCAATAATTCACCAACACTTACCCCACGCAAGGGCGTTTGCGACAGCATACCACGCCCGACTGTGATTAATACAATTGTTAGTGCGTGGATGTTGTTTAGCGACCAAGCGTGGAACATCGACGTATAGTCCATCGCGAAAAAGAACCCACACGACCGAAACACCTGCGAAAGACTTGCGACTGCTATCAATTTAATTGTAGATGGTTGTCTCAATTGCCAACGTTCTTCTTGGTTCATAGTTAAGTATTGAGACATGGCGAATGGTACCATGAGACATGTTTGACACTGCATAAGCCATGTTGCCACTATCATTCCATTGACACTGGGTAACCTCTTCACTATTGTTCCCTGGCTGGCCACTGAGAATAAGCCGATACCTAAGATAAGATATCCGACAATAGACACTTCGCGCTTCACATTCATGGTCAAAGTAGCGCTTTTCGCAGATCCTCGTACTTCGACGGTAGATTCTAGGTCAACAATCGATGGCATCGGGGGCACAAAGCTGGTGATATGTTCGATCGTTTTCCTTGCAGTTTCAGCAGTGGTTGTCGTCCTTCCATCTAATTTTCCGGACGTGCTTGTTTCTGCCTCTTGCTCAGGCGGAATGACAACCAAGAGGTCGGTTAAATTTTCTCTAGAGTCGTAATTCGGAATGATAAAACCGGTGTTGGGACCAGCTTTAGTTGAATCGGGCACAGAGACAACAACCTCTTGTTGTCCGATATCACGCTTACTTTCATGCCGCTGTACAATAGCCGCTGCCTCTGATGTGTCTATCAAATCGCTGTGTGGTTCCAAGTCAATTCCCTTTTGTTCCAGTATCGGGGTCTCCTCAGCAATATTTTCCGATGAGTCACGCGGGAGGGTGTTCACTAATGGATATAGGGGCTCGGGGTTCACAGGGATGGACATGGCGAAACCTTTGGATGCATCCCAAGCATTTGCCAATTCATTTTGGGAGTCGAGATCGTTGACGGTGTCAGGTTCCTCTTCCACTGGACGGATAGTTAGCGTTAGTGCTTGGTCGTTAGAAAGCAAATGGTGATCTTGTGTGACTTCTACTGTCAGAGGGACCACCGGGGATGTCGTTCCGGAAGCATGAAAGCTGTCACGTGGTGTGGGAGCAGTTTTGAGTTCATGAGAAGATAGCTGCTGCTGATGATGCTGTGCGGCAGGAAAAGAATTTATCAATTCTTCACCAGTAACCGAGGCGCCCTCAAAATTGCTAAGTTGTTCTGCAACAGCGTCAAAATCGATCTGCAGACAGGGTCGCAAACTTGGTTGGGACGGAACTCTGGAAAGAGGACCAGGGGTGGAAGTTAAGCCGACAGGGGCAGCTGGACAGAGGGGGCAGGGATAAATCGAATGTTGAGAGAGAAGAAGACTGCTTTTTGGGGATATGAGGGGTGAGATGGAACCGTATGTAGTGGGGAACGGTGGCGGCGGGGACCGGATGGGCGATGGACGAGGCGGTCGTCCGAGTGGAGGTCGAGGGGAAGGAGTTTGCTTCGGGGATGATTTGATTGGCTTCGTGACTGCGGCCATTGTGAGGTGGGTGGTGGAGTGGCCTGCAAGTCTTTGGTCGGAGAGTGTGGGGAAACAGAGGGAGAGGGTGGGGGGTTGTACGCGCACGATGTGAGACAGAGGCGCGTCACACGTATTTCAGTGCGTGATTCGAATGGACGTGTGTGCGATGAGTGTCAGGAAGTTGAAGTTATCAAACGAGTTGAACGCCGCGCTAGCGCTCGGTACGGACGGGACTGATGATCCAGAGCAAATGACCAAGTACCGGGCCGATGTTGTGGGCAGGATATCTGAGTGGAAACAGGTGGCCTCGCGGCAGGGCGTATGAGAAGCGACGCGACGGCGGCTGAAGGTCACGACACGTGCGATGAGCGTGGAGAAATTGAGGCGCCATTGGGGTAAGGACGGGTTGGATACACTTGACAAATTGATGGGGGTGGGGAAAGAGAAAAGTACTAGGGCGCATTAGGACAGTTTGGTTCATGGGTGACTTGAGGATAGCGCACGCATTGCGCTTTGCGGAAGGGCGGCGAGGGCGGCTCGGACAGCGTGGGCTGCACACGCTGTGTAAAGCGGTAGCAATTGCTAGTGTCTATAGGACGATTGGCCTCATATGAGATATTTACAACATTGATAGATTTTGTAAACATTGTCAATGTTAGAGAATTTACGCCAAATCAATTCTCGTAGTAATTGTCTTAAACACGACTGACACGCACGATACGAGATTCCCCAGTCTAAACTGGGACAACCACTAGGCTATAAAAGTGTCCGGCCAGACACCAGAGGTACGTGGACAGCTGTACTAGTAGTGAGCTCCCACGAGCGTGGGCGGAACCGAGTTTGAAATGCGATGAGCGGTAGTGAGCTCCCACAGTCTCCGGTCAAACTCGGTGGAGCCGAACGAGGAGAATATGTGACGTGTTTACGTTTCGACGATGTGTAGATGTAGCAATTGGGTTTTCAGGTTTGTATGTATTTAACTTACTAATTATTGTGATGGTGCAATAATGCAAATGTAATTAGATTAAAAGGATTCAATTATATTATCAACAGGTGCTTCTGTCGGGGAGATACTTTTGGGCACTCTTTCCGATCTGCACTTAACAAGGGAGGAAGAGAGTGCCAGTGCTACTCCAAAAGCGCTTATATAGTTTTTTAAGAAATAAAGTAGGCGTACTGCATTAGGTAGTTATATTACTTACCAGTTACACCGAATAGTCCAACAATCAAAGCCTACGTTATTTTACATCACTATATTCAAGCAAGTCCAAATTCTAAACAACAAATCAATAAAAAGACCAATATAAAATTCCAAAAAATAGTTCCTTCCATGCAATTATATCAACTCATAACAACCACTCTCCCTTCAAAATCCTTAATCGTCCTCAATTAAGCGTAACAATCTTTTCTTAAGCTCTAAGCGGACGCAGGGCTTTACCATGGTTGTCTTGACGGTTGGTAGAATAGTGGAAGTGAAAAGTAACGACAAAACGACTTTGGTCGGGAGTAATGGAAAGCACTTCAAATTCGCCACAAGTTTCTATTCGGTCAATGAACATTTCCACTTCTTTCGCGCATGTAATATCTTGTGGAAGATGTTTATGCATTTCAACGATAAGTGGTAATAGATAATGCTCTTAAGGCCATCCCGGAGACTACTGGGCGACATGGTACCATCTTTACTAGGACCTATTGAGACCCGGTCTACCGATACGTTGCTTTCGAATCCATCCATTCGAACCGTAATTGTGTGCTCATTCGCCGAGATTATCTCATATGGATCTGTACACTTGGGTAGTAGCTTCGATTCGATGTCCACATCAATACGAATATCGTCTTTTTCCTCGGCTGGTGTCGGTCACGACCCACTGGCACGGATATCAATGAAGACATAGTCACCAATTTCCACCTTGCTAATACTCTTCACCACTTGGTTGTAGTAAACCTTATATTGATTTTGGGCTACTGTGAATTCGGAATTTGCTTCCTTCAAGGTTGTTCTGAGCTTGCTGAGTATATTCTCGACCAGAGCGGGGGTAAGTCTACCAGCCGCTCGGTAGTTTCTCGGGTCCTGGTTGAAGGAAAATACCCTGAGGTGTACGTGAGAGGACCAGGTCGAAGAGAGTATTCTGTGTGGATCGGTGTACCTGAAGGTTGTAGGCATATGTAAGGGGCTGTAAATAATCAGCCCATCGAGTTTGGTGTTCCTCTACATAGTGTCGCAGTCTGGTCAAGAGGGTCTTGTTGAAGAGTTCCACTTGGCCGTTCGTCTGGAGATGGTACGCCGCGATGAGGTAATGCTTCCACCAAAGAATGGAACATACTGCTTCAAAGAACTTAGATGCGAAGTTCGAACCATTATCGGTTAGTAGATACATTGGGGCACCGTACGGGCATACCCAATTATTCAAGAAGGCTCTTGTCAAGACCGTCGAAGTTGTATTCGTCAAGGGTATGGCCCTTGTGAGTTTGAAGAACCGATCGGTGGTGAGCACCACCAATCGGTAATCCTCTGAAGGTTTTGGCAGTGGGCCCAGGATGTCGATAGCTACAAATTCCAAGGGCCCAGCCACGGGGAAAAGCATCAGGTACTTTCTGTGCTTTCGCAAATTACTTTGGGTCTTTACACAAGAAGGCCAGTGAGCCACATAGGTGTGAACATCTTGGGCCATGTGGGGCCAGTAGAAGTGTTTCCTCAATGTATAATATTAAACGTGTGGCTCCCGGATCATGTGCCAGTCTTGGGTAATAACCTAAGTACGATACCTTCTGGTGTAGAGACTCTGGTACCACCTTATGGGGTGCTTCGTACAAGGTAGCACGACGCGCTAGGTAACCTTCATGGCCTATATCGAACTGCGATCCTTTGATGGTAATTTGGTTGCTCAATGTCTTGCAGTAGGTGTCCGTAGTTTGCGCTCACAAGAATTCCTCTCGGGTCATTGGAGTGTGCTCCTCTTCCTCGATGGCTTCTACCATTTCAAGTGATTCCATTTCGGGGGTATTTATCCCTCCATCCTTCTTCATCATCCAATAGTGTTTTATTAGTCCTTACCATATGGTTGTGCCAGCTGAGTCATGAAGCATTGTATATCATCTTCTACCGGTTCGATGTTCAGCCCATTGGGATTAAAAGAGGACATCGCATCAGCGATGTTAAGTTTTATACCAGGACGGCAATGGGATTCACAATCAAACTCCGAGAGTCGGAGTCTCCATCAAGCTAACCGTTCGGAGGAGTCTGCCAGACTTCATATCCACCGTAAGGATCCGTGATCCGTTCGTACAGTAAAACTAGAACCATATAGGTAAGGTCGCAGCATCAACATGCTCAATACAGGAGCGAGGAATTCTTTTTAGGTGGCGGAGTAGTTTTGTTCTGTCTGTGTGAGCGCTCGGCTCCAATAAACAGTTGGTGCCCTTGATTCATCATCCTGCTCCTGCATTAGACAGCAACCAATCTGGGCGTCGAAGGCATCAGTATCCAGTTTGTATGGCTCCCCATCTTCGGTAACGCCAAAATAAAAGGTGAAAGCAGCGTCGCTTTGAAGAGGTAGAAGGCGTCCAGTTCGACGTTTTCTAGATATACAAACCTTTCTGGTTGTCCTTTCTGGAGACTTCGGTTTAGAGGTGCTGCTATCTTTGCGAAGCCTTTGATAAACCTGCGGTAGACATTGCAGAAACCTATGAAGGAGCGTATATCCGTTTGGGTTGAAGAGATTTTCGCCACATGTACTGCTCTGAGGTTTCGTTTGGCTACTTCGAGTTTTCCTGGGCTGATTGTGCGACCGAGATACTCTACCTTCGGCTCAAAGAACATGCATTTGATTAACTTCAGAGTTACTCCAGTTTTTCTTAGGATATCTAGTACGGTACGAATGCGCTCATGGTGCTGCTCCATGATTTTGGAGTAGATCACCACGTCGTCTGTGTACACCAATGTGGTTGTCAAACTTATTTTCGACAATGTAATGTCCAGAACTCGTTAAAAAATTGCTGGCTCATGGCGTAAACCATAACGCATACTCCGGAATCGGTAGAGACCAGTGTGACAGGTAAACGCGGTCTTATCTCTGTCCTCCTCGGATATCTCTATTTTCCAATAGCCACAGTTGGCAGCCAATGTGATGAATATATTCGCGTCCCCTAGGGAATCGATACAACTATTCATTCTTTGTATCTCATACGAGTCTTTTACCGTGACGGCATTCAACTTCTGATAGTCGATACAGAACCGCATTCAGGTTTCCCCTCTTTTTTGCACAAGCACCAAGGGGCTTGCCCATTCCGCATTTGCGGGTTCAAACACACCTTTGCAGAGCATTCTCTGCACATCCTGTACATCAACCTCACTGGATTTTATACGGGTTCAGTACGGTTGCTGGTGAATAGGCTTGGCGCCTGGCGCCAAGTCTATGCGGTGCTGGGTTGCTTCTATCGCACCGAGCCGTCCTGTACTCATGGTTTCTAACGGTTCCAGTAGGGAGAGTATCCTTTTTACGATTTCTTACAACTTCAAGGCCTATGTTTACTTCCCCTCGCCAGTCCTTCACCTCATCAAATTCCAAATTGGTATCGGTCTTCTACCTGTTTTAGGCGTTTTATTCACACTATCTTTTTCATTCTCCCTCGCTTCCCTCTTCTTTTCGTTCTCGTCCACATGAGACCATGCTGGTTTCATTGTAGAGATGTCACCTAACCCCGGGTGTGCTAAGCCGATGATGGTATTTTTGGGGAGCTTTACCACGTGGATTCTAAAGTTGCTGAGGTATACCTTGAACAATTTGTTCGGTATATTGTCAACAATTCCATTTGCCATCAAGGACATGTGTTTATCTAACGGCTTGGAATGGTTCTGAATGGATACCATACCCGGTCGCAAGGATGTGACTTATGCTACCATTTGGTGGGAAGGTAGAATGGATACTCTATGGGTTAACCAGACCTTATTGGATATTGCACCTGGTGGTTGGTTTGCTATTTCCCGGCTGGTGTTCTGTTTGTTAAATCCTCTGCATTTACCAATAATGGCAATGCGTGGTCCATCGTTGAAAAGTACAATACGGGATCTGAAGAAAATACCCCGGATATGGCGGTCGATAAACGATGTCCCCAGAATGCAGTACGTTGCCAGTTAGTTTATCACAATAAAGCGGACCCATACCTGCAGGTTTTAAACTATGAAAATGAGGGTAAGGTAGCCACAGACTGAAATAGGTCTAGTGTAAGCATCCACGAGTCTGGCATTCACCAGATTAGGTGTCTCTCATGTATCTAGGACGGTAACACATGGAACTAAATGGTTCCTGGTAAACCCGAGGGTGATGTTTACCTTGTAGTTGCTGTGTTTGAGAAAGCATATAATAACTGGGTCATCCATAATATCTTCCTCTTTAGAGACGAATGGGTATTCATCCATACATAAACCAAATGTTATTGGAAGGCCTTACGAGTGGGCGCCGTTTTGGGTGGCCTTCACTCCAGCCAGTTGGCGTTTTCCGCCTCGAAAACGGGCTCAGTTTTCTGAGTTCCGTCCGTAACCAAATTGACCTGTTGGGGTGCCATGGCGCGCGCATTCCCGTTCGTTTCAAGGCGAGCCGCTGTGAGTTGGAAACAGTAGACTTCCTGATGGATCGGCTGCCGCACCATTAGGAGCATGGCTCCTTTCAGGGGATCGAAGCGTGTACACTGCGTCGCCAAATGGTGGGGAGATTAAAAAACCGGCAAAGGAGGTTGCCGGTTGGGGGGTCTCTTAATGCCATTGTGGTTGGTCTTGGCTGGATCTTATTCGCGAATGGTATTGCAGTTTTGTATGAGGGCTGCCTACTAACTTGGTTAGCCTATTGTACTGCAAAAACCTGGTGGTGTTGGGCGAATAAAATCAATGAGGGAGTCGACGGTGGTTCCGACGGTGACCCACCAGATACTGAACTTGACCAGTTGGAACCGGGAACCAAATGTTCCCCAACCTGAGAGCTGTCGATCACATGAATCGTTTTTCCATGAGGTGTGCTCCCAGCTGATCTTTCATCGGTCGTGGGTGCTTCTTCGATGCCGAATACTGACCGTTTTGGTTTATCCTTTGTCCCTTTCGGCGTGAAGGCCACTGTCTGTTCTCTTCTCCATTCGTAGAGTATGCCCTGGGCTCTGTTCATAACGCGCCAGTGCGTTGTACTACACCTTACGTTTTCTAGCAAGGTAGTTCCATACCTGAGACCTTATTGGTTTGAAAATGTTATCAGCATACATTGACTTTAATCTTGTCGTAGTAAAAACGCTGCCGCATCGAGACGCTGTCTCCCAGAGCGAGCATGCGTAATCCGATTCGGTTTGTCGTGCTCGTTGACGGTGTGTGACCACCTAAGAGTAGGGATCCTGAATCACCTCATCTATTGCATAGGCTTCCAACAAAAGTTCACCACCTGTGGGTATTTTGTCAACAATTCTGTTTGTTCGTCATCCACCTCCATGGCATTCTCCTGGAAGCGGCTTTGTAGCATGTTGCCGGCCTGATTTTTGATGTAAAACTAGAATAACCACAATGCGGCACCTTCTGAAGCCCCATTTTGGTCACATGATATCTTGAACCTCTGAAGAAAGTATATGATAGCTAGGAGGTCATCTCCCAAAAAACGTGTAACCCCTACCTAGAAACTAAGATTCCGGTGATGCTTAGTTATCTTCTGAGGAACCTCTTTGGTATACTCAGAGCTCTGGTTCTCCAACCCATAGCTATGATAATCGACGGCCTTTTTGAAAAGGTCGTTCAACGGAACGATCACCTGTAGGTCGAGATCGCTGTCGGATTCTGACTCCGACGAGTTATACCGTTTGGTCTTACCCTTGCGATTGTTATTCTCCTCCTTACGACGGGAACCCCTCCTGCGTTTCCGTGACCATTTTAGGCTGTCATCCGTTCACCAACCTGATTCAGTTTCCCAACCTCTAAGAGTCAGGGTCCGACCGTTGCCTCTTCCTCTTTGCCTTTTTGGTTTTCTTCTTTTTCTTACCAGATGGTCGTCGGTGTCGCTTTTCTTCCGAGCCCGACGGCCCATCTTTACCACCGGGGTCTGCACCAATGGTGCCCTGCACAGCTATACCAACAGGTATCGGTAGGTAATAATACCCTGGGCCCTCGGTCACCGGAGGCTCTGCCCCTCTCCAAATTCGGTCGTTCGGCTTCTCAATAGTTTGAAAAGTTGTAAGGTTGGTTTGAAGATCACCTAAAATAATATGAAGTTTTTGAAAAGGGGCTGGGGCCTCTACCTTGATCGAGTTTTCTTTTGCCCCTAGTTCAGGTTCGAAACCCCCATGATTTTCTAGGAATAGCGTCACCAATTGGTTGATTTGTGCTCTTACCTCATTCTCGAGGTAGTTGATGTAAAATACCTGCAAACGGTCCATCAATTCCTGATAAGCCCGATCAACCACCACACTCGTAATTGCAACAACATACAGAAGAGGACCGGGGGGTTCTTTCTTTTATCTCATCCCATTGGTATGTCGGGCTTCTGTCGAGGAACATCCTGTTTTTTGACATTCCGTATCAACCTGTGTGGTTCTCGGCTTCTGAACAAGTTCATTTGGGTTGTACAGGATTAGTTGTGCAAGTCCTCTCCGTGGAGAAAGCCCACCAACTGGTGCACAAAGCGCCCTAGTGAAGCGCCTCGGCGCGTTTTTCAATTATTGGTCTATTGAGGGAAACTAATGAGTCAGCAGTTGCTATTTCGGTAACTTCTAAACCAAACGGAACGGATTCAACTGCAAAGTCTCCTTTGCATTCCAAACGTGGTAAACACCAATTTCGAAGTCGGGAGACCAAAATGTGGTATAAACCAAAACGATAGCGAGGAGGTGTAAAATGTTACGGTTCTAGGAAGCTTTCGATTGGCTCAAACTATGAGGAGGGGATTTAGGATACCTGTAGGTGGTGGGAGCACTACCAACTGAAGGGTGCAAAATGAACGGCGGTTTTACTCAGACCACGTTAGTAGACGGTGATTCACAGCGCACGCGGGTCCGTAAAACCGGAAGGACACAAGGCTTACCTTTATCGTCGACTGTGGAAACCAAAAAATTTAAAAGTAGTCTTGAAGGTGCTTGTCTTTACAATAGTGACAGGGGTTATAGAACTATTCGGTTCTGGTTGGTTGCTTTTTGGATGCGCCCGCTTGGTATTTGAATTTGTATCTTTGATTCAGTTTGATGAATATGTTCGCTGTTAATTACGGCCGTTTATATGTTATGACTTTGTGTATTTAGACCTTCATGATTATGAATTGTAAACCACGGGACTCACGAGATTGTGTACATCGACTACACTCTAGCAATTTGCACGCTCTACCTCTTCGACAAGGTCGACACTGAACAGTAGAGTGTCCATAACTCTTCTAGTTATGGGCCCAGCGCCCAATTCCAATTTGCCTTCCAGGCCTAAGTTCTCCTGGGATGCCAAGTCCCCCCCATGGACAGATGGCAAAGGTGATCAAGAAGAATATCGTGATGCTGTCAATCTTTGGCAGACATTTCACAACGCACTGCCCGCCTCAAACAGTCACAAGATCCCAGCTACTCTGCAAGCAATTTGTCTTAAGTCCCAGCTGTACGGGCGTGCTAAAGACCTCTGCTCCGGAATTTCAGAGGCTGAGTTGGTTACTGAAGGTGCCGTCAATGTTATAGTTGGCAAAATTTATCAGAAAGACGCTCTTTCTGTAGTGAGTGAGGCGTATCGTGACTTTAACCAACTCTGGAATACAAGACGTGGTAATACCGAGACCATGAAGAATTTTGAGTCTCGTTTTTCTGCACAGGTTGCAAGATTCAACTCTATTTCCACGACAACTAAACTACCGGAATGTATTACAGCTTTGATGCTACTGTCTAATTCTGCAATTGATGACTCTCAGCGTGTGTCTGTCATGGCTGCTGCTGCACGGTCGGACGAAAACCTAAATTCACAGTCTTCTAACGAACAGTTTTTAAGTGCCATCACGTATCAGTCTGTAGCCTCTGTAACCAAGCAATGCGACAAGACTTCGCATCCAGCGCAAGAGTATGGAACCTTATCGGCCAGCTCTGGTGGTACAACTCGTCATGAGCGACACCGGTTCAATCAAAAGGGACAATCTCCTACAATGAAGTATCCATGTGATCTGTGCGGTAAGTACGGACATTGGAAACGCAACCACAATGCTGATGGATCACTTCCCTCACATTGCAAGTCTTTTGACAGACCCCAAAGATCAGGAGCCAATGGCTTGAGTTCCTCGCGATCTAGGTATCACGAAAGCTCAAGACGTGACACAGATGACAAATCGCATACAAAGACGGTTCGATTCAATATGGCAACGACTCTAAAGCCTGTTACGTCTAGCACGGCAACATCTCCAGCCGCTCCACATTATAGTGTGACCACAAACCGTCTCTGCAGTTCCTCTGCTACTACAAATATGCCAACTGTTGAACTAGGACCTCTTCTTGATGATGGAGCGCCATATGCTGGAATTGGCTCAGTTGAACTTGGCCTGTTGGGTGAACATCTTGGAATGCCAACAACCCCCACCTTAGGGCCCATTCCCGACACGCTCAATGGACACACCCATTGGCAGTATGGGACAGGAGATCATGCTAGTCCAGCACGCCGCATTTTAGGCTCCATTGTTTTGACAGCCAGATCAGACCAAGGGTCTCTGATCGAAATCAAGCATTTGGTATTAGACGGTTCATCTCAGTGGGTCATAGGAAGGAATGTGACCAGCAAGGCCAACATTGAGCACATTGGAATAAATGCTCTGGTCTTTCTTGCAAATGGTACAAGGGAATCTATTTCTCTCGTCAACCGTGATTTTTTGAGCTACGTCGAGCTCAATCGCTTTACTGGTAGCTGCAGTAAGAGCTCTGTGCTTTCATGCCTTTCAGCTGTAACTGTCAATTCGAAACCATGGCCTGAGGTAAAGAGAATCATTGACAAGGTACACAAGCATGTGTGCGGACATGCTAGCCTTACCGACTACAAGCTTCTTCTAGAAAGAAACGGATTTTGGAATGACACGGTTGCATCTTATGTTACACAAATGGTCAATCGTTGTTCTGCTTGTCGTTCAACAGCAGTTCCGCAACCGAGCCGCAAGGTATCTATCAGCTCACTATCCAAGAATTTCAACGAGGTTCTGTGCGTTGACCACTTGCACTTGGATGAAATATTGCTTATGCATCTAATGGATCTAATCACGAGGTACTCATGTGTTCATGCGGTGTCATCGACAAACCTCAAAGAAGCTATTGTTGGATTCGAAGCAGCTTGGGTTTCCCAGTTCTGGTATCCTGAGTCTATTCGGGCAGACAAAGCCTTTCAAGTCGGTGTGTTTAAAGACTACATCGACAACCTTGGGATTCCAGTTCAGCCAGTGCCTCCTGGCAGGCACTCTAAGAATGCCATCGAGTCGAAGCACAATATCATACGCAGTGTCTTTCTCCGCTTGAAAGAAGCTGCTGGACAGGACTTTGATCCTATGCTTGGAGCATACAAGTCTGTCTCCATTTCGAATGACTTGTACGGGAATGACACAATGTCTGCATTCGAACTGGCCAAAGGGTTTACATGTCCCGTTGTGGCAAAGCCCACTGATACGACTGTACCCGATGATGTTCGCACTGCTCGCGATCAACTTCACGCTCGCAGGAAGCTAGCGCTCATCTTGCGCTCGAAGGCGGTCTCTGATCCACCTATCGCTGTCAGCGACATGGTCGAAGTATATCATAAGAAAGACCACGAGAAGAGAGGAAAATGGTCTATTGCCAAGCCAATTCTCTCCGTTGACCGCAGTGCTCGCTCAGTGACTGTACCTGGACGCAAAGGCAAACAAGTTACAGTTGCTTTTGAGGACACCCGTAAAGCCCTACCTCAAGAGAGCTTTGCACAACTAGTGCAAGAAGGTATCGACTCTATTGATGAGTCGAATGAGGAGAGTTCATTTGACCTCACCGGACATACTGCAACTGGCTCTGATACTCCAGTGTCGTCGTCTGAAGACATCAAACCTCTTGATGATGATTTTTCCACTGAGTCTGCAAACGTTGAACCATCTGTCGGTGACAACATCTTAGTGTTCTGGCCTCTCGAAGATCAGTTCTATCCGGGTACTGTTCACTCTGAGGAGGAAGATGGACGTTTGAACATTCACTATGATGACGGAGACACTGAAACTTTGGATATTTCGAACGAAGTATGGAAGTTCAACAATGAGACATTCGCGGCCAGTTCTAGTTCTACGCAACCTGAGCTACAGGTAACAAGCACTGAGACTTCTGTTCTCTCATCGATGCTTGATCACTTTGGGAACAAGCCGTTCCTTAGACATCATGCCCAGGGTTTTGACCAATTTCCCTTGGTGAACGCCTACAAGAAGGAGGAGGAGACTTTTCTCAAGACTGTGCGCCCTGTTTCGCATAATCAAGTCCCGCCTAACGCCAACATCATTAACAGCCACACATTGTACAAGGTTAAGACCAATGATGATGGCTCGCTTAAGCTGAAAGCTCGCATAGCACCACATGGTAATGAAGATGACTTGAAGAATGCCTTGAGCAAAGACTGCACAACGTGCCCGCCCACAGGACTACGTATCCTTGAGTCAATTGCGTCTCTATACGAATGGAACATCTATAGAGCTGACGTAAAAGCGGCATTCCTGCAGACCGGGGAGGCTCAGAGGGATGTATATGTTCGCCCTCCGAAGGAAAGTCACATGAAGGCTACTCATCTTTGGTTACTACTCACAGCTGCGTATGGCCTCGTCAATGCAAATGCCAAATGGCAGAGTCAGTCTGATCAAGTTATGTTTGACATTGGACTCACGCAATCAGTGCATGTGCCACAGCTGTTCTTTCAGAAAGAAAACGGAAAATTGGTGTTAATTGTGGCAAAAATTGTTGATGACCTGAAAGCTGCCGGAAAAGGAGATCGGGTGAATCATTTCATGAAAGAGTTCGACAAGCGTTTCAAGTTTGGCGATGTCATGAAGGGTCCAGGAAAGCTTCGGTTTTTTGGTATCAACACGGTGCAAAATGGTGACATGACAATTGAGACGGATGCAGATGACAAGTTGGATGCAGTCGTAGAATATCCATTCACTAGGCAACGTCGCAAGCAGTTCGATCAATCTCTGAACAAGATCGAGAAATCCGTGTTTGCCTCAACCAACAGCTCGCTTGGTTGGATTGGGACTGCAGCTTCACCATTCTGCTCATTCTATGCAAGCTACTTGCAGCAGAAAGCACCGGAACTTAAGGTTTGTCATTTGGTTGAACAGATAAATATTGTTCGTAAGCTTAAGAAGCTTGGGACAACCATTGCTTATCCGATACCGACGGATAATAGACAGCACGAACTGAGCGTGTTGGTTTTTTCTGATGCTTCCAGGACGGACGAATGCGGACAACTTGGTGTGCTCACTGGTTTGTTGGTTGGTGAAATGAAGAATCAGTCCATCTACCATGCCATCTCGTGGATGTCCCACAAATCGAAGCGTCCTGTTAAGAGTGTTCCAGCTGCGGAAATCCTCGCCGCTTCTGAGGGCATTGATGAAGGTAAGACTATTTCTAACGCCTACACCGAGCTACTTGGGAAGGAAATCAAGTTGCGTTTGGCTGTTGACTCCAAAGATCTCTTTACTTCACTATCCACACAAAAGAATTCCATCGACAAGTCTATCCGCGGTGATGTTGCATGTGTTCGCTACGAATTTCAGACTGGTGCTGTGGATAAGATCTCTTGGGTTCCTGGACATTCTAATCTGGCTGATCCTCTGACGAAGAAGGACAGCGCGCTGACTGATGCACTTCAGTTAACTTTGTTTACTGGAAAACTTTGTTTCGACTTTGACAAGATCTCGGAGACAAAACACTCTGAGAAAAACTTTGGGTGAAAAGGGAGGAGTATAGAACTATTCGGTTCTGGTTGGTTGCTTTTTGGATGCGCCCGCTTGGTATTTGAATTTGTATCTTTGATTCAGTTTGATGAATATGTTCGCTGTTAATTACGGCCGTTTATATGTTATGACTTTGTGTATTTAGACCTTCATGATTATGAATTGTAAACCACGGGACTCACGAGATTGTGTACATCGACTACACTCTAGCAATTTGCACGCTCTACCTCTTCGACAAGGTCGACACTGAACAGTAGAGTGTCCATAACTCTTCTAGGGGTGGCCATGCTTGGTGAAGACATATATCTCACCAGCCACTCGACATACGGTGGCGCTCCTCGCCACGTCTGCTCAGACATGGTACGACATACGAGTACTGTTTGGAATGCGATACACTAACTTAATAAAAATATTCCGGCAGGCTTTAAAATCGTTTTAAAGCTCGAAAGGAAGATTTGTGACAGATATACAAAAAACTTTTGTAAAAGAACAAACACCAATGTATGAAGATGCTCTTCGAAAACATGGGGCTCGTTGGAGAGATGTTTGGGTTTCATTAATTGCACCAAGATTGGAATGTGTCGATCTGTTAGAGATGGAAGAAACCAAATAGAATGCTATTCTAGGCACATTGGAAAGCATTACCTAAAGTATCAGACATTATCAACGCCGGATGGACTGATATTTCATTTCTTCAGACCTGTAGTTGAAAAACGCCAGGAATTTCCGATATTGAGCGAAAGTGGAATAAAGAATGTGATGCAGAATATTCTGATCATCGATGGGGTACAGTATTACATCTATGGCGATCCAGCATATGTTTGGCAGCCATGGTTGCAAACTGCATTTGAAAGAACGTGGGAAACCGATCAACAACTGGCATATAATTCTTCAATGAATGCGGGAGGTTGGTAGAGTGTAACTACAAAAATTTAAATCAATTGTGGGTGCCTAACGACATTTCACGTCTTCTTGTCGTGTGTCTCTTTTCTGTTGCAATTCTTTACATTGCGTCAGAATTGCTGCTGAATTTGAAGACCTGCATGGGGAGACGCGGCCAAATGAACGACTATTTCAAGTGTGAAGCACCAAGCTTTAGCGTTTATTGTAATATTTGATCATACAGGGGATATGACAATATGGGAAACTCACATAGATGTTGTTCACTCTCTGAGAACATGGGGAAGTCATATGACGCATTTTGCATTTGCAGAACTATGTGCCATTATTTCTTTTACTCTCAGCAGAAATTCTGCTTGGACGTGGTATGGTCGCTTTTCCATGGTAATTCTTGTCGGAACGTTTGTAGTTGTTCTGTCCAATCATACATATGATCAATCTTATTCAGGCTTCCAATGAAGAGAGTCTTTCTCAGTTTTAGAAAATCAATGCTTTCGCTTGTCTGCGTCCCCAGTCTATGCATGATATACAATACAAGGATGGAAATATCTCACAATGAAGAACCGCGAGAAGGAATATTTGTGAAGTTTTCACGCCCAGACATATCGTTGATGAGCAAAGAGGGTACAATTTACGAGAGTTTCCTCCTTTCTTCTAATTTCATCGCCTTCTTTTCTACAACTTCACTGGAGAAGTACGTGGAACCGATATACTGCGTAACATCTCCCACTTCGGCGTCTTGCACATTGGTCGGCCGAATTCAATCCAGAGTCTTTGTCTTGCTCGACATGACTAAGAATGCAAATCAAATGAGAACTAAGATAGTCGCGTGCGTGTTCGCGTATCCATTACAGCTTCCTTCTCTTTAGCTCGCTTTCTACGGATCGAGTCAATTCTCTTCTCTGCCGCTGCTTCAGCCTTTGACATTCCCTCGTAATCAGAATCATCCTAATCCTCACTGCGTTCGTTATCATCTGACTCTTCTTCGGCCGCTTGCCTTTCTACAATTTTCTTGGGCATTTTCTTCTATTGGCCGATTTCGACCTCGTCAGCGGCTTCCGTTTGTTTTATACTTTCGTCTACCTCATGCAATTCATACCAAGCATTAAGACTGACTTCAGGTTTAGGCCCAGCCTCGGGTTCAGTTTCGGGGTTACGGACTCCATTCACTTTCTCACCATGACGTATGCCTGCAACCTTTGCAGTAACAGGTTTGAGTTCTTCCACTACAAGACTCCGAGGCCACTCATCGGCATCGTTGGATTTCGAAGATTTACCTTTCTTCGCACGCACTTTTTCTTGAGAACTTTTAGTACTTTCTTTCACCGACACAGCAGGAACTCTATCCATGGCTATCATCGGTTGCCTAAAAGCTTCTGCTTTCTATCTTTTCTCCTTTTCGGCCTTCGAGAACAAAGTTCTCTCCTGGCGTTTGAGATGTCTCTTCGCCTACTCTGCGGCTTTTCGCTTAGCTTTTTCTTAAGCTTTTCATTTTTCCTTCTCCTCTCTTTACGTTGTTCCTCGGCGATCCGTGCAGCCTCCTATTCTTTAGTTTTCGTAAACGTTCTTTTTCGGCTAACATTTTATGTCTCTCTTATCGCATCTCACGCACCACAGCCGGCTCTTTCTTCTTTTGTTTCTTGGTTTCGGTAGCAGCTGAGGAATTTGACCTGAGCCATCATCTGCCTCGTCTACAGAATTCGCTGCGCCTTTTTTCTTCTCCTTCTTCTTGGCTTTCATTTTGGGAGAAGGCGCATTCCCGGCATCTCCAACAGTTCGAAGTTGTGCTGTAAGATCATCTACGTTTGCCGCGGGTTTCAAATCCAATTATTCTTTTGTGGTAGGCTCAGTCCCCTCTAGGCCATCCAGAAGAGCGTCAACATCTTCCGTGGCAGCAGGAGTGTTTCTTTTGCCCTTCTTGTTCTTCTTCTTTTTGCTTTAGAAGGCAGTTGGCACTTGTCTTTGCTCGTGGAGACTGTATGCAGCTGTCTTACCGCTCAGCTCCGGTGTAGGACCATAAATTTAAACCATAAGGGCGTCAAGTTCGCCTCCGGTGCAACGACATTAGTACAATCTTCAGTTAGACACGAGCACAAAATAGCTATTTTTCGGCAGTATAATCCGCACCAGACGGCATGGTGGCTAGAAAACGATCCTCAAGTCTGTCAGCAACGGAAAGAAACCCAACATCAGTGCGTCCGCTGTAGAAAAGTTGAAGACGAACTGTCAGAAGCCAGGGCCAAAATCTCATCGAAGGAATAATCCTTGATGGATTGGACCAAGGAAAGATTTAAAGTAGATTCATAGAAAAGAGCCTACGAAGAACTCAACAAGGGTGGAGTTGATGACTCGGGCGGCGAGACAGCTACGCTGATGCGACGCAGAACGGTTGGAACGTCAGTGCAAAGAACGTCGGACTTGATGAAAGGCAAGAGCGCAGGAGCGGTCTTGATTCGTGAGAGTGGGAGGTCATTTTGAACGATATCAGGCACTGAAATATGAGAAATAAGATCTGGGAGGGTGGAGGAAGAAAAACTTTGAGCGTTCGCAGTTTAACAGTGAGAGTTGTGCTGACCGTTGCAAAGAAAGTGAGGAAGTGTGGAGTAACCAGAAAAAGCGGAGGACCCAATCGTGAGATGTAGCAAAGCTGCAAATGGCACGAATCATGACTTCATGCCGAAGGAGTGGTGAGGATGACTTGGTAGAATTGAAGGAAGATAGAATGTAGATTACGAGATTAGGGGGTTGGGATTGGGGAACGGCGTTTGTTAGAAGGTTAAGACCGTGAAAGAGGTTGAGAAGTGAAAGCGCGATTGATACGAAGGGGTGCACTGCCCACTAACGAGAGTCTCGCTAGAAGTGGAAGAGCATCGTGGCAGCCCATGATGGAAAGCAATAATAAAATTTGTTTTTGACGTCCGAACAGCAACGGCGAGATTTCCACTCGACTTCCAACGGTACCCCCTCTAGGGTATGCTACTATGGCGCATTTCAATAAAAGCTAAAACTGCGGCATTCTAAGTGAGACAAGACCGAGCTAGATCACGTTAGTCTCCACCCAGACATCGCTTCTGTTTCCGTGTTCGAATATGTCTGATTCAGTTGCGGCTTTTATTCGTTGTTACTTCGAATTGTTCTCCTTTCCTTGACTTTCATTGAAAGAAGGTCACCCGCAAAAGAAGCCACCGAACCTGTTGAGCCGAAAGATTAATCTGACCCTCTCAAACCTGCGTCGATAAAGAGATCTGATTAGTTTTTGCAGAGGTTGCTTCCGAAGGATGTCGTTCCGAGCGTAATCGGAGATGCGAATTTCTACATGACCTCGTCCGATTATTACTTCAACTCGTGTGCAATTTTTCTCATCCACGAAGTAATGCTCAAAGATGAAGTGCGGACGAGAAGTTGCATGCAGGCAGTCAAAAACAACCCTCATTTGTTAGAGGGGAAGGCTGTCTTGGATCTTGGGTGTGGCGCAGAAGTCTTGAGTATCTCTGCGGCACAGACCGGTGTCGAGGAAGTTTATACAGTTGAATACTCATAGGGCAAGGATGAGTACAGCTGATAACGCCTTTTCAGATGTGATTTAAGTGGTTTGATGCATGGTTGAAGAGATGACGCTTGAGCAAGAAGTCGATATCATCATCTCAGAATGGATGGAGTACTTTTTGCTCAACGAGTCTATGCTAAATACTGTACTTTTTGCCGAAAATAAATGGCTGAAACCAGGTGGTTTTCCTTCTTCGCTTTCTCTTCTTTCGCAAGACTGTCACGCTCTTTCTTTGCCTTTCCTTTCTGCAGCGGTCCAGGGACGTTTTACATCGAGCAGGCCCTGTTCGTTCATCAATATGTTCTCTTCCGGTGGATCTTGAAGTTCTTGAGGCCTTTTAATCTTGTTTTTCTTTTTCTTCGAGGCTACATCGATGACATCAAAAAACTGCGTTTTCGGGAGTTGTTTTGTCATGATCTTCACGTAAAGATACGGAAACCCCCCAGAAGTAGGCCCTGAAACTAAAGTTTCCTTTTCTCATTTATTCAAATACTGGACACCTGCTTCATGTGGCAAGGTTTTTCCAGCCTCGAGTGGCGAAAAAAACTTTGTTCTTTTGCTTCTTCTTTTTCTTCTTTTCGAGAACGAAAGAAATGCTTTTGCTTTTATTTGTAAACCAAAGAGCAGAAAAATCTGATGCAGAAGCGACGTGGGAAGGTTGACTTTGCGCTTCGGTGTTTTGCGCTTCGTTGTTTTTCACTTCGTGGCCCTTAGAGGAAAGATTTGTAGACTCAACCTGTTTAGATGATGCATTATCTTTCCATTTCTTTTCGAGAACGAGCTCAGGTGCTACATCTGCTGGAGCCTCGTACTAGAATAAATCGTCGTCCATGTTTTAAAGGCTGTATTCGACGGCCATAAATGCGGGCAGTGGAAGATTCTTTCAAACAGCCATCCATTTCCTGTCTTCTCTGGATTCACCACCGCCTTCACCGTAATCTACCTTCCATTACGTTCTCATTGTTATCGCGAGCACCACCGTGACCCCCAATTTTGCCGTCGCTTACCCAAGCATACTCAGTTTTTTCGACTTTCATGACGCCGCTCTAGCAACTTACTTTCATATCGCGCCTCTTGTCATCGGTTGCAGGCGATGATCGAGCAACCAAAGATCTCGTACAACTAACGAGCGTCGTTATTGTCAAAAGCACGTCGGTACCTAACACACATAGCCGCCTCCTGTTTCTCGTGCGCTCTCTATAACAAGTATGCAGCATTCGGGATGGCGCACTTGCTTTAACTGTCTCGAAACCCAAATATATTCTTGATGGAGATGCTCAAAACGTGTGGCGAGTTTGTCCGCGAAAGATTATTGCTTTCATATTGACAAATCTACATTCAGAGCACGCTGTTTCAACTGCCGTGCAGTTTCTCTCTCAGCTTGTTGGGAACAGGGACATCTACACCAAACTCACGGCCGAACATTTGAAATCTGCTTTAATAACATTTTTAGAATCAACCTATCTCTTTCGCGACATCTCAACCTTAATGGAAAAGCGCCTTCTTTAGGGAGTTCCCTTCTTTGATGCAGTCGCAACCACAAAATTTGATCAGGAATCGTTCAAAGCGTTCTTAAAACCTCTTGTGAAGAGCGCCGAAAAAAAGGAGTTCAAGCCGATCGACTAGTAGGCTTGTTTTTTCATCGATGCTTATCATAAACAGATGCTTATCATAAAGAGATGCTTATCATAATGCGATGAGAAAGTATTCAGTGTTTCCTTGGACATATTGACGTCACTTATTGGTACCAGCACACACGAAAAAGACGTTTCTGTCTCTCGTTTGGGCTGATGTTCTCGGCTTGGACACTGGAAGGAAAATCATCTGCGTTATATGGATAATGGGTGAATGCAGAAATAATTAAACCATAAAAGCGCCAAAGATTTAGGGCTGTTCAGAAATCTCATAGTACACCAGAAAGCCAAACAGAAAGCCAAATATTGGCACCAAAGAGTAGACCGAAACTCCTGTGCACAAATTTGCAAACTACATTCCGAAGCTCATGAATCTCTTTCACATCGCTCTCGATAGAACGCAGACCTTCACCCACTATGAGCTCAACGAACGCCGCCGTCCCCGTCTTCTCTTCCCGTACCGCTACGCTTTCTTCCGCCGCTCCACAAACTGCTCCTGCCCCACTTGCTGCTCCTGTTTCTGCACCTACGGCTAATGCATCCGCAGCACCTAAACCTACTTCATTGCCTGCAGCAAACGGTAAACAGTGACCTATGAAATGGGGCAAAGGACGTGCAGGCGCAACAAATTATAATTGAGATGATATCACATCCTTGCTCGACATAGTTGAACAAGTAGAACCAATAGTTCTGATTGGCTACGAAATTTTTTCAGTGAAGTGACGCAAACGCTCGACTGCTTCGGAAACAAGACTTTCTGCAGAACAAATATGACAAGCTGTGCAAGGCTAAGGAAAAGACGGGCAATCTGTTCTGTACGCTGGACGTACGACGTACCAAACATATTGGTCGTGAAATTCAAGGAAAAATTGCCGCACTCGTTTTGGGTGATGACAAAGTGACTGACCTCATAGATGCGGGGAAGATTTCCATCACCAAAGGTTATAAGAAGAACTACGAAGATGACACTATCGGAGGAAGAGAGAGGAGACGTGAAGTTGGCGAACAAGGGCTGCAATCGAAGAAGAGAAAGACAGAAGAGGTGTTGGTGCAGAACGTGACAGAAGTGACCGTGTTTATTGGTATGATAACGAACTCTGTGCACTCTGGGAATGATCTTGGAGTTGCAACACCTCTACAAGAATACTTTATTGTGAACACTGTTCAGAAGAAGGTTAAAGTGTTAAAGAATGAAGTTAATCAGAGTATGCATGACAAAAAGCTTTGGTTGCCGGGATGAATTCGGTTTTCTAGCAGCTTGTAGAAAAGCTATCCAGCGGGGATTCAAGCGTGAATCTGCCGTAACAAAAAAACCTAGAGCGGTTCTCTGCATTCTAGCGTTTCCGCTCGCGCGTAAAGTCCGAACAACTCTTGCAATCTTGCATTCGTGTACTTAACTCCTCGGACAGGACCCGCACTCAGGATGATTCAGCAGCAGAACCGTAGGTGGACGCAATTTGATTGCGTCCTATAAGCCGTGTGCGACAGTTCTGTAGTGCAACGCCAAGGGCGGCGGAAACACACGAAGATGTCCGAGTCTTCCTCCAAGGAGGGTAGCACGGCGACGGAGCCTCTCCGGAGTGAACACGACTAAGTCGGAATGTAAGGCCGAGGTTCACCGGCACGCCAAGCGGGGAGAGTGCGGGATGCTAGAAGGGAGCAGACCAGGTATGAGCTGTATTCCACGGGAGTGGGTAAGCGATAAAGGGGGGGGGGGACCACCCAGTGGGGGCGATCGGGGGCATGGGCCACGAGAGCCAAAAGAAATATGTAGCAAACCCAATACTGGGGCGAGAACACGGCAGTGGTATGAAAGATATACACGCTAACAGCGGTGAGTCTCCTGTTGACGCAGGGTGGATAAGTCTACCGTTAGTAACGCGGCTTCACCTCCGTAGAGTGTGGAAGACTCGCGAAAGCGGAAAAAGACTTAGAGCCAAGAACCCTGGTTGGGGAAGTTTACTGAGTGTCAGGGCGAGATCGCCCTGGCACTATATAGTGTAGAGTACTGTAGAAAACTCCCTAACCTAGTGTAATAAATCTAAATAAATAGAGAAAATATCCAGCAATGCTGTGCCAGCCTCTCTTTGGCCAACCACGTTACACGTGTGTCAGTTGCACCCAAGTTGGAGCCACGGCGCGCTGCAGCTACGCCATGCGCATCCGAATGTTTCGGGAAAATTACTAAGTCCTTCAGAACCCCTCCCAGAGGGCGTGCACCACAAGTTCAACAAGCGCAAAGCCAGTTCTATGACGATTCCGCGCCTCTTCGACTCTGATGTGAGTGTTGTCTTCCAGCGTTGAATGTAGTATCCGCTCTAACGGAGAGAGCAGACACCTGCGACAGTGTTACGACTGCCGATAGGTTGCTTGCAGCGAAGTAAAAGGGGTGGTAGAGCTACAACACCAGCGAGCTGGAAGTGGGGTGTAAGGCCACTACTCGCCAGCGAGGGTGAACAATGCAACTGTAAAACGTTGATGGAACGTAGGTACGAGACGGCTCGTGAAGTGGTTGGGGGCTGACTATCTATTATAGCTCGTCCGGATCTCCGGATAAGGAATCCTAAGCGAGGAACAGAATAGTCATGATGCCCATGTTGTCTCCTTTACTTGGAGTCGGCGCTCACCTCTGGTACACTACATACTGTGTGCCAGGGTAAGTGCCCAAATATATATATATAAATAATACCCAGTGGTCAGCCACTTAGCCAAACCACTGAATGGGTATGGTCCCTAATGGACTTACATCTACAAAGGGTAGTAAAACCAGCCACGTGGATCGCCACTACATGCGCCGTTGCAAGCCACTCCACTCGTGATCCCACGTGTCCCACTAAGACATTCTGCCTCTAGGCATCCTATGCGGGATGCCGTTTCATATCACAATGTTGATGATATCACTCACTTATGAGTCCCAACCGCGACTTCGCAAAAAACCAACCTATCCGATTCCCCGACATAGTTGAATACTACATACCCCCCTCGTTAAGCGCGAACCATGGGGGACGCAAGAAGCGTTTATACGCAGTCGGACCGGTGTTCCGGGTACTCATCGTCATCACGAATTCCTCGCCGCCCGACCAACTCTTACAGTTCTCAACAGCATTCTGTTCCTCACTGCTCTTCAGCTCGATCTCTCGCGATGGATCCGAACGCCAGGTCCAACTCGTTCTAGCCCTCTTCTGAGGATGTGCCTTCTGAGGCTCCGTCCAACACTCCTGGTTATGCGTCGCAGCCTACTGCTCAACTCGGTCCATACCGCTCGTTCCCCGCACCGTACACCGGATTCCGGTCGGTACCGTTACGTCAGCCAACCGTGGCTCCGATGCCGGCGCGGCTTACGTCGCCTCTGCGGGTGTGATTCGAGCTCTTTCTCGTCGTGCTCAGCGGAGCTACCCGCACCCTGCGGATTTCTATGGACGAGATCCTCTCGACAACGTTGAACGTTTCGCGCAAGCGCCCTGGTTTGACCCAGTTGCTATCCGCGATGACGCGTTAATGCAACAGTTTGTACACGGTGGGTACTTCCCTGACGGTGTTCCAGAACACCCGATTTATAGTGACGACTGGGCGAGCCATATTGATTTGCCAGACAACGCGATTGCGCGATATTCAAAGGAAACCTTGTCCAAAGCCCGTACGCGGTTCACCAAGCTGATTTACCAGCGTCTTCACCGAATCATCAGTACGGTCCTCCTCCCGCAGGACTGGGAACTAGATACCTAGAAATCCCGTACCGACGGTGAAGGTTACTCGTATATCGAGACACTTGTTGAAGACGGTGTTAGCGGTTGGCGCGGTGTGTGCGGTGTGCGTGATGCAGCTCTCTGCTTTCAGCAACCTCTTCTCCGTGCGGAGTTCTGCTTCCTTCGAAAGCGTGACGTTCCCTATTGGGATTATCCCCGTTGGGAACGTCGTACTCGATCACGTTTGGGCTATTTGGTGCCGTATCGAATGATCGAGATTGACCGCATCCGGCGGAACGCGCGCTTCGGGCGCTACATCGGTATTCCAGAGCATTGGGCGGCGATCGAGAGTCCTCGTGATTGCCCTGTGGAGCTCCCACCGGCGATCTCCTACATCGGGTCCGCGTTGGCTAACGACCGGTTCTCGGGATATTGGACGGTGGTTTAAACCGAGTTTGTCGCCAAGATGGCCGTCTCCCTCCTCTGGGATGCTTATGATACCTTTAGAGTTTGGTACATGTCGCCCACAGCGCGAAAGTATGCGAGAGAACTCGATCTTTCCCTTGTCCTGGGATCCCGTGCAAACCATGCCGACTTCCTCTATCTTGTGGATTTGATCGACAGTGTCGACTGGTATGGAGTGCCAGCTGATCAATCCGCTTGCGGAACCCGTGCAAGACACTACGACCATTCTCCTGGACGAACAGCAAGTGGTGGAGATTTCGTTTAGTACGACCTCTGAACGCGCCAGTTAATCACCTCCGAGCAGGCTCGCTTTCTTCTGGAGAACCCGCGTGACATGCCACCGAACCAGCTTACTAGATACGTGTACGATGCTACTCCATCCGAGAACGGAGAGAAACCGTATGAGAAAGCGCCAAGAGCTGAGGCTGAACTCGGTTACGAGGACGAGCCAGAGCTGGCAGGCGTAGCGACTTCCGTCGATCAATTCGCAGCGGCGGGAGTTGCTCAAGAGAACTTTCATGGGTTTACCCAACAACCGAGTGCAGTGCCGGTCGAAGATCCAGGCTTGGATCCGCTGAGGCAGTTCCTCTTCGATGCGGTCTTTCCCGTGGACCAAGTTGAGGGTGGTCGCGCCCAGCTTCTTGCGAACCTGCGTGCTCGCACGTCTCTTTGATGATCCTAGAAAAGACTCCTAGTCAACACCCTTGCGGTGGTATCTTGATAACAGATTCCTGTCAGAGCCGATGTCGGCATAGACCTTATAGTTTCTTTTAGACACTACTATGAGGTAACTTTCCCGTTTTGACGGACAATTATAACGTCTCCAAGGACGATGTAACTCACAGTCAAACTGTACTCGCTTTCCGTCCGGCGGATTGATTCCGTACGGCGGAGATTTGGGAGGCCTCAAGAGAATCTTGGGCTTCCAAGCGCGGGAGCAGGGAGGCGAGCTCTCCCTGGTCAGCACTACGGGATCGAATAGTGCCGACCCCCTAGGGGCTCCCTCACTTAGTTTTCCGGTTGCATCGGCTTATTTGCCTCAAAGGCGCCTCTTCCCACCGGGGTTCCAGGTTGTAACATTTCATCAATCTGAGCAACCGGCTTGTCCGTTCGGCTCATTGGTGTCTGAGAAAACTAACTTTTGGCTTTCCAATACATGCCCGCCGGTACGCGGCTCCTTTCCTCTTCTGAGAGTGCTTCATAATTCGTCATGATACGACTCAGATCCTTTGCAGGAAGCGTGCATTCTGCACTCAAATGGTGTTTTCCATAACATGAATAACGTATCAAACCGTCACGAAGGTTGGTCAACATAGGTTTTGAACGGTATGCCGTGCGAGTATCCACCCATCCAGGTTTCCCGTTCTTAAAACCTCCTTGTGGAGGCACCGTGGAGGGACGGTACATAGGGCGACGGCCCTCCATAGCCATTAGGGTTTCCTCGTCCTGAGACTCCGAGTGTGGGAGATCCACTGTAGGTACAGAAGAGTCCGAATATTCCATTAAATGGACCGCCTCCTCCTGCGAGTCACTCCCTTTGGGTGCCAACGACGAATCTCGCGAGTCAACTGGAGATTCCAGATGTAGCAGTTTGCTCCGCTGATTAACTCTGGCGGAGATCTTCTCCTTACCCATTGAGGTTCCAAAAGCCACTGAACGACGGGGGCTACCACGCGCTCTGGCCGCGTCTCCTTTAGCTTTCTCAAACTGAACTAACTCCAAAAAGGAGACTCTTCCACGCTTCTCTCGATATCGAGCTACCAACGACTTGATGCTCGGGTCCAGCCCGTCGATGTACAAGGTAATCTTGTCCGCCGTCGAATGGACGTTTCCACAGCGGACTGAAGCTTTGGAAAGCCTTGAGCTGTACTCAGCTTCGCCCTCCTCAGGCTTTTGGGTCACATCCCTTAGGTCCAGGATCGCCTGACGTATCGCGTTTGAAGTAGCGTAACTGCGCAGCAAATACTGCACCGCTTCTGGCCATGAGGTAACGCCGCCGTCATCGGCTGTCAATGATCCGCAAACGGAACGATATTGCTCTAAAGAAAAACCCTTCAGGAAGTGTGGTAAAGACACAAATGCCTGTGGTTCACTCATCTCTAGAGTGTCTGCTTCGGCAACGAATCGAGTGAGAAACTCGATAACGAGAATGGGGGTCTTCCCATCAAATGTTAAATCATTAAGGCCGATCTTAAATCGTTTGATGTGATACTTCAACTTCGCGGTTTCGCGTCCTCAGCGCTTCTTGCTCTTCACCTTCAGATGGTAGTACCTGTAATTCAGGACCTTCCGATAAAGCGGATTCGTGCACGGGAGCACCATCAATCCTCTGTAATGTGAGCCTTTTCTTCTCATTAACTACGAGGACGTGTTCTTCTTGCGAGATCGGGACCTTCGATGACCATCATCACTGTCGTAGTCATCTGACGTATCTGAATCATAAGAATCGTCAGTACTGGAACTGAAGCCCTCCGTACTTGACGATTCATCACTCGAATCACGTGCGGACTTCCGTTTCTTACGTCGTGACTTCGACTTCTTCGAACGAGTTTCCTTCAAAGGAGCTCCTTCCTCTTCCAGCATGACTGGTTTAGCAGCAGTCTGCGCATGAACTGCCGCCTCCAGGCGTTCTAAACGAGGGTTAACTGGAGTAAGGACTTCCTCTACATCCACGGTTAAGCCGGGTAGCGCATCGGGCGTATTCCCGTACCTCTCCAGTAGATGGTTCAAATAATCACGTAGTGTTTTCACGGATGCAGAGACATGCTTCCCATCGTCTTCACGAACGAGTGCCTGATGCGCACTGCGTAATTGTTCGACATCAGCGATAAGAGCAGCGATCTGCGATTCCAACGCAACCATGCACACACGCGAAGCGCTTGACTCAGACTTGAGACGACGCATTTCCCTGGGCAAATCATCCTCTTCTTGAGGTCCGACGACCTCAAAGTCAACTCCGGCTTCTGTGGTGGGCTTGACTGCCGCTGCCACAGGGGCCGGTACATCCGAGAGATCTCGTTCATCATTCACCGAGCGTGAGCGCGACATCGCTTGACGATACAGCCGCTCTCCGGCTTCAACAGATCAGGCAAGCCTCGGTTTCGCGAGTGGTCTCGCAGGACCGGGGCGACCAGTACTCGACTGGCTTCGGGTCCTCGGCATCATAGACCAAACCTGAGTATAGGTGCGTACCAAATGGTGTCTTCGACTTCTCGACCACGTGTTCAACCATTATGAATTCCGCAATTGCCGGAGGTGGTTCGATAAACAATAACTGTAGTGATTACACTTCTTCCAAGTATCGATATCGATTCCACGTTCCAGGAACGAATTGTTCAGTGCAGCTTACCACAGTGGTCCTAAGTCGGGGGACCACTTGTAGTATCCGCTCTAACGGAGAGAGCAGACACCTGTGACAGCGTTCAGACTGCCGATGGGTTGCTTGCGGCGAAGTAAAAGGGGTGGTAGAGCTACAACACCAGCGAGCTGGAAGTGGGGTGTAAGGCCACTACTCGCCAGCGAGGGTGAACAGTGCAACTGTAAAACGTTGATGGAACGTAGGTACGAGACGGCTCGTGAAGTGGTTGGGGGCTGACTATCTATTATAGCTCGTCCGGATCTCCGGATAAGGAATCCTAAGCGAGGAACAGAATAGTCATGATGCCCATGTTGTCTCCTTTACTTGGAGTCGGCGCTCACCTCTGGTACACTACATACTGTGTGCCAGGGTAAGTGCCCAAATATATATATAAATAATACCCAGTGGTCAGCCACTTAGCCACGTGATCAAATTACCGACTAGCACCTCTCGTTTTCTAGAACCATATGATTCTCACATTGACAAACAGTTCAAAGCAGAAACACGGAGTGTCCGTGATGCTCTTCTTTTCAATGGAGAGTTTGCGAATGCAAACATAATTTTCAAAAAATAACTTGCAATGGCCGGATATCGTATATTTACACCTTCTCCGATGTACAATAGCTTCCTTGCCGTCAGTTTTTGGCCCATGAATCCAGGCTTCTTCAAGATATTTCGTCTATACGGGAAATAAAAATAGATCTGTATCTCCTCAGACCAAGTGGAGGAAGAGAAATGAGCTTCAATCTCGGCGTCTACGCTCCAGTTACGTCTTAAAATATAGCAAAGTCTGGCCTGTGATTATATTACATGAAAACTCTACAAACTCTTTTCAAGCCGTAGAGAATAATCAGCAGTGTCCCCATATCACGCACAGGGTATCGCCGAAAAGCGCACCAGTTCGCGCTCCGGTGCCACTCAAAACGAAGAACCGAGAGCGAAGTGGGAACTCTTGTAATATGGTAGAGTAGAACCCTCCAACAGGATTTAAATGCGCCTAGGAAACTCATAGACTCCAAGACAACCCTCGAAACCCATGACTGTGAAAAGAAAAAGATTTTGGGGTTTCTGGCTGATTTGGTCGTGGTTGTGAAATGGAAGGCGAGTCAATACGAACGCGTGAAATAACAGTTTGTTTTTGTGGTGGTAGGGATGACGACCAGCCGTTAGTTGCGTTTGTGAGGGGGGTAAGGCGATACTAAGGCTTCATGGACCATACAAGCGCTCAACATAATCTGCAACGAAGTACAGGTGCACTGCTTTCGCTTAGACTGCCTCGCTGTGGAGTCGGATATGAACGGAGTTTCGCTATATCCGACGTTTCAAATAAATCCGTGTGGTTACTTGAGCGCTTTCTGTTTTGTACCTTTTGTACACTTCAGACAACGCAGACCCGGAATTCAGTAGTCTCTTTTTTATTCCAAATTGAATCCTTCTGAGGGCGCTCGTCAACATGGCAAAAAACCAAGCATGAACCAAGAATCTTGAGTTTTTGCCGTTAAAATGGTTTTGGTATCTCCAGCAGATCGGTGGGATATCGGCGCTTCCACAGCGTCGGTGTCCCATAAGAACTTTATCAGGATCTAAGAATTGATAGGAAAAATAGTTCATATCCTTCCTTCATTGGATACTCCCTCCAAAAGTTTGGTTCGCAAGCCACGTGCAGACGTTATTTTCTAAGCCAGTTTAAACACACAGGTTTGGTCGTGGGACTGTGCGGCGGCTGGGCGCCGGGAGAGCGAAATAGAGCTGCTATGCGCCGTTCCGGTGCACATCCACCGCCGTGGGGAGGGGCACAGCAGATCGGAAGGTCTTCATTAAATCTGTCCAGCAATAAGATTTCCAGCAGCTGGCGACGTGTGCTTTGTTGGACAGACTCATCAATCTGGAGATTTTCGTGCATACTTGTATGCTTTCGGGTCCAGTGGATAAGAACGCATACAAAGTATGCACGAGGATCAATAAGAACCCCTCCCCGACGGATACGTTTCTGATTTATTCGGGTAGTCGCGGGATACTAGCCATCGTTTTTGTCACAGAAAGCCTTCCGAAAATTTCCGCACCGAGGTTGACGGGCACCCTGATTGCTAACCCTTCAAGAGGACATAATATGGCTCAGTATTTAGCAAGTGGAAAATGAATTACAGCCACTCAGAAATGTAGATTATTCTGGAATGAATGCATCTTAACAGCTCCAAAACATATGCAAGGCCTAATTTGGCAAAGCTTATTTCTCACACGAACACCTTTCTCATCCTCCTGTCGATGTTATAAGCCCTGTAGAGCCGTTGCAGCGTCTGCCGCAAAATAGTTTTCCTCTTCCCTGTTGTTGAACACCTGCCGATTTCATCGGCAGAAAGTCAATAACGTCACATCATCTTGAGTACCACTACCGTTTTCTGCGTCATCGATCTTCGTCATAAATATCTTTTTCCAAGTATCCTTTCCGCTTGACTCCTCCAAAGTACTATGGAAACTGTTTTTAGATTCAATATTATTCAAACCTTCCAAGACCTTACGAATGATATTAGTAGAAGCCAGAACGCTCGAAGATTTTAATCAGCTCTCTTTCATGATCCTAACAGAGTTTTTCAAGAAAATAGACCCCCAAAACTCATAGTGGGTTCAAACGATTGTTGCAGAACTTTCTCAATCAAAGAAACAGCAACCGTGGGACATTGCTATTTATCAACAATCTCCTTAATAACTTCTTACAGAACGCGGCATGCATGACCAATTGTTTTATACAGACCCTTCTTCGTCCAAAACGTTTCGTCTATCCTAAAGGCATTTATCAAGAATTACGAAGAATTGAAAGTTCATGGGCCACGATACGGTCTTGCTGAATAAGTTCTGTACGATCCCAGGTGTAGGTGAGAAAAAACCTGTGACATTAAGCTAAAATTTGAATCCGATACATTCCAAACTATTCATTTCCGTTTGTAAAAACATGCCTCTTATTTGTATTGTTCTTTTCTTGCATATATTGTTGACAAAAATACTCACACGGTCGCAAGAATTGGAAGGTGTTCGCATCGAATTGCAAAAAAAAAGTTTGACCTCTCACAGTACACAATCAAATCAACGCTTTTGCAGTTTCTCCAGAGCACAGTAACGCAGCACATTCCCACCGCATTACGTAACACCGAAACCCTGTTTCGTGGAATGCAATTCAGTCGCCAACCACATTTTAAAGGGAAGAGTTGAAATTCGACCAGTACCATAAAAGGAAACGTCACAAGTTCCTAAGTCAAGGCAATTTGTGTACTTGTAGCTCAGTGGTTAATTCTTGATAATTCTTTCGACAGGTCGTGTGCTAAATTCTTATTGTTTGCAGGACAATTATAATTAGGAATGGCGACCGGCGATAAAAAAGTAGTTGAGAAGTCACGACTGATTGAACAGAGGTAACATGATATCAACTCACGTTTTATTCCCACAAAGGCCCCAACAATTTCTAAGTTTGGAAACCGTATTGGTCTCATCACTGCTGACATGAGAGATGATGCCACAGCTTATACGCGTGAAAATACGCAAGCATACGACGAAAGTAGATCATCCTTGGATCGTAATGTATTTCTCAGACCCCCAGCAAAAATAAATTTACCGTACGAAAATGTCCTTCTGGTATTGTAATTGATCTATGGATTGCTCGAGGCTGGACCACAATTGTTCTTAACTTAAAAAACACAGCAAAATCGGGAGCTGAACATGAAGAGATTTACTGCGGACAAATGCATCCTGTATCCCACCACGAAGCCTGGAACAACTCCAAATCTTGTGGTACTACAGGTCGAAGACTCGTCTGGTTTGGAAACACGAAAGTTTTGGAAGAAGAAGAACGAAGTGCAAATCGTGTACGGACAAAACCACGAACACTCTTACTACTAGAAGGCACATGCATTTTAACTGGATAAAGGATTCAACATTGTTCACACCGAAATTTTCATGTCAGTCAAGAAGACAATATGGGTTCACTTGTTGTCCCAAAAATAGTCAATGAATCTGTCACAGAACGCTATAAGCTACAGTACATTTCGAACACACCCCGGCCTGAACTTTTCAGAAGCGTGCAAACGATGACGAAGCGTGTCGCGAACGGTTCCCAATATGCCTGTTGACGTGTCGCGATTCGCGCTCGTCGCACGTGAAGCAAAAGGTTGGGCACCAAGAGAAGTTCCGCGCTGTGTCGGATGCCCCCAGACTTTTTGGCAGAGTATGGTATTCTTTATTATATAGTAGTCTGTGGTGCTCCAGTACCAGCTCGTGGGTTGCGCTTCTGGGTTTTCTATGAAGCGTGCGCTGCGTAGGTGTCGCTGTCGTCCAGCAGCTGTCTACTTCGAAGTCCTACGTAGTCCAAACGCCCGCATCTCAATCCAGACTACAGTCCACTTTGGGCTGCAGATGCGCTATTTCATCCCAGTTCCACAGCACCCTGCTTTGGGATGCACCTACGCATCCCAGGTGTGCTCGTGGGTGGTCAACAGTCCCCCTATGACCAATTCTTCGAAAGGAATATGGAAGGTTGGTCATAAAAATTTGACCATTCTCTTCTGTCGTGTTGTACCGTCTTTCCTGACGTGTTCCAGATATTCCTTTACCAAGTCTGGTACGTCGTACTGTAGGCTTTCCAATGAGACCCAGTAGGTTTCGTTGTCCTCAAAGCCTTTTGATTTTACCAAGATGTCCAGTTTTCCGTCTTCTTTTCTGATATCCTGGAACTCTTCGACCACCAGTAGCTCGTTGTCTTCCTAAGAGAGGTAATTTTGAACATCTTCGGTGATTTGAAAATTATTGTTTCGGAAAAACTTCAACCGACGGCCGTGCACTACTTCCCTCTTTCCTGAAAGTAAATGTTCAACTTCGAAGATGTATTCGCCATTGCCGCTTGTCTCTCTATACGGACCTGTCCAGTGTAGCGAGAGTTTCTTTTTCATTTTCTTCTGTAGCAATCCTTTCAACACCAAATCGCCCTCAGAAAAGTTCACCTTTCGTACTCCCGTTTTCCGGTTGTGTGATTCTACCGCTGCTTTTCGTTTCTTGCTAGAAGCCGTGGCGACGTCTCGGTTCATGCGTTCCATGGCTTCTCTGCACCGGTCGAATTCTAGCAATTGCCTAATCTGTGCCTCGGTGATGGACACAGTTTCCAACTTTCCTTTGCGTTCAGTGAGTCCGTCGAATGGGCCGTCCTGCTTCAGCCCGGTAAATACTTCGAGTGGACATCGATTCTTCAATCGCTTCAATGGAGAGTTGTTCAGTGCTGACTGCACCAGTGACATCACCCTGGGCCATGAGGCGAATGGAAGCTGAAACTCTGACAGTAGTGCTCTTGCCGCTCTTGCAAGCTCTCTGCACACTACCTCGACTGTACCGTTGCTCCATGGTGCGTAGGCCAGTGTGAAATGATGCTGAGTGTGCAAATGATCCTTGAGACTACGCGTCACTGTGTTCTTAAAATGGCTGGTTTGATCGGACACCCATATCCTCGACGTTCCGAAGGCGGCGAACCATTTTGTAAGGAGTTCAGCGGTTACTTCAGCCGTTGCTTCGGTTGTCGGTACGAGCCATACGTAGCCAGAAAAGTTGTCCTTGATCACCAGAACGTAGATGTGATGCTTCTCTCCTTTTCCAATATAGCAGTAGTCGAAATGGATTACTTCGTTGGGTTTCGTAGCATGGATTGCAGACCCAAGAGGCCTTGGCACGATAAATCCTGGGTGACTAGCGAGGCAGTGGATACAGGATGCCACGAAGTCCTTCACATCTTTGTCCATACAGTCCCACCAGAAATGTCTTTCGATGTTTGCCTTTGTAACTGCCTTTGCTCGGTGTCCTGTGTATCCGGTGTGTGCTGCGATCAAAACTCTTAGCTTGCACAGTGTGTCTGACTTCGGTACCCATATACGCCCTGAACTGTTTCGCCAAATGCATTGATTCTTCTTGAAACTGCTGGGTGGCTTGTCTGGACTGCTACGTTGTGAGTTCTCCAGGTCTTTGAGGTTGGGCCAGTCGAGTTCCGGCTTCAGTTCGGGGCTTTTTGGCGCCATGAGAACAGTCTTGCATGCCCTCAAAGTGGCTACTTTGACTTTGGCAGGACTTTTTACGGCCCAGCGTGTCATCATATCAGCCCAAACATTCCGTTCCCACGGTAGGTGCTGTATGATGTACCTGAAACCGTTGAGCTTCATTGCCCATCTCATCAGCTTGCTAGCCGTGTGGCGTGGTGTGCCAGGGTTTCTTCCGTACGGGTCGTACATGTTGACGAGGTTTGCGTTGTCCGTGAAAATCGAGACCAACCGACCGGATACGAGATAGTCCAGCTTACTCATAGCCTCTACGATGGAAAATCCTTCCTTTTCCGGGGTGCTCCAGTGCTCTGCAGCTTTGCGGAACGCTCCAGAAAGGAATGCGAGGGGCCCATGGTTCTGGTCCCCGAGGTCGAGTTTGCGATGTTCTTCCGGGATCTGGGTGAGAATTGCGGCCCAGTGGGTTTCAGAAGCGTCTGTGAACAGGCAGAGAGTGTGTCCTTCTTTTGGGTAGGACAATTTTGTTGCAGATATTAGATGGCGTTTGATATCATCAAGCGCGACCTGGTGCGTGGGGTTCCATTTTTCAACTACGCTGAATTTCCTTACTGCACTCTTCTTTCGTGAGCCTGCTTCCTTGTACATCTCTTCCATGAGATCGTGCAATGGCTCTACTTTCTTGGCGTAGTCTGGGATAGACGTACGCATCCAATTAGTAGCGCAGAGCAGTTGCTGTAGCTCACTTGCGTTGTTTGGAGCTTTCATGTCGATGAGAACCTTGAATGAACGTGGGTCATATTGTACACCGTCCTCTGAGATGATACGTCCACAGAACTTCACTGTTCTTTGAAAAAAATGACTCTTCTTTGGGTTTAGTCGGAAACCAAATCGGTGGCATACTGCTAGAAACTTCTCGATGGCGACCAAAAGTTCGCCCTCGTCTTTTGCGTGTAGCAGGAAGTCATCTATTTTTTTGAATGAGGTTGGGCACTTCTTCGGCAAAGGCAGTCTGGGTGCAAGCTTGGAAATGGTTTCCCGAGTCTGTACCTCCCTGCAGCATACGTCGCGGCGAATATATTCCCAGCGGTGTCTGGATAGACATGAGTTCCTGCGAGTCAGGAGATAGTGCGAACTGCCAATACCCGTGGCAGAAATCGATGTTGGCGAACACTTTCGAGCCTCCGCACTCCTGTAGCTTCGAATCGAGATGTGGCATTGCCGAATGCATGGGTATGGTCTTGGAGTTTACGGAGCGGAGGTCGAATGTGAAGCGCAGTTTGTCATTCCCGGGCTTTGGTACAGCCAGGGCGGGACTGGCCCCCCTGGCTGCTGGGTTCCTATACACTGCGCCGATTTTTTCCAGCTGCTTGATCGTGTGACTGATGAAAACTCGCTGATTCTGCGCGTACCGCCTCTGAGGGCAGCGGATTGGTTTGGCTCCGGGGCGCAGTTCGATATCCAATGGGCACACTTTGGCGGGTGGATCGGGACCGAGCTTTATGCGAAGGATTGATCGATAATCGCATAGTATTCTCCTCAGCTCGCGAAGTCCCTCATTACTCATCCCGTTTTTCCGGGCTTCCTCCTGCAGGGGAATGAGAGCTTTATCGATTTCAGTGGGGTCGTCGATTCCGAATCCAGCCGTAAGGTGTTCCGGGGGTTCAATTGGGTCGTCCTCTGTGTCTTTGTAGGATACACCACGGTAGCTACCCTTCCCAGTAGGTACACCGACGCGGCTAATGCGCATACCGTTGATCGCCGGGCCCACCTTCTCGAGGTGGTCGTCTAGATTGAATCCTATTGCATTGAGCAGGGGGCGTCCAAGAATCACCTCTTTCATACTCTGATCCGTAATGAAGAACTCTACTCCATGCAGAAGTATAGGTATCTTGGTCCTGTGCAGGGTTAGAACTAGCGACATGGCCACCTTCTGCTTTGATGTGAACACGATTGGGGCTTCTTCAGTGCTCTCGACAGCAGTCTCGAGTTCGATGGTTTCAGGGAGATCGATGACTTCCAAGTTGCCTCCGGTATTGACTTGCTTCATCAAGTCTCTTGATATAGCACTACAGTCGGCGCCAGAGTCTCTAATTGCGACTGCTGCGACTCGTTCGTCGAGTGAAATGTTGTACCTTCCATTGCTGCTCGAATGGCTTGGTAAAAGAGCGACTTTGATGCTTCTCTTCCCCCTCTTCTCTGCAAAGAAATCGTCCAGGAGCTGCTTCCGTTCTTCGGTGGAGGTAATACTACAGTCTCGGATTCGGTGTTTCTTGCCGCATTTCTTGTTCAGGCAAGCCCTGGTCCACATAGAACCGTCTATGGAGGTTTTCTGTGGTCCTGAGTTCGAGAAATCTCGTTTCGAACGTTTGCGGCCGCGCTCCATATCTTCGGGTTCACTCTTCTTCGAAACATTTCCTCCGTCGCGCTCATGTCTTCGTTTTTTCTGCGCTCGTGCAGCTTCGCCATTATGCACTTCGACGGCAAGAACGCTGGCGCGTTTCATAAAATGGGATATGCTTGTTTTCTGTGCAGCTGTCCAGTATGATTTCTCGTTCAGTGGACGAATACGTAGCTCGGCGGGTTCCACGCGATTGATTAGCTTAGGGACGATCGTCTTGCAGATTTTTTGATCTTTCACGACATCTGATGCATTTTTTCTATCCAAATGCATGACTATGTTCACGAAAAATTCTCCAACAGCTTCACCTGGGTCCCTGGGACATGTTCGGTACTTCACTGCATCCAATAATGTCTGTACGCGTTGCGCCAGGTCCTTCGGAGCTTCTTTGAGAGCATTCTCAAACCAGTTCTTTACCACTTCGTCAGTCGCGTCCTCGACTGTGCTCGCGCCATCTATTTCTCCCAAGATGCACAGACTGTGCAGCATTTCCGGTTTGACGCACTGTCGAATCGTGGCTGATTGAACGTGCTCTGCAGTAGCGCGACTCTGGTTAAGGTCAGCGATATATTCCTTATACGCGGCATACTCCACTTCGAATTTGATCATGTTCGGCTGTGTAGGACTCTCCAGCCTAGGCGCCGAAATGGTTGACACAACTCCGTACTTCGACATCACGTTAAGCGCAAAAAGCAAACAGTGTACTCTTTAGAGGCAAAGCGCTTTGTTGACGTGTCGCGATTCGCGCTCGTCGCACGTGAAGCAAAATGTTGGGCACCAAGAGAAGTTCCGCGCTGTGTCGGATGCCCCCAGACTCTTTGGCAGAGTCTGGTATTCTTTATTATATAGTAGTCTGTGGTGCTCGAGTACCAGCTCGTGGGTTGCGCTTCTGGGTTTTCTATGATGCATGCGCTGCGTAGGTGTCGCTGTCGTCCAGCAGCTGTCTACTTCGAAGTCCTACGCAGTCCAAACGCCCGCATCTCAATCCAGACTACAGTCCACTCTGGGCTGCAGATGCGCTATTTCATCCCAGTTCCACAGCACCCTGCTTTGGGATGCACCTACGCATCCCAGGTGTGCTCGTGGGTGGTCAACAATGCCTTGCAAAACCTGAAGGACCTCTTCTCCTTTTCTGGTAATAACAGGGATGAGACAATGCGATTTGTTAAAATGCATGAAGACTCACTGCGAGTTATTCTCTTCACAGATGTCTCGTTTTCTCACGCTGGCGAGAAGGCCTCCCAGTTACGATTCATCATTCTTTTATGCGAAATGGACGGCAACGCTAATTTATTGAACTATGGAAGCAGAAAATTCTACAAAGTTTCCAGAAACGTGATGGCAGCGAAAAACTTAGTATTGGTTCGTGGTTCTGATCAGCCATATCTCTCGAAACATTTTCTTTCTGAAAGTTTTAATTGCGATATACCTATCAATGCATATATCGATTTGAGAAGAGCATTCAATGCGGTAGCTAAGCATTCAAGAACGAAAGAAAAGTGCCTGAGAATTGATATTGCAGCACTTCAAGAATCGATTGCATATAGAGAGTTTCATAGCATTGGTGAAATGCGGTGTGGGAAACAAATAGCTCATCATTTTACAAGAGTAGCCATCTCGAATGTATAAACTACTCTCAAAGAGTTATTGAACTCGAAGCAACTGTCACTTTTCACAGAAGATCAGCTACAACACAGCTAAAAAGACTCGAAACATTTTCAAAGCGCCCCACATGAAGATCAACCAACAAACGGAAAAATTAGTAGTGTGAAATTTCAATACGAAGAGATCACAGTGTGGTATTTCATTGGAGACTGTAGTTTACTCGATAGCAGGTGAATGTTCACGGAACACACTGCAAGAAGCCGGCGTCGCCTTGCGAGCGACTGTCTTTGAAAAAAGGTGTGTGAAAAGAGATGATCAGGGGAACTTGATGAAAGAAACGATACTTGTAAACACGAGATAATAATCCAGGTGCAGCGGTACGTAAAGCGCACGAGATCGGCTCGACAAATCTTGTGCACTAAAAAAACAATACACAAAACAAACAATAAAGAAGCAGTAAACAGCGCAAAGGGAAGAATATTCTCGCAACAAGAGTTATAGCTCAAATTCGATCAAAGCACAGGCTAAATATGCTCCTTAGTCAATAGCGACTCTAGAACTACTGTCGAACACCAAGATAGTGATCAGTTGGTTGTTAGTTGGCTTCTACCTTTCTGAACCGAGGCCAAGCGCCCATTATTGTGCCAAGAAGCAACAGAGCTCCTCTACTGTTGTCAAAACTTCTTGTAGTGACATTATTGGTTGCTTAAAGATAGATGTTAGGGCTCTACTCTACAGATACCAGATAGAGCAGAATGGCGCTCGAAGATTTTGCTTCATCTCCACAATCGTTTTTATCTCCCGGGACCTGCCGCCCCCTCCTCTTCTTCGCTCTCCCTACTTCCGGTTACCCCTTTTATATCCATTTTTTTATACCCTTTCGCCATCTTCCTGCTCACTGTGTCCTTATGTAGGTTCTCAGCTCATGGCCGACGGTGCGCGCTGCTCGACCCTTCACGTTGTACATAATTTGGGCCAAACGACCTCTGCGCATTAGTATATGCACCTTTTATGTCTTCGTGTCACACCATGTCATCACTGTATTGTCACAACTGTAATGTCTACACTGTGGTGTGCCGCAAGATAATTATTCTAAAATTAACGAAAAGTATTTGGTGGTCACAGCGTTCAGGTGTACAGTAGTACGGTGCTATCAAATTAATCCTAATGTCGAATATTTTTCTGGAGTATTCTTCTCATAATATCTCGATCCTTCGATTCAACGTGTTTATCAAATGCTACACAAAGATACAAAATTTCCAAAATTTGGAACTTTCTGTTTGGTATCGGTCAGATGTTTCGACTAAAAATTAATCCGACGTCTGTATTTTTGCGAAAAATGAAAGGGAGAGAGAAAACATATAAGACAATAAAAAAACTGCTTGTACAATTGAGAATCGATCTTTTCGGCGAATATTTAGAGAGGAAGCCCTAAAATTACGAAAGCGGATAGCAGTCAAACAGATAACTACTCTAGTCACATGGTACTAAAGTGACAGAGATGGGGAACATAAATGGTGGAGTAATGCTCCAAGTTGCTACTTTGAGTCAACATTCGGCCTATAAGACTACTAAAGTGTTGATCTAGGACAGATTTCAACTGGCAAGGTAACGAGGCATCTTGAATCTTTTATCAAGTCCAGGTTACGCATATATATATATCGAAATTGTTCTAAAAAAATAACATTTATGAGGTAATTGCGATTTCTACACGTCAATGCTGCATCTTGTCACATACCGGTACTTTCTTCCTAGAACGATTACGACAATTCAAATTCATATTATTGGCGGCATCAACGGCGTAGTATTAGTGAACATAACAAAGAAAACATTTGTTTTATTTATTATTTGTTTGCAAAATAAATATGAGCCTTGGGGTGATGATGAAACTTGGCAATTTGAAATGTTTCAGCATCAAGGGCGACTTTGGTAAGTCACCTGGGTATACGTCCAAACATTGGTAGACCTTTCTCACCGAATGCTTCCCAAAAGAAATAGACAGAATTTAGTCCAGAGAAGAAGAAGAATCTCTATTGGACAACTCGCCTTATATGGTGTCAAGCTGACCTTTTTTGTGCTGATTCTTAGTTACTGAGACCGGGTTAGTTTTTGTGTTTTGACCGCAAAGCAATAAAGACCTTGTATCATCTTTTAAAAAACCTGCCTTTCATGTAATGTTTTATACGTGAACGTAAAAAACTCAAGGAACACAATAATATACAATATATAGTAAACTGATTACCAGGCTTATTACTATATTAGCAAATATATATAATATGATTCTATGGGCGCAAAAACAGTAATCCCCTTTACAAATATGTTCTGGAGCTCTGTATGAAACAGAACTACTCATCAACAAGAATCAATTTCGAACAGGGGCCCCGGTCGTACAGACATGTGTCTATGGCTCCGATTGGTGCTTTGTACGGTTTCATTTTTACCTTACATTTCTAGGTTATTCAAAGTAATGTTTTCATGTGTTGCCTATTGGTCAGCTAACTCCGCCAAGTGTCGCCTGAAGTTCCCTTGCCGCCGGCGGGGGGTGCCACCGCATCCCACTAGTTGGTAGACATGCACGGGTTGCCTCTAGCTCTATTTTTCTGTCCACGCGAGTGCCACCATATCTGATTGGTTAGCTGAGGCACACGTGTTGCCAACACCCAATTGCGCGCCGTTGCGCTTTGAACACGTGTCGCCCGTAGTACCCTCGTTCGGCCCACCCGAGTGCCACGGCACGCCGTTGGTCTGCGGGGTAACACGTGTCGCCTTCCTCCAATCCCGCGCCACCGCTCTTCTGTCTTGCCGCCAAGTGGCCCAACCCCCTGTCATAGAGCGACAAATACACGTGACTGAGCAGCTTTAGCTGAACCACACACCACATATTTCAATCGCACCTAAACCAGACTGCGGCACTGCATGACGTCATTTGAACTCAACAGCACCGGTCGTAGCAGAGCTTCTCACTTGCACGTGAGGCTTTTGAAATGCTGAAGTAGATTATCATCTTCATTGGTTCACGCTCAATGTAAAACTAAAAGATAGACGCTATGCCGCTGTATGTTCATGACGGCGAAATACCCAGCTCAGTGGTTCTTCATTACGTTTTTGTACTCATTTCATCAGTTCACATTAGGATCTAGTCCATAACCATTACTGCTCTGACCTGCATCGGCGTCCAGAATAAGTTCTCCTCCCCAGGGATCTACCACATCATAGTGTCCAGTCATTTGGAATTTGAATCCAGGTTTCACAAATTGTCTGAGATTGCTCTTGCCTGGCCCACTCATTAACTTTTTGCCGGTCGGATCCGTGTAGAATGTTCCATTGACAGAACGACCACCATGGATGTCGCGGAGATTAAAGATGCAGTAATCCTCTCCGAACTGGAAGTCCCTGAAATGCACTAACTTCGATGAACCATCGTGTCGTAAGAGAGTGCCGTCTTTCATACTACCAAGGTTTACTTTTTCATCAGCCCGAGCCGACGAAACGATGCCAGTGATTGGATTTCTGATATCCATATTCAGCATACCATCGTGGCCGTGGCCCGAGCAGATGGCGTTTGTAGTCCATTCTTCATACCTACCGCGCATCAAATCGTCATTATACTCATATTCAGGATTGAGAGCATTGACATCGATAACATTCACGGATCGCTTGTTTGTTGAGTGGCCGTCCGCTCGCAAAGCGAGTCGCCTGTCTTCTTCATCTGCAGTAAGGCCCATGAAACCCCCTCCTCTCTTTCTGACTCCGGTAAAGCCAAAATAGCCCTTGTGGGTCACTTCAACGAGTAGCTCTTTGGTTGCAGCGTCGGTGACTACGAAGATTATGGAATGAGACCGAAGTCCAATCCGACGAACACTAGACGTCTGGGCATGGATGCAGAAGCATACATAGTAGGCACCTGATCTGAACACTGCGCACTTGAAGCCCTCATGCGACTCGTCTTCGTTTTCATTTTTCCAAGGAGTATACCCGAATTTAGGGGCGTAGTTCATTAAAGGAAGTGTTGCCGATCCATGCTCATGGTCATAGGCGCTATCAGCATTAAAAAAGAAAATGTAGGAAAGATATGTCAGTGGGTCGGCGAAAAAACTGAGAGACCAAAAGGAGAATGTGACGAAGAAACTTACCACCAGTAGCACGGATCCCATTGTGGGTGCCAAGTCGGCCACATCTTGCCGCTCACATCGAGATCAGAAGCGTCGTTTTCAGGAGTTACCCACGTATCATGAAGTGCGTTGGGGCAACGTTGGTTCGGAAGAATGGCCTCAGTCACACCTGTTGGTTGAGCAGGTGGCTTCGATGGCGTCCCATCACTCTGCGCAATCATGGCGTACCATCCACCGATAGCATTCACTCCAGAGATATTGTCCTCAATCCAAGCCTGCGAAGGAAGCGTGGCACTACCTTTGGCCCCGCGCGAGAAAATATAAGCTCGGTTCGGAAGCCACTTCGAATCTCTTTGGTGCACACCGTAAACAAATTCGTCTTCGAAATCATCGACTCGCTCTGCCCATCCCTCACTGTTCCAATCACGCAGGGTTGCGGGAGGATAGTTTCGATCGTAGGATGCACCAACGATCAAATATATCTTTGCGTCCCGATGCAGGTTGAGACGAACGAAGCTATCGGTTACAGGCTGTTTGTAGTTAGAAGCGTAAAACCAGTCCAAGCCGTGGTATACCGTTGATTTTTGGTCAGATACTGGTGCGAAACGGCGACCAGTATATCGTGGATAATAAAACGCGTCTGTCCGGTTTCTGCCGCTGAGAAACGTCCATGATGACACAAGAACTGGATTCAAAGTGGGTGAATAGACAGGGTGATCAGCACATGTCAGGGTGGTGCATCTTACAAGAACGACAAGAAGGATCTGAGCAAAAACAAAGAGGGTTACGGCCATGACGTGATGTGTACAACTTCCGCTACCGAGTTAGGGATTAAAAGTTTCGCAAATAATGTTTTATATCGATTTCGGTTTCAGAGAGAACATAAAGCAGGATGATGTTCCGACGGGATTAGAAGTGCGGGAACGAACGTATCAAAGTAGAGATCATAGGCATTTGAATGTATGAAGAGATGGAGTCTCCGGTCTTCCAGCGCGCATGGACGTTTTGTTGTGCATCGCTCAGACACAAAACACGGATTTAGGCTCCAACTCTCATGTAGAAGGGGTCGAGGGTGCAGAAGTGCCACAGGCTCCACGTAATGGCCAAAGTAAATCGCTGCAACTCATAAGAATTTACGGAGCAGAGAGAGCAGTATGTGGAAACGAGCCCAACTCATTATCAGATACTTTACGTGGTTTTGAGTTTTGTTTTTAATTGCAGTTTCATTTGTTTGGATGGAAACGTCTGGTCTCGTCAGCATTCGCAAAGTTTGAGTACGATGGTACATTCAAATTGACTATTAGCACAATTCAAACAACTGTCACTTTTCTCGAGAGCCGGGATCAGTCACAATAGTAGTCAGAGTAGTTGCTCTGTTACTTGTGTTCTGAAATATGGCAAACGTGACAACATGAAACGCTCGTCATAATAGTCAGCCCGCATACAGCGATTATACGAACCTCAGCGTCCGCGAAAGCTAAGGATACAGGAGCAGTCCATGAACCAGAACATGGCAAACTAGACAACTACAAAGGTATTGTCGAGATATACCACATCGTCGTGGTCCCGTTTGAGGCGGGTGTTGTCTGTGGCAAAAGGTAACGTATGTGAATGAGAAGATATCCGCGCCGGATGGATGAAAGTTTCAGCCGGGTCCGAGATTTGCTAAAAAGATCCAGAGCACGACGGAACCATCGTAGCCCTTATCAAGAGAGCGTAAAGCACCGCACATGAGCTTCTGTTTGAGTCAAACGATATGTCAACATTTAGGCCTGGTCCCCTCGAAAGTATAATTACTCCAGTGCCTATGTTTGGCACGGCGCTTACATCTCCATATGGTTTCCACGTATACGTTTGACAGTCATTCCAGTACCAACTAGTTCGAATTCCCTCAATTCAACAGCCCATACAGAGTATCTCCCACGATTTCTCTGTATGGGCTGTTAATGAAATCTGCAAAAATAATTGCACTATCCAGCTAGCTACTAGAGTGTCTTTACGACCCCAGCCACTGTTCGAAATTGATTTTTTTTCGAAGGGTAGTCCTGTTTCATACATAGCTCCAGAACATTTTTTCTGAGACAAACCTGAGTTTTGTACTAATATATCCATCAGCCAACTAATAAGTAAGGGTTATTGCCTCGCTGAAAGGGAGAGATTAGAGCCCGAGAGATTTTTTTGAGAAAAAGAAGTAACGAGACCTCAAACCTCTCCTTCACAGACAGGTCATAAACATATTGTGGGTCGCGGAACGTGTGGAATGTTCCGGCACTGCTGTAACACACGTGTAGGATGTGCCAGCAGCGCCAGGAGTTCCTACATCTTTGTTGACGCCGACGTTGCAGTGGTATTCTGGTGATGTCAGGCGTAGTTGTTACATTTTAATTGGTTAGTGTGCTGCTGTACTGGCTTCTAGAAGCCAATAGAGTAACCTAGAAGCACACCGTAGTAATAAGTGAGTATCAATGCGTTGCAGCCCATTCTGTGGGTTCTAGATCTCTATAAAAGGGCCTCTGAAGTCTCCGAACACCATCTCGGACGACCTCAAGCCAACAAACACCCAATTCAACTATTTCCTTTGGCATCGAGCCCTTCAACTATAACAAAAGGTGAGGCGTTTGCCGCCTAGGGTCCAGTGAGGCGCTTGCCGCTGGAGGAGCAACCCTATAATTATCTAAAATCGGTGAGGCGTTTGCCGCCGTATAGAGGACCAGTGAGGCGTTTGCCGCTGGAAGGTGCACCCTCTATCAGCCCACTGTACCGGTTGAAGCGCCTTTGGCGTGGACGGGAGACGGCTTGTGTGTACCAACGGTACTGCGTCTGGCAAGGGGTCCCCCACAGAGTGAAAAGCCTGTGTCGGTCGGTAAGACCTGGAGGATTCCTGGGATTCAGTACTGGACGGGAAGCTGCCGCAAGTGGTGCCGCGTAACCTTTCCTGCAAAAGGCCAGCTTGGGTATATGAGTGAAGGCATATCTCGCTGTCATTAGCTCTCCTCGGGAAGCCTTGTAGGGATTGTATACGCGTGCTTCTGGTTGGCGCAGAAGTACGTAGGCTGCAGAAATCGTCTCACATCCGGAGTGTCTTATCGGAAGTCGGGAGTCTGACTCCTAGTGACCATTGACATAAGTCTTTCGTTGCGTATCGTCCTAAGAAGATTTTGGAGAATTATCGCTAGGTTGAGCTTCGTTCTCCCCTTGTCATTTTATCTATTTTTATCTGACGGGTTGAGTATTGTCCCTGTCTTGCCGTTCTACTTATCTCTTTGCGAAACCGAACTACACTTATCTGTACGGGCCTTTTTTGGCTACGAGGGACTCCCATTTACATTGACTTTTACTGTCAAGTTGGCCCACCGCGTCACACTCCCAAGATGGCGCCCACATGGTACTCTCGAGGAGGCCGTTCCGTGGAAGCCGGCCCTTCAGTTACTACCTTCGATGGTTCATCTATTGATGTTGTGAAGTTCTTTTTCTATTTCGAAAATGTTGCTATGAGAGGAAAATCCAAGGAAGAGATGGCATTAGAATTGCTCGGTTTCCTAGAGAAGGAGGCGTTCGAGTTTTATTATGATACTTATGCTGTCAATGGTTCACTCTCTGAAGAAGCAAAAGATTATGAATCTGTCAAGAAAACCTTCATCAATCGATTCGGAGAAGTTAAAGAACCTGAGGAAGACATTCGATTGGCAATATCGGCAAAATTGGATTACGGTGACTTAGTTGGTTCAATGAGTTACATGGATAACCTCTTTCAGAAGGCGGGTTTTAATGCCGAGGCGAAGTTTGGCCTTTTGAAAAAGGCTGTTATGGGGTACGCAGACCTGGCCCAGTTTGTCATCTTTCGAGGTGCAGAAAATTACGATGAGTTAAAGGTTCAAGTGAAAGCCTTTGACACTGCCAAGAAAACGATTGGACCACATGTCTCGTTCTTTACCCCACCAAAGCGTATTGTCCCTAATCCTAGGATCCTTGAAGGTCCTTCTTCGTCCCATGGTTTGGAGTCTAAGGTCGACAAGTTAGCAGATCAGCTTTCACAGCTCTCTCTCATGGTGAAGAAATCACAGACAGATCGCCGAGACTCAGAAAGGTCTTGTTCTTACTGTAGGAAGCCCGGACATTACGCTTCTCAGTGTGACTCAAACCCGCATCGTGATACGAGATGTAATCGGTGTGGCAAGATGGGACATTCTGAAATCACCTGTTGGCGACGGATATGGCCCGACGAAGCTCGAAAGGTATCAAACAATTCTGAAGAACAGAGAGAAACCTCAAATAATGATCGAAAAGGGCCTGATCCTGTTTCAATTGTGACGGAGGACTCAGAAACGACTGATGTCGTCGCTGCAATGAAAAGAACCGTGGACGGAGAAGCGCCACCAAAACAGCTTCGCTCGGAAGGCAAAGCGCCCATTCCGTTCATGTTGAACCCGCCTCTTCATGAAGAAAGAGTTCGTCGTAAGAAGATTACCGAAGGTAAGCCAAGAAAGCAGAAGCAGAGGAAGCCGAAGAAAGAGAACATACCAGATCATGCAAGCAAGTATAATGTAATTACAGAGTTGGCAAACGCCTCTTCTGGGATCACGTTTGGCCAGTTGATGCGCGGAGATGCCGACGATGCCAAGAAACAGATCAGAAAGCTCATTAGTCGCCGAAGCACTGTTCGCCGTCCTTTTGTGGGCCCTGTTGCCAAGCACCCTAGACGTTTAAAAGCTGTTTCTGTCGGAATATTCGGGAGGGAAACTGAAGCTCTGCTTGATTCTGGCGCTGTTCCTAATCTAATCTCAAAGAAGTTGTGCGAAAAGCTTTCTCTGAACCCCAAGGAAACCTCAAAAAAGATTACTGTCGCCAATGGAGACAGTGCTTCATGCAGAGGAGTTCTTCACGACGTGCCAGTCTCCTTCGGAGGTATATCAGTTCCGCTAGATTTTCTTGTCATTGAAGGGCCACCGTTCGATGTCATCATCGGGTGCCCAACTCTAGAGATGCTACAGGCTTGCTTAGACCTTGGCAACCAACAAGTGAAGATGAAGATTGCCGGACAGAAGATTATACTCGGTTTTGACTACGCCCGTGTTGAGGCCCCAGATGGAGAAGGATCTGATACGGATAGTGAAGACTTTACGTCAGATTCTGATGCCGCTGTTGAGGATACTGTCTCTGAAGATGAAGAACTGGTCGTGGCTCTTACTGACAAAGTGAGAATTGATGAAGATGAGATTATACCGGAACTGAATATATCTGGATCCGATCCTCAGGAAGAACTTTTGCTGTCCAAGTTGTCTCACATACCTTCGAAAGAAAAAGGAAAATTTATTTCGAGTTTGAAGGAGACCAATGTCATCGCTTGGACCCTGATGGACCTCCGCCCAGCAGATGTTCCAGTATCACATTCGTTCGAACTGACTATCAACAAGCCTATATATTTCAGAGCGAGAAGAATGTCTCCTAGGCATAATGAGTTCATCCGGGAAGAGATCGATTTATTACTGGAGGCAGGTATCATTACTCCTTCTGCATCAGCGTGGTCCTTTCCTGTTGTTATCGCAACCAAGAAGGATGGTAGCCCCAGGTTCTGCGTGGATTACCGAGAACTCAACCGTGTCATGAAAGCCGATCGATGGCCGTTGCCACGTATGGAAGAGATCTTTGATGACTTAGGCGGATGCTGTTTCTTTACAACGCTTGATCTTTTCACTGGATACTGGCAAGTGAAAATGTCGGAAGAGTGCAAAGAAATGACTACTTTCGTATGCAGATATGGGACCTTCATGTTCGAAGTAATGCCATTTGGACTTATGAATGCTCCTTCTACCTTTCAGCGTATGATGGACGTCGTCCTCCGTGGGCTTTCCTTCGTCCGGGTCTATATCGACGACGTTGTAATCTTTTCGAGAAGTCTCGAAGAACATGTACGGCACATCCGGTCTGTCTTGGAACGAATAAGTATGCATGGCCTTAAACTGAAGTTATCAAAGTGTTTCTTTGCCCTTCCTAAGGTACATCTTCTCGGCCACGTTATTGACGCGAGTGGCGTTTCAGTAGATCAAGCAAAGATTGATAAGATTCAGGAGGCACCCATACCTTCCACCACGACGGAGTTGAGATCATTCCTTGGCCTAGCCGGATACTATCGTCGCTTCATCAGAAACTTTGCTGAGACTTCGGCAGTGCTTCACAGTGCTACCTCGGGAAATAAAACCCTGACTTGGACTGAAGACATGCTTGACGCCTTCCACGGGTTGAAGAAGAAGTTAACTCAGCCACCAGTGTTGTCATTCCCGGACTTTGAGAAACCTTTCATTGTTGAGACAGATGCGTCGAGTGTGTCGCTTGGGGCCGTGTTGTCTCAGAAGAAAGAAGACGGTAGGATCCACCCCTTGCAGTTCGCTAGTCGCACGATGACTGCAGCGGAAAGGAACTATTCTGCATCTGAGAGAGAAGCATTGGCAGTCATATTTGCCCTGAAAAAGTTCAGAGTGTATCTTCTCTCCTCTGTTCCGTTCAAAGTTATTACGGATCATATGGCTCTCCGATATGCCTTTCAGAAACGTGATATACATGGTCGCCTAGCCCGTTGGCTCGATTTCCTTGCCGAGTATGACTTTGAGATAGTATATCGGGCTGGGAAGGACAACGGTGCTGCCGACTATCTTTCGAGGATTCTCCATGGTGATAAGGTTGAGTTGCACGAGGATGAAGGAGACCTCGTATGCCTCATAGGTGACACTGATCAATTTCGTGGACTTGAACCATACTATGCAAACATTGCCCGTTATCTCTGTGGAATGTCAATGAACGAACATGACAGTCATGTTCGCCAAATCGTGAGACGGAATGCGAAACGGTTCTTAGTTTGGGAAGGAAAGCTATTCAGGCGCACTACAAAGGGTCTACGAGTCGTACCAGATGTTTCTCATAGGCAGAGTATACTGAGGTCTTTTCATGACGATATCGGACACTGGGACGTCAAGGCTACAAGGAAGTTTATTACGGAGAGGTTTTGGTGGCCTACAATGTATCGAGAAACTGGGGATTACGTCAAAAGCTGTGACGCTTGTCAGAGGATGGCACCACTTCCACAGTACTATACTAGCCTTCACACACCGGTTTCGTCTCTGTTTGATGTGTTTTCAATTGACTTTGCCGGTCCTTTCCAGAAGAGCAAGGCAGGAAACCGATTTCTCTTGGTTTGTGTTGAGCATCTTACTGGATGGCCGATTGCCGCCCCGACAAGGAATTCAACGTCAGAAACTGTAGTAGAATTTGTGAAAAGTGGAATCATCGCCCCTTTTGGCCTTCCCCGTGTCATCGTATCCGACAATGCGACCTGTTTCACGTCCATGTCACTCGTTTCGTTCATGAAAGAGAAAGGAATCAAGTGGAAAACTGTTCTGGCTTACGCACCTATGTCCAATGGTAGGGCTGAGAGAATGGTTGGTACACTTAAACGAGCTCTTGGAAAGACTGTCTTAGCCCGTGGTTCAAGCTGGGATGATGACCTCCCTTCAGTTCTATATGGATATCGACGTCGCCATCTTGCCAGCGGAATATCGCCTTTTGAATTGCTTTATGGCGTGAAACCACGTATGACATCGTATGACTCGGGTGTGGCGGTGCAGCATGGGGATTCTTCACAGATATTTAGGACCTTGGAGACTTTAGCTTCATCTAATCCTCGGGCAGCGCGTGCTGAGATGAGAGTTACTAGGGATATTCCGGAGAAGAAGATAAGAAAGTTCCAGGTTGGAGATGAGGTTTTGGTGGCGAAGGGGAAGGCGCTGAATACCACAGTGAAGTGGCCGGCATTCTCCTCAAAGTACTTTGGACCTTGCCGTGTTGTCCGTGCAGATCACCCCAGGTACACTTTGGTCTCACCACACAACCGCTATACTCGTCAAGGGATACATTGTCGACGCCTCAAAATCTATCTGCCGCGACCATTGGATGCTAAGGTTTCCGGGTTGCCGCGGCGTAGCAACCGTTGAGCTTGGGGCTGTGTGGGTCGCGGAACGTGTGGAATGTTCCGGCACTGCTGTAACACACGTGTAGGATGTGCCAGCAGCGCCGGGAGTTCCTACATCTTTGTTGACGCCGACGTTGCAGTGGTATTCTGGTGATGTCAGGCGTAGTTGTTACATTTTAATTGGTTAGTGTGCTGCTGTACTGGCTTCTAGAAGCCAATAGAGTAACCTAGAAGCACACCGTAGTAATAAGTGAGTATCAATGCGTTGCAGCCCATTCTGTGGGTTCTAGATCTCTATAAAAGGGCCTCTGAAGTCTCCGAACACCATCTCGGACGACCTCAAGCCAACAAACACCCAATTCAACTATTTCCTTTGGCATCGAGCCCTTCAACTATAACAAAAGGTGAGGCGTTTGCCGCCTAGGGTCCAGTGAGGCGCTTGCCGCTGGAGGAGCAACCCTATAATTATCTAAAATCGGTGAGGCGTTTGCCGCCGTATAGAGGACCAGTGAGGCGTTTGCCGCTGGAAGGTGCACCCTCTATCAGCCCACTGTACCGGTTGAAGCGCCTTTGGCGTGGACGGGAGACGGCTTGTGTGTACCAACGGTACTGCGTCTGGCAAGGGGTCCCCCACAGAGTGAAAAGCCTGTGTCGGTCGGTAAGACCTGGAGGATTCCTGGGATTCAGTACTGGACGGGAAGCTGCCGCAAGTGGTGCCGCGTAACCTTTCCTGCAAAAGGCCAGCTTGGGTATATGAGTGAAGGCATATCTCGCTGTCATTAGCTCTCCTCGGGAAGCCTTGTAGGGATTGTATACGCGTGCTTCTGGTTGGCGCAGAAGTACGTAGGCTGCAGAAATCGTCTCACATCCGGAGTGTCTTATCGGAAGTCGGGAGTCTGACTCCTAGTGACCATTGACATAAGTCTTTCGTTGCGTATCGTCCTAAGAAGATTTTGGAGAATTATCGCTAGGTTGAGCTTCGTTCTCCCCTTGTCATTTTATCTATTTTTATCTGACGGGTTGAGTATTGTCCCTGTCTTGCCGTTCTACTTATCTCTTTGCGAAACCGAACTACACTTATCTGTACGGGCCTTTTTTGGCTACGAGGGACTCCCATTTACATTGACTTTTACTGTCAAGTTGGCCCACCGCGTCACACTCCCAAGATGGCGCCCACACATATTATGGCTAAATGATACGATTCAGGGAGTGACTGCTTGCAGGATTAGACCACACTGGGCGTGACATTCCTCTAATTTGCCGGGGAATAGCGGAAATTTTGCCTTTTCTTGTTTCACATGGGACACTTCATTAAATACGAAACACTTTCTTGTGTGTAAAGAACTGCTAATTACAGCAGCGACCGAGATAATCACTTCACCATAACTGAAGAACAACTGAACAAAGTTCCTAACGGCTTAACGTTAACGAAATATAGAAGAGCACAGAACTGTGTGTCTACCAGAGATAAATTATCTTCCGACAATTTCACTAGAGGAACTCCTGCCAGATCAGGATGCAATTTGCTAAAGAGCTTCTCCATTTTCTATACAAATTTAGACTATGTTTGCAACTGCATGAAAGCAATCTGAATGAAATGAAAGATCATGTCTAAATCTCGTATCTATCACTAGAAATTGCTTCAAACGCCTGTTCACATTTTCATGTTTTGCTCTTATCAAACAATGTCGCCTACGAAAAGAATTCGATAAAGATGAATTTCGCAGGCATTTGTAGTCTGCATATCCATGATCTGTAACTACGGTTTCATTTGGCCTTCAAAACCTTTTCATATCTTTTTGGAATATTTTCAAATCTGGATTTGTACCACACGGAAATCCCCCGTTAACCCATAAAATATAATCATTTTGCACAGATACGCCAACTTCGTATCGAACTCTAGCAGATTTCAGCTTATGAGAGTACCACATGCTCGAGAAAGGAGAAGGTGCAAATATTGGGCAATCTGTGCCATCTACTGAAATAAAACAATTAATAAAAGGTGTCTCATACCTTCGACTTCTCCAATTTAGCTGCCAAATGTTAGTTCATAACCAAGAATATTTATTTTATAATAATAAACTTACCACTTTCAAATTGGAAATCAGAACTATAACCTTTTGAGCCCAAATTAAAAATGTCTTCTCGTCCGCATTTCTTAAGCTCGAGTTAACATGCTCCGATTCATATTGCCGTAGAAATAAAAGAGCCCAAAGCAAGTGATGTGGTTTCCTCCTTTTGGAATTTGATTGCGAAGTAAATTCCACACTGTCGCAGCACTGGTTGGCGAAACACCAAAAAATGAGCGGAATGTACGTCGTTGCACTCCCCCTTTTGTAGATCGCGTGCGTCGAAGAATATGTGCGCTACATCCTACAAACGTGGCCGATGCCGTGCGTTTTCGTAATCGAGGCATTGTGGTTTTACTATTGTTAGAGGTGATATGTAAAGGAACTTCGAAAGTACTGCGTTTGTGTCAGGTCTGAGACGAAAATTCGATTTGAATAAGACGGTGTGGAATTTTCAACCTCATCACGATTGCTCTCATATGCGGCAATCATGATAACAACTGTACGGCCATGATTTTTTTACCACATCATATCAGTTCTTGGGATATGTTTAAGGCTGTCTAAGTTTTTATTTGATGGAGAGGAGGAGTATATTTCGTAAGAAAAATTGGTACGCGTGCAAATACGATGTTACCGAAATTTGCGGAGTCTACATAAGGGAATATGGCCTATGTTACATGATAACTTAAGATTGAAAAATTGAACCGAGTAGTCGACTAGTCGATGAAGTAGTTGGTCGTTTTCATTTCCGGTCGTACCAAAAATGGAATTTGTGTGTATAGATAATTCTATACAAAAAGAATAAAAATATGTGGAAGTGATGAGCTCGTTATGTTCTATTTGTTCATACAAAATATATTTTGCTAACTGATAAGAAAGTGAAGATATTTGTCCTTGAAACCCTCGGTTTTGTGTCACTTTTACATAAATTTCTCTTTTTGAGCTTTCAGTGCCAACTATGTAGATAAATAGAGGTTTATGAAATTTGGTACCATCTATTAAACAACAAAAGGGCGGCACATCTGTATATTTTGAAATTCATTACAACGCACGAGAAAGATAAAATCAGGTATTTTTTCTTGCATATCGACTATTTGTAAGGTCAACCATTGGAAGGAAGAGATGTGCAGAATCATTCCATAGCGTCAATACAGCTCAGGGGTTTTAAATTTAAACACCAGGTTTTATCAAGTTTATACTGCCTAAGACAGAGAGAAGTATTCCCTCAATATCCCGCTAAACAATACATACACCTCTCATCCAAGGTGAACAACGGACGCTACAATGTTTGCACCATAGACCGCTAGTGTCTTTACGACAGCTGGCCTCATGTGAGGCCAAACTGCAAATTTCTGTGGTGATTTTTAGAATTTTTGGCCAGATTTTTTTTGTGTTCTGACCTCGAAGCAGTAAAATCTTTATATCACCTTTTTATAAAAATCTCCGCTTCAAGCAATTTCTTTCACGCGTAAGAATAAATCTAAACGAACCAAGTAATGTAAAATTTATATTTAAATGACAAGCAGGCTAATTACTATATTAGCATATAAAACAGGCTTTATTGTATGCAAAAACAGTGATTGCACTCTAAAAAATCGTTTCAGAGCTGTGTATGAAACAGAACTATCCTTAAAAACATTATGACGGCGTTCTTCCGTGGAAAAATAAATTTAAAAAACACCTAATACACCTTTTTTGTTTTCTGTTGTACTTGCTGAAAACCACAGTATTACTCACCACAGCTTGCGTGGTATGAAAGGAACTTGTATATTAGTCAACGTTTTCCCTATCTATTCACTTCTTCTCTTGGTATAGATACACTCTCTTCAACAAAAAGTTCTATTATGGCACCGTCAAAACGTCCACAAAAAACTAATGGTGAGATGATATTAATATGACGACCGGTCATACTTGAATTGATCTGTAATTCTTGTATTCGGGTTTCTCAATGATGCAACCCTCTCGTCGTCTTATTATCTTACATGGCACCCGTTCATGTCTCCTGGGGGGCTGTAGATTGCATGTCTAACGCTTCGTATGCATTTTTGTTTGCTACTTAATGTCTATCTGAGTCTTGATTGTAAAACCATGGGACAACGCTATCGCATGCTTGAGTGTACTTTGTTCTACACCTCGTTTGTTTTATCGACTTGCATCGATTTCAGGTTACAGCCCAACTATTCTTAGATGTTCGTTTCGGACGTGACTTTATTTTGGCAACAACAGTTGTTGATGATATTATAATTGCTGGAAACGCATCTCATGTTCAGTTGATTGTATAAAAGATTGATGCTCGCTTCAAACCCGCAACCATTATTTATGGTTCTGGACACTTCATATATTACGGTCCGACAATCATTCAAAACGATGACTACGTAACTGAAATTTGTTGAGTATTTAGATCGACCGCCAGTGCGACCTCCTGGAAAGCTTGGGAATAGTGAATAATAAAAAGGAGATTTAAGCATGGGCACTTCTGCGAACCCTCCGCGAAAACACGCATATGCGCCTCATCTCGATATCAAAAAGAATCGCCCATCTGCTTAGTTACTGCAAATGCCCTCATGAAACGGGGTATGGACAAGTGGTCTTGTTTTACTGGGGCTTGTTGTGGCTTCGGCCCAAGTGGAGCGATCTGATTGGACGAGAGCGCTGAAGGAGCGCGGGCTATGCAGTTGGAGAGAATGTGCGAATGTGGGCTGGATACATTTCCCCGTAACAGCCGAATCTGGGCTGGGCGGGGCGGTTTGCACTTGCACACCATTTTCAATAATTTTTAGAGTTTTTATTTGATATGCTTTATGTTTGAAATTGTTTTGGCGCGCAACTTTTCGTCACACAGTGGCAAGCTGTGAGACGTGGGTGAACCGCCGACGGTTAGCACCGGTGACGGAAGCGCGTGCAAAGCAGACATAGTTGTCAATGTCGGTCGCCGACGAACGAAGTAAAATTTTCAAGGCTGACTACCTTCCCTTGTTTTTTTATATATTTTTTTTTCTTATCGTCTTTTCTCCTCTTTCTTTCTTTTCTGTACCTAACCTGCGCTCAATTTTTGAATATTAGTGCATGTGAAAATTTGAAAGCTCTTGCGAGTCATTCATTGGATCGTTTTCGTCGTCGGCAAATAGAAGATCCTTTGAATCAAGTAGAACTCTCAGCTTTTCGCTCTTGAAATGGGCCGATTAGTTAGATTGGTATTTTTGCTCGTCCGTGATGTTCATTGTACTCCTGTTTTCTTCAACAGAAAGGTGTTATTTGTACGGAATCCAGTGTAACTGCTCAGGTTTATAATCTGAATGTTTTGAAGAAGTTTCGTACTTCAAATCGTTACAAGCGTCCTAAAAACAGAGAAACACATAATCTTTAGATCGTTTTGTTTTCTGATTCGATTTGAATCCATGAATGTGGACAACTGGGATTCATCGCCGATTTACTCATTCGTGATTTAAAGAAGAACTTTATATATCATGCTCGGCATTGGAGTTCAAGCAAATCAAGACGTCCTGTGAAGTCATTTTGAGCAGCTGAGATTCTTGCTGCTTGTTGGGGCAGTCGGGATAAAAAATAAGGTTGATGAAAAATATAGAAGTGAGGTCTCCTGGGTCCGTGCCTCAGAATTTATTGTGCGAGCGCGGTATTTAAACAAAAACAAAACCCTAGCTTAAAAGTGACAAACCATGACAGGTAATGCCAAAAAGAAGACGAGCGACGACAAACGACAAGTGGAAGAAATATTATTCATGTAGGCCCTAATAAAAACAAGTCCTAGCAATGTAGGCAGGATGATATGACCGTTGATGATTCAGTTCTAACACTGCTGGAGTCGCTATTGACGAAGCCAAGATGCTGGCTGCGGCATATGCCATTCTCCTTCACGTCGAGGTGGATGTCGTTGTCTGCTCTGACTCTAAAAACTTATACGATTCTTTGTCTACGTGTCATAGATCTGTGGACAGAAGCATTCGTGCAGATGTGGCTGTTATCAGGTATGAGTTTGAAACTCGCAACATCAGTCGCATGATATAGATACCGGGTAAGATAAATCCTGCGGATCCTCTTACCAGTAGAGACAGTCCCATGAACAAAGCCTTACAAGTTATGCTTTATAATGGCACACTTTTTGAAGACTTTGATCAGGCATGTGTTCTTTCATCAACCAAGGTTCTTGGATAAGTATGTTCCTCAAAAGAAAAGAGAGAAAATATGAATGTTTGAGTGTGCTTGAATATGAAATGTTTAGTTTGTATTAATGGTTTCTTGGAAACGGTTTATTTTGTATTTGTATCTGTTAAGTTGGTCTAGCCATGTACTTAAGCTACGATGATTCGGTGATCGGGGGTCTACTCTGGACAGCACGATCGGAGCTGGTTGTCGTTGTTCTAAAACTGTTTCTGTTTTGTTAGTTCCCCCTCTAACTTTTAACCGTTGAAGGACCCTGTGCAATTTTCCTGGTTTTCCAGCAATACCTCAAAGAGATATTGCTTCTCCCCAACCAGCATCAGCCTTCGGAAGAAAAAAAGTTCCAGTTCCCATTTGGATGGAGGAACTCTGCGACTCTGAGCGAACGAATGCCCCTGAAGCTCTTTTTTTAAGGTTTGATTGGTTTCGCCGGGGCAATACCTCAACGGTCTGTGTCTGTTCCCGCCCCTTCTATGTAAAACTGGTGAATCTGAAGGGCCAATAACGATACAACTAGACGCGTTGAATACGTTCGACGTCTCTTCGAAACAGTCAGAAGAGGGTTTCTTTTCTACTAATAATCACCCGCTGGCGTTCACTGTAACGGTGGAGGTCGAGGCTTCACCTCGCTTGTCGGGTTGAGTTTCTTCCTTCTCAACCGTGTTAGGTATCAGCTCATCTTTTCGCCGTGGACTCGGAGGCATTACTAAGACGATGAATCGCCCGAGTTCCTGGCCACCTACCACCAGTGACTTCCAACGCGTTACAATCACTGCGGCAAAATTCTCCTCTGGGACACCTGGGCCCCTTTACCAAAACAGTTGTGGACCTTTTCTAAAGTCGCAAACCAATTGGGCTGGCAATCCTGCGTTCACCACCGCGAGATGGAAGATAAAGCAGTCTGGACTTTTGGTATTCCAGTCAACCAGGTAGCCAATGGCGACCCTTTGAAGCACGACTCTTCTGTGTCAGTGAGGAACTTGTCGTTGCTGAGGTCCTCGCCCGACCACAATGGGATATCTACTTGGGTTTGTGCCGTTCGGATTGCATACGTATTCGTTCCGTCCCATAATTCTTGAAGAAAAGAGATCAGAAATCTCAATCTTGTCAACGTCGACTGGAATGATACCAGAGTCAGAAGCGTTACAAATTTTAGAGGTATCTCATCCCGCGGATGTATTCTAGCGAATTGTTCTACGTTCGCATCGAACCAGAGCTGGATTATTACCATCGATTGGTGGTGCGAGTGTGGCAGTATTCGTCTATTTCAGAGATATACCTTCCAGTTTCAATTGAATCAGTTTCCCTGAATTGGCCTTTTACAACCATCAATTGGGCTGACCGTAGTATGTGAACCGGGAACGGCGCGATGGAGAGTCGTGGTCACACTTGCAGCTCATATACTCACGTATGGTAATTCATTTCACCAGATTAGTAAAAGTCCTATTAGGTTCCGTTGTGCCTGACTGTTCTTAAGCCGCCGGTTTTGGCATACTGCCAGAGCCAGATATCTCGTAACTTCGAACGATATTACATAATTTTGTCGATAGCCCTCTCAGAATGGACCTTGCGGGTTGCCATCCTGACTTTCGAGACCGCCTGTTACGATATCAACTGGGATGGCCGAAATTCCATCTCTTTCATCTACCGAAACGGTCCAACCTGTAGGGGGCATCATTTTCATACCCCCGAGAGCTGTCTACAACATTCGCCGATCTGGTTACCAAAACATCATTCAGGGCACTGTTTCTACCGAGAAGGATTTATACTGATACCTCGTTCAGACCTAGAACTACCATTGGGTTTCCCATCAAGGTTGGCAGGCCTTTGATTCTTTGCAGTGGTAGATTTTATCACCCCACGCTCAATATTATCCTGGGGTGCCCCCTGTTCATGGGGCTTCCCCGAACCCCGAACCATATCAAGGTACTGTGGAGACGCCTATTAGATAATATGAAGTTCATTTCTCGTCCAAGCCGCTACCTAAAGGTCGTGAGTCGCCTACACCTACGGGTGTGACTACTGGTCAACCGAGCTCCTCGATGGTTGATGGTCCAGTTCTACGTCTGTGAGCGATTATTGCTCATATACAACCTCAACCTATGATGGATTTTCCAGCTGTTGTCGGTGTTCAGGCTCTAATTCGCCAGGCTTGCTTCACCAACATTCAGCAGGCTGGCCCTACCTCTGTGGTTGCTTCGTTAACGCTCCTTGAAGGTTTACTGTCACGCCACGCTCAGTATATGAAGGCACTGCACTAACTTGGTGAGTTTCGGACTAAGTTATAGTTGGATATGTACCAATTGACCACCTGTCAGGTTTCCAACCTAGCGTGCGTGTCTGCTGCTGCGCCTTATAATCTTCTCATGGATCCCAATTAGGAGCAAATTGTAGCCCTACGGCTCTGCAACCCACTTCGGCGGTTCCTTTCATTCAACCCATGTTGGTTTCGACTCCTATTCCTAGTGGTGAGGCTAGTGCTCTTCCCTTTCCTTCCGTTGGTATTCCGTCTAGCCTTCCCGCCAATTTCTCCCTGTAGCCAGTTAGTGACGCTGTTCCTTCGGATCTACAGGCTTCTCACCATTTAGGTCGTTCCACTTTAAGAGTCAGGAACTAGGCTTTTTGTCGCTTTATCGCTGTGATTCCTGCAACGGCTGTTTCTTACTTGACATCGGTCGCGCCACATTTTTTAAGCAATGCTATCTATTCTTGTTACATTTGTGTTCTTCTTCGCTTCTCTGATTAGTGTTACTTTTGCACGCACATATGACAAGCTTTGCGAAAATGAGGCTTTCTCTCCCCCTCACTTATACCTGGGCACCAATAATGTCTGAGAAAAATCGTCTGGAGGTATACGCTCCTTGCGACAACATCAATATCTGAGACAGAAGTGTGGCGGTATTGCAGATAGATGTTAAAGGTATTCCCCTTCAGTCCTCCAGCCGTACCAGCGAACAGTATATTTCATAACATTGCCGGTAGGCGTGTCTCCCACAAAGCGACCGACCGGAAACTTCTTCGAGGTTTGGTCTTGTTCTATCGGAAGAACACTACCTTGAGGGTCTAGATATCTCAATTTCGGAGCTTGACTTTTTTCTTCTGGTTCGAATGCTCCTGATTTCAGAGTTTGAGGTATACGCTGCCTCTCAATTGGGGGGAGATAGTCAAGGCCATAGACTTGAACGATATCGTTTACATCCATTGAGATGAGATTTTGGGAGGGTCGGGTGGGCAGAGCTACGGTTTTGGGCTCCCAACCTGTGGTCCCCGCATCCATGTCATGTTAAACCGTTTCAGGCGCTACCGTAATGCTGTCGATGGATATCGTATTCGGTATACCGTCTTTATCAAGCGTGACGGTGTAGTCTCATTCCTTCAATACCTTAGAAGATTTCGCTGATTTTGGTAGAAGCTCGAAAATGATATCTCTATTAATAGATTCGTCGTCCGCCTCGTCACCCATGCGAGGTTTTGTATTTGAAGGTGGGTTGTCAACGAAGCCATAATTTCCGGTGGATACAGAGCGCACTATGGTTATTATAAAGTCAAAGTAGGCCTTGTACCGCTTGAGGGCTCCGGTGAGGGGACGCTCTGCATGTTTGAGAGCCCTCTTCAACATCAAAAGGGTATTTCGCTTGAACTGTGCAGATGTCAGTGCCCCCATATCTGTGCTTGTTGTTTGATATTGCAACAGAATAATTTGTGGGTCTCGCAAAAGAACCGAAGCAAAGGGGGTGGTCTGTGTGAAACGGTGTACCTGAAGTTTGTAGGAGTAGGTGAGCGTTTGAACCAGCTCATTCTACTCAGTTCAGTTCTCTTGAATGTATTTCTGTAGCTTCAATACCACTTTATTGTTAAAGCTCGCAATCTGTTAGTTGGTCTGTCGATGGCTTGCCGTAGTAAAATATTGCTTAATACTCAAGAGGTTACAAACAGTTTCGGAAAACTTCGATGCCAGGTTGAAGCCATTATCGGTGAGTAGGTACATTTGCCCACCATATGGATAGACCCAAATGGTAAGGAACGCGATCGCCAGTGTTGATAACTTCATATCCTTCCAAATTTTTGCTCTGGTGAGCTTTGAGAACCTGTCCGTGATCACTACGTTGTGCTTGTACCCATGTTTGGTCTTTAAAGGTGGTGTTAAGAGGTTCATCGTTACAAAATCCAGCGGACGTGCTGCGGGAAACAGCTTGAGATATTTCCGATGCCTTCGAACACCACCGCAGGTAGGAACACATGGTTTCCATTGATCTGCAAAGGTGTAAATGTCGTGAGCCATATGGGTCCACTAAATGCGTTGCCTTAGATTTTATTGTATTTTAGTGGCTCCAGGGTGTTTCGATAGTCGCGGGTAGTGCGTGAGATACAGAACTCTACGGCTAAGCGCCTTTGGACCCTTCTATTGAAAGCTACCATCCAAGCTTGACCTTCTTACAATAATACCATTGTGCTCCTCATCGAATCGTGAGCCTTTGAAACTGTTTTAACCAACCAGGTTCATGCAGTATGCTTCCTGGATTTGTTCTCGCAGGAACTGCTCTCAAATTACAGTTATTTGTTTCCTCAACAATCAGCGTCTATGTTGTAATTTCGGTGTTTAGCAAAAGATTTTCTTCAGGTGGGTCCCAGAACTTTTCAAAGTTTTCGATGGTACCAAGTTGTTTTGACGCCATCATTAAGCAAAGATTTTCTCTTCGATGGGTTTTATTCTTAACACTGCGGTTTTTATGCGCGATATGGCATCAGCTAGGTTGTGCTTGATACCTAGGCATTACTGTATGTCATTTTCGAACTCTGGAAGTCTCAAATTAGAACGGGAAGGTCGTCCAGACAAATCGGCGAATCCAAGTACTCACGGCAAGGCATCGTGATCCGTGCGCAACAAAAAATGTCGACAAACTCGGGGAAAACGGGGGGGGTTGGATATTTGCCTACCGAAGAACGCAGGTTCTCCGGGTGTCCACGGGGACAGGCGTAGAGGACTGACCGGTAGCGTACTGACCTTGGTCAGTAGCGTAAACAGTTTAATGTCGCGTAAAAAAAATCGTACCGATTAGGAGAAAGAACCATTACTTTCTCTTTCAGACATAAGTTGAAAAGATGCTGCGTAGACAAATGGGCCTGTCGATAGTCTAGTTTCTAGACGGAAGGACGTATGCATAGTGTAGTGGTAAAAGTCATCGATATAAGGCTTTCGATGATACTCGATTTTTTCCCTAAACGTCTACGCTGCGAAGTATCTCCTGTTGAACCGGGAATAGGACAATATCCGGTGTAAAGACGTTGTTCAAGTCTAGAGCACGGCTTATATTTGGTCAAACCATCTGCTGGATTGTCCGTACCGAGAATCCAGCCGATGTTGCTTATTTACATGTTTTGATACACTTCACGCGAGGCCATAATGTACAGCATGAGATGTTTTTCGGTCGATGATGTCCCCTTGATGATAGATTTGAACACAGAGCCACTGGCTGTCAACCTAATCAGCGGAACATTTTCATTCAACATCGACTGCAGTTAACGCTTCAGCAGATATGCGTAGTCAAAAGCGTCGCAAAAAGCGTATAGTTTTGCGCCCATTGTCGATCGAACACGTCTTCGACGTTTGTAGCTGCTTTAGTGTATAATGTTGTGAAAGCCAGTGTCATCCACCAAACCGTTCAAATACCCAAGTTGTGAGTGCAGCGACGGGGTGTTCCAGAAAGAACTGTCACTTTACGCTCGTATGTATAGTTTGTTCTTGTCAAGGCGGTGTTGAAGCAGACCTCTCGTTGAGGTAGCTCTCGTGCGGCAGATCAGATTATTGATTGATTTGACCGCTGCTAAATTGAACAATGGTTCTGTAATCTGAGCTAGCAAGTTGACGGGGGCCGAAATGTCTGGTCTAGTATGGATTAGCCAAGCCAATTCTTGCCGTTTTGATCGAAACTCTGGATACATAGCTTCATATCGTAGGAGCTTGATACGGTTGGCGAACTGTGTCTGGTGGAGCTTATAGCAGTTTGCTCTCTTCTGGATATTGATTCCGGCAAACATGAAGTTCTGGTACTCTCTGTCTTTGGACTCGAAGCGAACTTCGGTTAACTTGGAATGGTTATTAAATTCAGGATCTCCAGTACTGATTGTGTCACCTACCTATGTCCCAGATAGGTCAATAAGCTTGTTTTTCACTGTTTTGAAGAACAAGGACAAGTCTATTGCTGTTGGGGTCATTGACAAATCGTGGCGTTAGTGCCTGGTGAATGTAGAGTTCCAGTAATCACCTGAGTCGCTTAGCCCCTAGAGTGGCTTCAAGAGTTTCAGAAGCTGATTCTCCGAAAGGCGAAATTCCCCTGCTGGTTTCACGTAGATGTCGCGCATGAGCTTGTCGGATTACTGCAAATAGGCCTGCGAAACATCCTGTGACCAGATAGGGAAACCAAATAGTGCGGCAATGGAGTCGAAGACACGGATGGAAGACTGCTTCAGTGTGGTACCCGTGTGGACCGGAAAATGTTTTTCGACATCAGTGTGACCTTGGGCAATGAAACGCGCTTTGTAAAATTCATTATCCGTATCCTTGTTCGTAATAGAAAAGGCGAAACGACCACCAAGGACATTGTGCGACAATTTCGGATCCAATTCTTCGCGATAGATGATTTCGTATACGCCTGTTCGTGCTAAACCTGCAAGTTCTTTGGCCTTCTCATCGTCAAATAATTATGTTCTACTGCGCGCGTCTGAAGGGTGTAGAATCTCCGTAAGGTGTACTGACGGGGTTTGCTTGGATCGGAAGTGATGTAAACCCTAAAAAAGGCGGTGGAGTCCACGCTCGATATGGAAAGTGAGGTTTGGAAGGATGTATACAATGTTGTAGCGAGCAAAGCGTCAATCTATATCGAAAGTAACTTCCTCGTCAATGGTCTTCAGTAATTTGTGTGGTCCGTGCCACTGTTTGCTCTTTTTATCGTGGTAGTGTACATGGTGCCCTAGTTCAAGGAGGTACTTCGATGCGGCGGGAATACGAGATCTGAGATTCTATGAATGACATGGAACTACATGTAATATGCACGAGAGAATAGATATTACATGGCAACCGCTAAAGTGTGTCTACATGTATTACATAGCAGTAGTTAAGAACATTTATCTAAACACAGCACGATGCTACTGGAAGTCACCCGACTACCGTGTACCTCCGCTACACTTCTCGACTAGCTCGACCTAGAACTGTCTTAGTACCCGAATACTGCTCAATACTTAGTAATGGGCCCAGCACCTGGTTCTTCAACTACTCCTAACCGTCCAAGGTTCTCATGGGATATCAAGAACGTTCCCTGGACGGATGCCAAAGGAAACCAAGAAGACTATGCTAAATCAGTCTCGCTCTGGACTGCGTTTCACAATACGCTACCAGACTCCAACTCCAATAAGATCCCGGTAGCCTTGCGCGGGATTATGTTAAAGTCTCAACTGTACGGTAGAGCGAGAGACTTGTGCTCTGCAATCCCAGATACCGACGTGGCCTCGGATACGGGTGCAGAATCGATAGTTAAGGCTATATACAAGCGAGATTCCCTCTCGGTTGTCAGTGAAGTCTATGCTAACTTTATTGGTCTGCTTCAAGTTAAGCGTGCCACGAATGAATCCTTCAAGAATTTCGAACTCAGATTCGACGCTCAGGCATCAAAGTTTAATGCTCAATCAGGAACTGCCAAGCTTCCTGAAGCTCTCACCGCGTTCATGCTGTTGGCAAACTCGGCGGTTGAGAACGGACAGCGTGTCTCCGTGTTGGCGGCGGCTTCAACGGACAGTACGTTGACATCGGAAGCCACGACAACGGACTACCTGAACACAGTGAAGTACGAGAAAATAGCCTCAGTGCTCCGGCAGTGTGACGATGTTCACAATGCTGCCACAGGTTCGCCAAAATCTCAACCTCTCTCGGCGAGTGCTGCCCAGATTCCGCCTCGCAACTCCAACCGTCATGACCGTGGTCGCTCGAGGGGTATGTCGCCAACGATGAAGTATCCTTGCGACACGTGCGGCAAGTACGGCCACTGGAAGAGAAACCACAACCCTGACGGGTCTCTACCACCCCATGTTCGCAGCTTCGATGCACCCGTTTCATCGAAACCTGGTCGTTATGGTTCTAGCAGTGGCACAAAGGTCACAACTGATGGCTACAAGACGGTTTCTTTCAACTTGGCTACCCTTGTCTGCTCTACAGCGAACGTTAATGTCGGCTCTGTTCCCGACAAGCTTGGTCCTCTCGTAGACGACGGTGCGCCTTACTCGGCGATTGGCCAAGTCGAGTTACGACTCTTGTCTCAAGAACTTGGTGTTACTGTTGATGGAGCTCTGGACAAGATTCCCGACTCATTGGATGGACACACTCGATGGCAGTATGGCACTGGCCAACACGCAAGTCCTCAAAGAGGAATTCTTGGCTCAGTTGTACTTAAGGCCACCTCCGACAATGGCACGATCATCAAAATCACCCACCTAGTCCTTGAAGGCTCCTCGCAATGGGTGATCGGGCGCAATGTCACCCGCAAAGCTAACATTGTGCATTTCGGACGTAATGCACTATGCTTCGACTCCGCCAGCGAGCCCGATTCCATCTCCATCATAGATGTTGGGTTCCTTAGTTACATACCTGTTGACAGGTTCACCTCGTCAACGAAGTACCTCGGCTCGACGTTGTATTGTCTATCGGCAGTGACACTTGAGACGTCACCTTGGTCCGATGTGAAGGCTATTGTGGACAAGGTCCATAAGCATGTCTGCGGACATGCATGCTTCAGCGACTTCAAGCTCTTGCTACAGCGCAACGGTCTGTGGAACCATGCTGTTGCAAGGTATGTTGCTGAAATCGTGGCAAGTTGCACGGCCTGCCGATCAACTGCAGTACCTCCGCCTACACGCAAAGTCTCCATAAGCACACTATCCCAGTCATTTAATGATGTAGTCTGTGTTGATCATCTGTTCTTGGATCAACTGTGCTTGATTCACTGTATGGACTTGGTGTCGAGGTATTCGGCGGCCTATGTTGTGTCATCTACGGCTCTTCGCGAAGCTGTCATTGGATTTGAAGCCAGCTGGGTGTCTGCCTTCTGGTACCCAGATGCTATTCGAGGAGACAAGGCCTTCATGGTCGGAGCATTCAAAGATTATTGTGACTCGATCGCAATACCCCTGCACTCCGTTGCACCACGCCGTCATGCTAAAAACGCGATCGAGTCCAAGCACATGATCATAAGGAGCGTGTATCTTCGACTCAAATCTGAAGCTGGAGACTCCTTTGACCCTGTCCTCGCAGCATACAAAGCAGTGACCATATCTAATGACCTGTATGGCAACGACCAACTATCGGCATTCGAGTTAGCAAAGGGCTTCACGAAACCAGTCGCAAACAAACCTACCGATACCACCGTTCCTGCAGAAATCATTGAAGCCAGAGACCAGTTCATTGCTCGCAGGAAGTTAGCTCGCATTATCAACTCCAAATCGATCAAGGAAGCACCCTTCTCAACCGGTGATACGGTAGAGGTGTTTCTCAAAAAGGACACAGAGAAGAGAGGTCATTGGTCCACGCCGAAGACAGTGACATCTGTCAACAAACTTGGTCGCTCGGTCACTGTACCAGGCAAAGGTGGCAGCGAGATTACAGCTGCCTTTGAAGACACTAGACTGTCACTCCCGGACACCAGCTTCTCAAAGCTCGTTCAAGATGGCCTTGATGCCATCAGCAAAGCAAACGACATTGATGAACTGAAGACAATCAGTGATGTGCATGAACACACACAAGAAAATGAAGAGTCTGATGTCCTCGACGCCAATTTTGATGGCGACGACTGTGGGAACAACACCAATATTGGCGACAGGGTAGAAGTCTTCTGGCCTCTAGATAACACTTTTTACTCAGGGACTGTGCACTCGGCAGCTGATGATGGGCATGTAAATCTACACTACGACGATGGTGGGACTGAAGTGCTTGACATGACTAAAGAAGTCTGGAACTACACGGACAGCCTGCCTGCCAACTCCAGCCAAATCGCTAAGCCACTGGCAGTGGTTAGCCAAGAAGATGCCGTACTCAAATCGATGCTCGATCACTTTGGCAACAAGCCATTCCTTCAGCATCAGGCACAAGGATTTGATCAATATCCAATGTACAATGCATACAAAAAGGAAGAGGACAGCTTTCTCAAAACTGCCAAGCCAGTGTTTTGCCGGCTTGTGCCGCCCCGTGCTAATATAATAAGCAGTCATACCCTCTATAAGATCAAACACAACGATGATGGGTCACTGAAACTCAAAGCTCGCATCGCACCGCACGGGAATGAAGACAACATGAAGGACGAGCTCAGCAAGGACTGTGCAACGTGTCCGCCCACCGGCCTGCGCATACTGGAATCGATAGCGTCGCTTCACGGATGGACGCTACACAAGGCCGATGTAACTGCTGCTTTTCTTCAGACGGGAGAGGCACAGAGAGACGTCTACGTTCGGCCGCCCAAAGAAAGTAGAATGAGGTCTACTCATGTCTGGTTACTATTAGCTGCTGCCTACGGACTAGTCAATGCGAACGCGAAGTGGCAGAACGCGTCAGACACAGTCATGCGCCAAATCGGTCTATCGCAGTCTGCGTACGTCCCGCAGCTCTTCTATAAGAAAGAGAATGGAAGGCTAGTGCTGATAGTGGCCAAGATCGTAGATGATCTCAAGGTGGCAGGTGAAGGAGACCGGGCAAAGAAGTTCATAGATGCCTTCAACCATAAGTTCAAGTTTGGAGTAGTCAACAATGGTCCTGGAAAGCTCAGGTTCTTTGGCATAAATACGATACAGAACAGTCACTTCACCATAGAGACCAACGCAGAAGATAAACTGGAAGCTGTCATGGAGTATCCGATATCACGCCCCAGAAGGAAAGAGTATGCTGAAAGCCTAAACAAAATCGAAAAGGCTGCCTTCGCGTCGATCAACAGCTCTTTAAGCTGGATTGGAACAGCTGCTTCACCACTTTGCTCGTTCTACAGTAGCTACCTCCAACAGAAGGCACCAGACATATGTGTGAGTCACATGATCGAACAGATCAATACGGTCAGAAAGCTTAAGAAGCTAGGCACCGTCATTGCATACCCACGGCCAACTGACAAGGCTAACTACGAGCTCAGTATCCTCGTCTTTTCTGATGCATCTCGCATAGACGATGTTGGACAACTGGGAATAATCACAGGGCTATTGATCGGCAAGATGACTAAGAATGCCATCTATCATGTCGTCTCATGGATGTCGCACAAGGCAAAACGCCCGGTGAAAAGCGTGCCAGCTGCTGAGATACTCGCGGCAGGGGAAGGAATAGATGAAGGGAAGAATGTCAGGAACGCCTATCGAGAACTACTGGACATGGAAATTAAGCTACGAATCCTTGTCGACTCCAAAGACTTGTTTACTTCGATGTCTACGCAGAAAAATTCCATAGACAAGTCAATCAGGGGAGACGTTAGCAGCATCCGCTTTGAGTTCGAGACTGGCAGTGTGGAATCAATCTCATGGATACCTGGATCTGTTAACTTAGCCGATCCTCTAACGAAGAAAGATAGCTGTCTGACTGATGCTCTACAGCTAACACTGTTTACTGGAAGACTGAATATCGACTTCGATGAATTATCTGAGACGAAGAGCTCTGAGAAGCACTTCGGATAACCAAAAAGGGAGGAATATGAATGACATGGAACTACATGTAATATGCACGAGAGAATAGATATTACATGGCAACCGCTAAAGTGTGTCTACATGTATTACATAGCAGTAGTTAAGAACATTTATCTAAACACAGCACGATGCTACTGGAAGTCACCCGACTACCGTGTACCTCCGCTACACTTCTCGACTAGCTCGACCTAGAACTGTCTTAGTACCCGAATACTGCTCAATACTTAGATTCTGCTGGATATGGACGTTAGGCAGAAATTTGGGCCATTTTTTCCGAGCTGCTTCCAACGCGCGTAATCGGTCAATCTGTTTGGGAACAGAAGAAGAAGTGAATGGAAGTCGTGGTAATATGCCGTACACAAGCAGGGATGGAACCAAGCCTTCTGGTCCCATGGAATCATTCATGCCTTTGGTGGCAAATCGCAGCGCAAGCTCGGGGTCAAGATTAGAACTGGAGTGCATCACAGAGTTGAAGTTTTGCCTCAGTGGTGCATGATAGCCTTCGCCAACTTCGATGCTGTTATGTGCCTGTACTCCTGATATTTGAAGTTCAATTCCGAAGTCTCCCGTGCATTTCTCCCAGTATTTGGAGGTAAATATGGAGCCTTGGTCTGTTTGCATTTTGTTTTGCATTCCAGTGAAATGTGTCCCAGACGTGTGCGGATGATTCCCCTTTCAGTATGACTGCGTTTTGGTAATGTGTTTGCGTGTCAACGATGTGAAGGACGGGTATACGTTTGCGCCGTTTGTACGAAATGTAAATGAGGTCCAGGGGTATTTCTTGGTTGAAACGGATGTCAGCCTCCGGAATTGAAACACGGAAGCGAAAGGGAGAGGGGGAGAAGTACTGGAAAGACTTGCATTTTTGAGCAATGTCCTGAAGTACCCGTTGAGTATCCGTCGTGGTGTCTTCTGGTTTAGATCGTTTTAAGAGGTTACAGAGCTTTTGGGCACTTAGATGGGAGAAATGCTCATGTAACTTGGATAGTTTGGCTCTCGTAAACAAGACGGCAGGGTTTTTCCAAAACAAAAACATGTGACCGTTTTTCCGTTAGAGAGAAACGGAATTGTTTGTACCATGATTCACAAGCTCATTATTCACGTTGTTTAAATAGACACTGCAGCGATCAAGGAGGTGGAGTCCAATCAGGAATGGTATGTTGGCGTCAACGACATCGATCCAAAAGGAGTCGAATGCGTTTGCAGGTAAGGGTACTCTGACGTGCAGCTGCCCTAAGCTGTTGCGATTCCCGTCGCCGAATTTGAAGGCATACGGTGACGGACGCAGTTTAAAGATTGTGCCAAAAGTCTGGCAGGAGGCCTTGGCTTGAGCCAGTCCGCAAACTGATTTGTGTGCCTCTGGGTCAATACAGACACCTTCGAATTTGCTGCGGGAATACGTTACTCTGCGCTTCGGGGTTATACGGAGGTTCAGTACTCCCTTGACAATTCTGTGGGAAAGGATAGGGGTGTCATTTGGACAGGAGTGGCGGGAGCGGGCGATAAAACATGCAGGGGAGCATTTCGAGAGCAAAGATGTGTGCGCTGGTAGGGAGTCACGGATATCTGGGGGTTGCTTGGGCCTTGCATTGGAGACCGTGCGGCGGAGTCGATCTCCATTTCAAAACCATCATCCGAGCTGCGCGGCATGTCGTTTACGTGCAGGAGTGGCCAAGTGCTTGGGGTTCGGAGTTCACGACTGGTTAGCGCGTTGGATATAGAAGCCGCACTTGAGTCGGCGTGTGCTGTATCTTGATTAATCCCAACTTCGCCGAATGAGGTTTGTTCTGGGTCGGGTGAGTGATCCTCAACAAGGAGCGAATCCGTCAGCTGTTCGACTGCCGCATAGGCGTCATCGTCGAGTTCAGTGAAGCTGATTCTCTTGGACCGAGATTGTTTTTACCACTGTTTCGCTAGCTGTTTTTTTTGGCAAATACGGGCTTCATTGCGGGGTTTGGAACTCGTGAAAAGCCTGTAACCTTTTTGATGACAGTTCCAACAGACTTTGAGTATCATTGGAAAATCGGTGTGCTGCGGCTGGACTCGTCCTCGGTTGTAAGGCCTAGTTTCAAACCTCGGGGGTTTGAATGTTGAACGGCTGAGCGGTGGTCTGGCGTAACGTCCTTGTCCGGCAGAGTAAACTGAAGGATGATAGTCTGGTGGTCCTTCGACTATGTTTGAAGTGGAAGGAGATGGACGGAAGGCAATATCAGCCGAAGAAGCCCTTTGCGTCTCCTGAGCTGTTTGCGCACGGTTTTGTCGTGCAACGAACTGGCGTTGGTTTCTTTCAGCACTGAATAACTCCGACATCAAGTCTCTGTATGAGGGATGCTTGACATTGACTTGAGATAAGATGTTTTGGGACCTTCAAATGCCTTGAACTGCGCCGCGGAGGAAATTTCGCTTGCGTCTGTCCGTTATGTCTCCCTGGTGGGCCATTGGTGCAAGGCGATCAATTTCTTTGACAAAAAGGTACAAAGCTTCACGTTCAGAAACATTTTCTGTCACGAATTCTGTTAGATGGAGGTCCTCTAGCTTTGCATACATATCTAACCTGGTCGTCTCCGAAGCGTAGCGGGAATTGAATACTGCAACAACAGCTCCCCAGATTCAAATGAAGCCCTTTACTTCTCCCTTGCCAAAATGCAGCGCGTATCCTGCGAGAGAAAAATGGAGGTACTGAAATGTCAGATCACCGTTAATCTTCTGCAGATTACAGTAGTTCATGAAGGAAGAAACATGATCATTCCAATCTTCTTCAAGATCACCTTTGAACTTGTTGCGATTACCTCTGTAACGGCTGTTGAAAAACACTACGCGCTTTTTCTCATATTCCTCATCTGCTAATACCATATTCTGGGCTGTAGCACCTCTATCGGCATTGATAAATAGTGGAACATGAAGCTGGAACGGTATTTGTGCTTCTGAAGGTCAACCGCTTCCTCCAGGTGAGTAAAGAATAAAACCTCCGCTTCAGACTGCGTTCAAGTAGTCCATAACACGCTTAAGTTGCACTGGAAACTCCCCACCATTCCAAATGGCTGTTATAACTCTGTTGGCAATCAACCTTCCAGTATTAGATATCTGAGAAAAATCAATGTCTCGTTGCTACAAAACACCCTAATTTGTTTGTATATTTCGTAGTTGCTAACTATATCCGGGTTGACAAGTTTCATGGCTCCCATGTCTTCACGAATTGCCTCAAGAAGGTTTTCATCGCTCAGCGGAGGAACAGTCTGCATGTAGCTCAAGAAAGAGTTCTCAAGAGCTCTGTGCAAGTTGTTGTGTAAGAAAATTGTTCCCCACGGGTTTGCGGGGTCAGCGGACATGATGATTGATGCAGTTTGTTTTGATTCTCGAATGCCAACAAACTCGGGGAAAGTGGGGGGTGTTGGTTATGTGCCTACCAAAGAGCGCAAGTTCTCCGGTTGTCCGCGGGGACAGGCGTAGAGGACTGAGCGCTAGAGTACTGACCCGGGTCAGTAGCGTAAACAGTTTGATGTCGCGTAAAACAAAATCCTACCTATTAGGAAAGAACCATGACTTTCCCTATCAGACCTAAGTAGAAAAGATGGTGCGTAGATGAGTGGGTCTGTCGATAGTCTAGTTCGTTGACGAAAGGGCGTATCGATAGTGTAGTGGTGTAATTCATCGATATAAGGCTTTTGATAACCAGAAACGCTCACCAAAATGGTTAGGACGCAGCATAAAGGTGCTCTACACTACTGCCAGACACTTCTTCTCGGCTACAGTGTAGTTCTTCTCAAACACATCTAGAGCACGATTCCAGTATTGTATAGGTAAATTGTCTCCGGTTTGTTGGTTCTACTTGAGACAACAACCAATTTAGGCCTTGGATACGTCCGTATTCAGTGTGTTCGGAAAAAATCTGTTTTTGGTATGGCTAAGAGGGGTGGTGACAGAAGCGCTTGCTTTTTTCCCTCGAAAAAATCCTTTTCCTTAATCAAGTGACTCTCAAATTGTTTTGGTTCATCTTTTTGGACCTTTCTGTTGAGGGGAGCCTCAATTTTCTCTAATCCCTTGACAAAGCGACGACAGAAGTTGCATAAAGCTACAATGGATCATATGTCTGCATGAAATATTGGTACTTCAACAGTTCGTTCAGATATCAAAAAACGCTCCCAAAACTTTCAGCGGTCGACGCCGGACATATGAGAGAGATAGTCCACCTCTCGAGACTGAATCGGCATTCCGTCCCCATATATCTCAGCCCGGGCGCCTCTAACACCCTTTCATCACTCCAGGCAGCCCGAAGGAGCAATCTCCAGCTCTTACTATCAGAATTTATTCTTAGATAACTTGTGAGTCATAGAACTGGCACCATTTTACACCAGTCGTCTGTCCCTAAACCTCTACCTGGCCAGTTCATGCCAATCTTCTTCTTTGTCATTAAATTGAAAGTCTCCAAGGATGGCCTGGCATCGATCACAGTTGGCCATCAGTGGCTTCATGACGTCTGCCTAAAAACAGACTAAAAGACGTACAACCTAACAATTAAGCGCTCACTATTGAAAGCGCACCCGGATCTTCCATATAAGCCTCACGCAACCTCAACGAATGCCACAGTTTCGCTGATAACATTGAAGCCCATTCGCTGCCTGGTGAGGAGATAAGGCTACGAAATCTATGATATGCAATAATAACCCTCATCATCTGCACAGTTCCACACCAAGCAAAACTTCACGTATGTGTTTAGGTAGGAGCTCCCAGATGAGCCGCTCCTGTAGTGGGACCTGGAATTGGAAATAAACCTCGTCCAGTACCCGCCATCTTCAGTGCGGCTAATTATCACACTTTCCGGAATGGAACTCAGGCAATTTCGCAATGGGAGATTGTGCAATTCGGGGGGTGAACGCTTTCAGGATTAGACCACCCTGAGGGGTACAGCAAGAAACCGGAACCATCCAAGGGGTGACAATTTTATACTTCACCAACTTGTAGGGTGATTTCGGAAATTCACCCCCAAGTTCGAAAGACATCTTCGCATTTCACCCTGCCTCAGCACAAGTCGCCCCCTCTGCACCCACTTCTTTCTTCCATCACCCTGCATTATCCCATCCCTACGGATCTCCAACGTAATATCAGACACCTGCAAGAGTATTAGCCAGGTCAGAAACGTCAGAACATGACTGCTCTGACCTCTCGAAACGCACAACAGACGCTCTTCGTCATTTCAACATGGTGGTTGACAAAGAAACGCCGCTACTCAATGTGTTTGGTTTGAAAGGATCCCAGGCATCCTTGTGCGCAATTCGCAAATCAAACAAGAAATTGGCATCACTCGTCCATCCAGATCCCTGGCGTAGTGATCCACGAGGAAGCGCGCGCAGTATGCGAACATTATCGCGCGCCATGGATTTGGTGCGATCGGACTTCGAGTATGCCAAAATACACTTTGACTTGCAAGAAGATGATGATTATCGTCTAAAGCGCCAAGTTAGGTTTCAATACTTTGAAACCAATCACGAGCAGGACGTGGTTGAAGTACAAAGGCGACGAAAACAAGAGCAACAGAGGCCAGAAGACGAAATACGTGCTTCACATTTGCGGGAACACAATGAGCGTCTACGAAAACAGAGAGAAGCCCGACATAATGAGGACGCCGAAGCGCGTGCGCGAGAGTTCTTAGAGAGAGAACTACAAACACAGCGGGAAATGAGAGCAAATGACGCAAGAAATAATCAACAGGACTTTATGGCTGCTCATAAAGAGAAGGATTGAGGAGTTCTTTTGGATGAACAGGCGTACCAGGCCCCGAGTGGGATTAGACATGGAGTTGGAGAAAGTGGTAGAGCCTCAAGTCCTGCTCCGGGAAGTTGTGGGCAGGGTGATTAGGTCTCGGATGTTTACGGTGAGAGCGTTGCTGTACCGGTGCAGTTGTGTGCGAGCACGCATCTGAGTGATATTCAGGACGTTGATGATGTTATGAAGGATCCCAGCTTTAACATATCAGATTACCTTCCCCACGATGGTGACACAGCGTTCGAAAGTGGTGTTCAGGGTGACATTGATCGCAATGCCCTCTGGGAGGGTGAGTCGTATAGAAGTGTTGCCGGGGAGGGTGACAATGTCCCAGGAGAGGACCAACCAGGTGAGTTTAGACGACAGAGGCGTAGTCAGGGTGATGGATAGGATGAGAGAAGTACAGTAATAACCCCTGGTGATGCTCGCTGGAAGGGGAAGTCGGCGAGAGAAATTAGGAGGGCCAAACAAAATCGCTCCTCCTAAAAGTGAACTATGCAGCGTGCCAAGCTGGCTTTGAAGGCGGAGCAGCTCGGCACCATGACATGGAGACCTAGACGCTGTGTGGAGATTGTACCAGAGATAGGCATGGAATTGCCTTTTCGGTGGCAGTGTGAGCAGCTTATTCGAGCGCAAACTGCTTACCTTGGCATACAAAAGGGCGTCAACATCTCCCAAACATGGGAGCGCGTCCGTGTGTGCTGTCGTCACTCTTCCTGCCCATCTAAAATGCAGTTTGACTGGCAACCATCCACCGGGCTGTGGAAGCTGAAAGCCTACGTGAGTCACCTAGAAGTCTGTGTGGGGCAGGATGTCGGATAACCAAGCTCCACAGTTGACATTGGAAGCCAGAAGACAACGTACTGTACACCAGCCTACACCCCTCTGCCAGTGGCGCCCGTAATTCTTGCGGAGGTTGCCACTGACCCGAACATATCTGCTCGTACTATCGGGGGGTTAGTCCGAGCGAAGAAAATATATCGAGGACAAACCCCTGATAACCATTACCGGTACATTCGGCAAGAGTTCATACGGCATATGACGGCTACAAGAGCAGTCGATATGGCGGCATTGGAAGGTTTCACGCAGCTGCTGCGGGACTGCGGACACACAGTGAAGATGTTCATTATTTCCGGGGTAGAAATGAAGCGGCAGAGGTTGAAGGCTGCTGATTTTATATTTAAGCAGTGCCAGAAGACCAAAAAGATCGACAAAGATTCCGTATTTGATAGAGATGTCGTAGAAATCTCCGACATCAAAGACACTGACCGCTACCATGGGGGCTTCCTGTTTGTGCCGAGTGTGGCAGAACAGTACTGCAAGAAGGGACGAAGGACGACAGCAGCCGATGCTGCCCAGTGTGATGGTGTCGGGCCTCAATCGTATGGGACTACATATGAGGTGGTAACTTATGACACAAACCACCACTTGATCCCCCTACTTTTCGCACATTTCATTGGTGCTGAGTGCTTTGAGACATGGATGACCATGCTCGAGGAGTGCAGTAATACTCCTGGTTTCGACATTGCGGAGCGAACAACAATAGTTGATCAGAAAAAAAAGCATGGATAAAGCATAAAACGAGGTATTCTCAAAGGCCAAAATGTTTCTGGATCCCCTTCACGTTCGGAAAAACATGGGGGCCAAACTGGGCGCTACTAAGTCATTTGGAATCTCCCTGTACGAGCGCGCTCTCTACGATCCAACTTGGGCCACCGTCGATGAGATAGTGCTTCAATACTCAGAGCAATAAAGAGCTTTCTTGTCAAAGTTTGAAAAGTCAGAGCTCTACAAGGCCTAATTTGTTCTAGAGGATACAATTTTCACATCACAGGAGGCCGAGAGCCAGTTGGGAGCGTCTTTTTGTAATCACAAACGTTCAGTTGAGCCGCAAAAGATATTGCAGAAGGTGGTGGAAATACAGCGCTCTGGCTTTTTGAAGAGAAAAGCGGCTGCCCAGGCTTGTAACTCTCCCGTGCCGCCTCAAGTGGCACAAAATATTGCGATCGTGCTGCGATCTCGGCATTATCAGGATACGATCCGAATGATAGAAGGGTCGGTGGAATGGAAGCGACAGTTACCAGCTTGACGGACGGTGCTCTTAATCGTCATGTTTTACTAAGTACGACACCACACCGCCCACCAATCTGTTGTGGATAATCATTCTATCATGATGGATACCCATGTTTTCACGGTGCTGCAATTATTTGTGAAAAGCATGGGGCAGCTAATATACCACGGTTTGTGGCTGAGCGTCATCTCACAGATTGCTGGAAAGAATTGTACGAATCCGAAGATTTCCGAATCCCAAGTCAAAGCTTTATCAATGACGTTATATCGCGAGCAAAAATATTGGTTATCAATAGTGAGAATCTGAGTATTCCAAAGGCCATTCCTCACCCTCGTGGCCGTCCAGTGAAAAATGCTAGCGTGAGAAGGAAAGGATAATTTGAGCGTGGTCCGGAGTGTTGGAAAAAGAGAAGCTACACTTTCTCTCTGTGTAATCAGCAATGTCCTATTGCAACACAATGTCAGCTCCGTCAGCTCTTTGGGGAGTAAATTATGCTCGTGTCAGGGCATCCACCATTTGCAATACACTTCTCCTTTCTTACTTTGTAAACGTATGTACTTTTGATCGCCACATTGTCACCCTGCAATACCGCAAGTCACCATACGTTTGCCGATGTCATGAAAAAGTCACCCTAGAAAAATTGAAATCACCCAGGTGTATAGGTAAGTATTCTAGAGTCACCTTCAGACTGACTCATTTTCGAAACTGTCACCCCTAGGGTGGTCTAATCCTGCAACTGGTCACCCCCCGAATCGTATCATTTAGCCTTTCGCAATACATTGGACGAACTCCTTCAAAAGGGCCTCATACGACCCTCATTGTCGCCATTCGAAGCGCAACTATTCGTCGTCTGCAATAAATCTGGCAAACTAAGGATGGTTTGCTACTAGCATGCACTTTATCGCACTACCATCTCCAATATCGCAGCTCTCCTACTCATTCACGAGGCATTGGCCCAGATTTCAGGCGCCATGATGTTTTCACATATGGACCTCGTAGGCGCCTACCGAGAGATGCTCATCAAAGATGAGGAATACAATCGACCCGCTTTCCCGACGCAGTTTGGTTCTTTTGAATGATGTGTACTCTTTTATGGCCTATGAAATGCTTCCGCCGCATGCCCACTGCTCATGGCCCATGGAGTCAATGGGACCTTCCCTATTTTGTGCCTCGACGATATTTTCGTCAACAGCAAAAAACTGGAAGATCACAAGATACATTTCCGACAGGTTCTCTAAGCACTCAGAAATCATAAATTGTTTGCGAGGCCGAGAAAAGATGAGTTTGGAGTTAGCGAAGTAGACTTTTTTGGATTCACATTGTCCTCAAAAGGAGTGTCAACAAAAGACCGATTGATGTCTTCCATCCAAGGTTGGCCCACCCCGACTTCCATGAAACAATGCGGGCAGTTACTTGAGCTTTGAAACTTCAATTGCAGATTTGTGAAGGGTTATGTCTCCATTATCCGTTATCAAACTGACTTTCTCCGCTCTCACGCTTTTCAGTGGACGCGCTCACAGTATTGGGCCTTCGGTGACATCAGATTTGTTATCAGCTCCGCTCTCATACTCGCCCATGCAGACGCTTCGAACCCGTGTATTCAAGCGACGGACGTCTCAAAATGTTTCGTCGGACATACTTTGTCTCAAAATGGACGCTTTTTGCCTTCCCCTCACACCAATTGTCCTTCGCCAAGAAGAATTTTGACACTGGGGACCACGAGCTATTTGCGATTATGACCACCCTTTGTACTCAAATCGATCAGGCTGTCTCATACGAAACCTCTTACCGAGCAGAGATTAATGCGTTCTCTGGTGAACGTTTTTTTAGTCAGTGCAATCCTGTGTGTCTTGTACCTGTGACAGTGAAGAAGCGGCATTTTGCATCGTAAATATTGGGAGATACGAACTTCCTTCGATCTTCATCCTTTGACGCAGCTTCTCAATTTTATCCAGAATCGCAGCTGCCTCAAGATCATTCTTAAGAGTGTTTTGTAGAATGTCTGCCTCTGAATTTTTCAGCATTAGTGCCATTGGAAAGTTTTTCAGCTCTAGATGGCGTCACAAACGGGCGCATATCAATGCCCTGGAACTGGAAGCAGCCCATTTCTGCGTGCGTCGCGTGGGCAGGTTCAAACACACGTCCGATCATCGAGTGGGCCTCCTTGTTGACAACACTACGGCTCTAGGTGCCATTGCAAAAGGCCACTTATGGAAAGCAAATGCATCTTAGTCAATCTATGCATACCCTAGGCGCATTTGCGTATAATGCAAGCCCTCTAGGAGAGGTTTTGCATGACATGGTGCTGCAATAATCATGTGCAGCAAGAGAGTAGATTACGTGGCCGTTAGCATTCGATTGCGTGGCCTTTTAGTGATAGATTACATGGCCGCTAGCCCGCCTTGTCGGGTATATAAGCCCAAGAGCCTGGACATGGACCCTTGGTTTATCCGAGGCAGGCAAGCATTCGAATAGTAATCTGAATCAGTAAATTGTTCTTTAACAGAAGCATCTACAACTACCCTTTATTTAGTTATGGGCCCAGAAAGCTCAAACAACCTGCCGTCTCGACTCCGTTTCTCTTGGGACATTCGAACCGTGCCATGGACGGATGGACGTGGAAACCAAGAGCAGTATGCTGAGGCTGTATCGTTATGGCAGGCGTTCCAGGATACGCTTACAGATTCAAACAGCAACAAGGTTCCCAAGACAGCACAGGGAATAATGCTTCAATCGCAGCTGTATGGTCGGGCTAGGGATCTGTGTAAGGCTATTCCGGACAGTGTGATTCGATCGGCGGAAGGTGCAGAAGCCATCGTGAAGGCCTTGTACAAGCGTGATCCGCTCGCCGTTGCTTCAGATGTATTTCAGGACTTTCTTTCGCTCCTCAACACAAAGAGAAACCACAACGAAAGCTTAAAAATTTTGAATCGAGATTTCAGGCGCAAGTATCGAGACTTAACGCTCATGGAACGGAAGCAAAGCTTTCTGATGCGCTTGTGGCTTCTACTCTTCTGGCAAATGCAGATGTCGAAAATAATCAGAGAGTGTCAGTTTTGGCCAATGGCGTTCCGCGAGACGCCAGTCTTACACCGACGTCGACGACAAATGATTACCTCAAAGTGGTTTCTTATGATTCGATTGTCTCTGTTCTTAGGCAATGCGACAAAGTGAAACATTCAGGAGGAGATGCAACTTCAAAAACGCTCTCCACCAACGCCGCTCACTATCAGTCGGCGCCGCAAGGTTCTTCCGCCGCCGGTAGCAACCGTAGGCATAATCGACCTTCCCGGAGAACCCCAGAGCAAATTGCTGAGCTCAAAGGGAAGACGCAGTGTAACACCTGTGGAAAGTACGGTCATTGGTATCAAGACCACAGGAAGGACGGGACGCTGAAACCGGGTGTGAAGTCTTTAGATGCCCCTGCAACAGGCGATAAGGCACAGAATAACGTTTTGACCTTCAATATGGCAGAATTGAGCGCACAAAACTTCGCACAATTTACACCGGACGGCATTATTGGACCACTCTTAGACGATGGAGCACCTTACAGCGGAATTGGGGTAACTGAATTGAACCTCATCACTCCTCTCGTCTGTCCCGATTGGAACAGGAAGCTGGAGCCATTACCAGAAGCAGTTGCTGAAAGACCCTACTGGCAGTATGGCAACGGTGAACATCGAAGCCAGGCAAGGAAAATACTTGGATCGGTGGTCTTCAAGGCAAGAACGGACGAAGGTACAGTGGTGAACATCAGGCATTTGGTTATCGATGGTTCCTCTCAATGGGTTGTAGGACGCAACGTAACCAACTACTGTGACATACTACATGTTAACCAAAACATATTGAAGTTGCCACCCGATGCCAGCGGCAATTCGCAAGGAAGCGTCACTCTCGTCGACAGAGACATGCACACCTACATTCCCCATACGGCGTTCACTTATCAAGCAGAAAAGCTGACCCCTAGGCACAAAACGACCCTGTTCTGTGCAACGGCTCACATCGACGGAAACCTGGCTAAGAAACCGTGGAAGGACTTGAAAAAAATTGTGGACAAAGTCCATAAACATGTCTGCGGGCACTCTACATACTCCGACATCAAGATACTTCTTGAAAGAAACGAACTATGGACTGGATATGTAGACAAGTACCTTCAGCGCACACTTGAAGAGTGCACAGCATGCAGAACAACTGCTAGGCCAAAAGCAGACAGGAAGGTCTCACTTAGCTCGATGAGCAGATCCTTTAATGAGGTAGTGTGTGTGGACCATATGTTTCTGGATCAGCACTGTGTTATGCACATAATGGATACCGCATCGCGCTACTCTGTTGTCGCAGTGGTGCAAGACACATCAATGCGTGAAGCTATTCTAGTATTTGATGCGCACTGGCTGACACCATTTTGGACACCGCTAACAGTCGCTTATGACAGCGCATTCAAGAATAGCATCCTTGCCAAGTACCTGCGGGAACATGACATAGAAGCTGGACCTCTGCCGCCGAGAAGGCACAATAAGAACGTGCTTGAGTCCAAGCATAAAATCATCCGAGATGTCTTCACTCGCCTGAAGGAAGAGTCTACTGTGGAACGGAAAGAATGGGAAACCTCTCTGATCATTCAACAGGCAATCAGAATTTCCAATGATCTCTACGGCAGCGACGTTCTATCTGCGCAAGAACTTGCCAAGGGCTATTCCAGACCGATACAGAAGGGTGTCATACCAAAACAACTTCCACAAGAACTCGTGTATGCCCACCAAACCCTTCTAGCAAGGCGAAAGCTGACCTTGATTCTGCGATCAAAGACATTTAATGAAAGCCCTATTGCAGTAGGAGATCCCGTGCAGATATTTATCAAGAAGGAGCACGAAAAACGTGGGAAGTGGTCACGAGACAAGCCCGTGCTGGCCTTTGACATTGCAAACGGCACAGTGACCGTCCCAGGAGCCAAAGGAAAAAAAATTAACGCTGCAATTGAAGACGTCAGGCCAGCAATAGTCCAGAACGAGCTAGCTACTGCTGTGCAGAATGCTATTGATGAACTGGATCGAAACTTGGAAGAAGTTGTAGACACACTCGAAGAAAACTCCCCCGAATCCAGAACAGACTCTATCGGAGATGAAGTTCCAATCTCAAACCCAACTCCGCACAAAACAGAAGAAGAACCCGACTGCATAGGACCTAACACTCCCAATGTCGGTGACAATATAGAACTGTACTGGCCAATAGACAAAAAATTTTACGGAGGCACAGTACATACGCATGACGAGAGGACTGGAAAGTACGCAGTTCATTATTTCGACGGAGATAAGGAAAATCTCAACCTGGAAAATGAAGTATGGAGTTATCTCGACAACCGAGCAGTCGCAGAGCAGAAAGAGGATACGGACTATCAGTCCAACCAATCAAGCGATCAACCAGATGCGGAAGAACCTATCAGTGCAGCAGAAGTACAGTTGTCGCCAGGGCAAGACTTGCAAAGCACAGAGAAAGACCTCATTCAGACCTATTACAAGGCGTTCGGAAATACAGAATTTATGTTGCACCAAGCACAGGGGTTACCACCCTTTGCAACACAGAATGCCTATGACAAGGAAGAACGGTCATTTAAGAAGATTGTGGGAGATGTAGCAGTTTCTCGAGTTCCTAAAAACGCGAACATAGTATCAAGCCACGTCCTTTACAATGTGAAGAAGTGTGATGATAACTCGCTGACATTAAAGGCACGAATTGCAGTACATGGCAATAAGGATCGAGAAAAGCATGCCCTGAAAACAGACTTTGCAACATGCCCACCAGTTGGTATCCGCATACTGTTGTCTCTTTCTACGATCTATCGGTGGACTCTGGCAAAGATCGACTTCAAGAGCGCCTTTCTTCAAACGGAAGCTCAACGAGATGTCTACATGGTACCTCCTCGCGAATGCAAAACACGTCATCAGCACTACTGGTTGCTGCTATCAGCAGCCTATGGTCTCGCAAATGCAGGGGCCAAGTGGCAAGAGCTTAGTGATGATGTGCTACGTGGATTTGGTTTTTCGCAGCTCGTGTACGTGCCGCAGCTCTTTTACAAAAAATTGGATGGAAAAGTTGTAGTCATTGCAGTCAAAGTGGTCGATGACATCCTCTTTGCTGGAGAGAGAAAGAATTTGTCTACAATAATAGAAAAAATAAGACACAGCCATAAACTTGGCACGATAGTGTATGGACCAGGTAGGGTACAGTTTTATGGTCTGGCGCTTACTCAGTACGAAGACTACACAGTTACCATCGATGGAGACGAAAAGCTGAAAGGGTACGAAGCCGGAACAATTAGTCGTTTAAGGAGAAAAGACCAGGAAAGCCAGCTGAACAGCATTGAGCTCTCACAATTCAGGTCGCTGAACAGTTCAATTGGCTGGCTTGGCAGTGCCGCCTCTCCGTTTTGCGCATTTGCGGCAAGCTATTTGCAGCAAAAAGGGCCATTTCCTACTATCAAGGACATGATAACGCAGATTAATATGCTGTGCACTCTGAAGAGAAAAGGAACGTCACTAAGGTTCCTGAGGCCACTCAGTGGAAAAGAATAACAGATCTCAATTGTAGTATTTTCTGACGCAAGCCGAACGAACGACTATGGACAGCTTGGGTTTGTCGCTGGACTTCTTTTTGGAAAACTGAAGCAAGACTCTGTCATTCATGTCATTTCCTGGAGTTCTCATAAGTCCCGAAGACCAGTTAAATCAATTGGATCGGCCGAAACTCTGGCTGCAGGAGAGGCCATCGATGAGGGCAAGGTACTCTGTAAGGCATTCCAGGCTTTGTTAGGAATCCACGTTGGACTGTGGATCGTTGTAAACTCAAAGGATTTGTTTGGCACACTTTCTACCTGTCGCAACGCTGCAGATCGTTCTATTCGTGGAGATGTCAGCGTAATCAGATACGAATTTGAAACAAGAAACGTTGACAGAATGATATGGATTCTAGGTAGCGCAAACTATGCTGATCCGTTGACAAAAACCGATAGCCCTATCTCTCAAGCTTTGGAGTTAATGTTTTTTGATGGGAAAATATCCATGGACTTTCATGGGGCTTTATTCCGAAACTCTAACGCACCCACTGGTTAGCAGGAACTCTGAGAGGAATTGGTATGGAAAGCAAATGCATCTTAGTCAATCTATGCATACCCTAGGCGCATTTGCGTATAATGCAAGCCCTCTAGGAGAGGTTTTGCATGACATGGTGCTGCAATAATCATGTGCAGCAAAAGTGTAGATTACGTGGCCGTTAGCATTCGATTGCGTGGCCTTTTAGTGATAGATTACATGGCCGCTAGCCCGCCTTGTCGGGTATATAAGCCCAAGAGCCTGGACATGGACCCTTGGTTTATCCGAGGCAGGCAAGCATTCGAATAGTAATCTGAATCAGTAAATTGTTCTTTAACAGAAGCATCTACAACTACCCTTTATTTACCACTCGTCTTCTTCCATCCTCCACAACAGTTGCAGACGACTTGCCTTTCCTTTGCCTTGTTGACAAACGTCATTTGGCTACTACCTCATTGGGTTCCTTCTGGTCTTAACCCAGCTGACAAGCCATCACCTCTGCTTCTCAACCGCTCTCATATCCACTGCTGCATACCGCGTCCTCCATCGCAAGATTAGGGCCCTGGGAAATAACGATGAAACTCGAATCTGAATGAATATAACACCATGGGGCGCCCCGCACATTTAGCGCTGATCCTGAGTTCACCAGGCCTGTACTGGAGAAGATTCTTATGACCCACAGAATTGGGATCCAAAAACGCTCGTCGCGCTCATCTTCTAAGAATGGGAAGGTGGAGCGCAATAATGGACTCTTCAAGAGGATATTCGAATGCATATCCCGTGAGAAGACTAACGCACCTATACAAGTTCTCGTCGCACGTGCCTCATTCTTGTGTACCCTATTTCACGGCAGGTCTACACGCAGTTCTTTTCAGCTAGCACGTGGATACTCACCGTCTGTGCTCGGCATACCTCACGCGCAAGTTCCAGCTGATCTGCTTGAAGCGCACAGGAATATGACCGCTACCCGAGCACTACAGAAGTTGATGAAATCCCATGACCATTGCCTTATACCCAAGTCTGCTATCAAAAGAGGAGCAAAGCTTTGGGTGTACTATAACACTTCGAAGCAAAACGATCCAGTACCCTGGATTGCGGCCACAGCTATCTCAGCGACACCTTTCGATGTAGAGTGTAGGAGACCCAGCAGAAGCCCGCCATTGAAAGTCGCCAACGCACATGTTGACTAGCCCCCGAAGGAACACTGACGCGATAATTACAGGAAGGTATATTAGAAGACATACTTGCAGATGACACACCAGATTCAGCAAACAAAGAAAATAACACACATGGAGAAAGAACTGCACACAACCAAATACCGAACGACGACACGGAGCAGATTATGTTGGATATATTAGGCAGGGAGGACGAAGATGACATAACACCGTCATTTGTGCCCCTAAGAACGTCGTTCTTTACAAATTCCGTTTATGGGAACCCATCGAAAGTCATTGGAACGCAAGCAGCACAAGGGCCTAATACAACGCAAGACATAGAGCTACAGTCAGACGAGCAAACTTTGCTGAGAGAACTATACAATATCATTGGTGGTGCGCAGCTCCACAGAAAGAAAATAGACTGTGCATCTCAATGGATACTGGACAAAGCTGTACACGAAGAGATAGACAAGGCTTGGAAAGACGCATATGAAGAGGTGTTGGAAAACATCGTACCGTCAGAAGCGAACGACATCAGCTCCCACATAGTTTTCAAGATCAAACATAAAGAGAAAAGTCATAAGAGATTGAAAGCCAGGCTATGTCCACATGGAAACCGCGACAAAGAAAAATGTAACATTCGAAACGACTCTGCAAACGAGCAGTTTCGTGTTATACGTATTCTCCTGTCGTTTGCCATAATCTTATTGTTCAAGATAGGCTGCATTGATATCAAGGGAGCCTACCTGCAGAGCGGCCCGATTAAGCGAGATGTCTATGTCCGACCGCCAGCAGAATGGAAAGGAAAACGTAAAATAATTTGGAAGCTCATAAAACTTCCATAGGGAATCAGCGAAGCTGGGCCTCAGTGGGCACAAGTCATTGAAAAATGGTTACTTGAGAAGGCTGGCTTTGAAAGTGTTTTTCGGGTTGGTCAATTTTTTCTTCGAAGAAGATGGGATGGAATAATTTGTCTGATGTTAGCCAAACACACCGATCACCTCCTCATAGCAGGTGTTGTAGATGCAATGCAGCAATTCGCCCAGAATATGCAATACCATAGTTGATGATGAGATCAAGTTCAATAATGGCACGATAAGACAGGATGAGAACTGCAATAGAAGAATTTCAATGCAAGAATTTACAGACGCCATGAGGTCGCTTTATTTCAGCAAAGCAAGGCGGACTATGCAACAAGATGAAGCCGACCAGCACGAGAGAAAGACGTACCGTAAATTTGCAGGAGAAATTATTTGGCTCGGTAATAGAGCCTTGCCACAGGCTGCGCACATCGGTTCAGTAATGTAGCAACGCTTACCTCGCCCTACTGTCATGTACTTAATCGAAGGTAACCAAGCCCTTCATGAACTTCGTCGGTTTCAACCCATCATAACCTTCAAAAGACCGCCAGGTATCATACAGTGTGCAGAAGTAGTCTCGTTCTCCGATGCGGCCTTTAGTATTACGTCGAGCCGAAAATACGGACAAACAGGAATCGAAACTAGTATAAGATACCTAACAATGGTTAGTGTGACACACAGGAGAGACTTCAAAGAACTGAGGCTGAACACAGAAAGTCAATGTAACTCAGGCGCAAGTCCTGACTCCAATTTACAAGCAGCTACCTACAGAGTAGACTTATATAGTCCTCAAAGCTGAGGTTAGACAAAAGTACATACATTACAAACAACATATAAAATACAAACTGCATGGCAACCATTCACGTGATATGAATCTGGCAAAGTCACAACCATTCAAATCTTATGACTCAGAATATCCGTGTTGGTCAAACATCATCAATACTCCTTTCTCTCTTTCAGCCGTAGTTCTTTTTTGTAGACTTGGTCTCGGCCATGTCTTCAAACGCAATGTTGAGTCGACCATTGTAAAGAGTAAGCTGTAAGGCATCAGTTAAAGGGCTATCCTTTTTCGTTAGCGCATCGGACAGGTTGATTTTGCCAGGGATCCAAGTGATCTTATCAACGTTTCCGACTTGAAACTCAAATCTGATAGACGCAACATCTCCACGAATTGAACGATCTACAGAGTTCCGTTGCGTAGATAGGGACGTAAACAAATCTTTTGAGTCCACACACAGGTGAACATGTACATCTACGTTTAGCATCTCAGAATAGGCATGCGCTATACATTTGGCCTCATCAATAGCCTCAGCTGAGGCAAGTATCTCTGCTGCAGGCACACTCTTCACTGGTCTCTTTGATTTGTGAGAGATCCAAGATATCGGGTGGTATATAGAGTTGTTTGCCAACTCGCAAACAAGGAGACCGGTAAGCACACCTAGTTGACCATTCTCATCTCTCTTGGACGCATCAGCAAAGACCAGTACTGAGAGCTCATACTGCGCATTATCCATTGGGCGGGGGTAGTTGATCCTAGTACCAAGCTTCTTGAGCTTGCGAGCAATATTTTGTTGCTCTATCAGATGGCAAACTCTGCTTTCCGGTGATTTCTGCTGCAGATATGACGCATAGAAAGAACAGAACGGGGAAGCAGCCGTGCCTATCCAGCCCAGTGAGCTATTGGTAGAAGCAAAGTAAGAATTCTCAATTTTATTGAGTAGTTGGTCAAACTCCTTACGACGAGTACGAGATAAGAGGTATTCGGTTAAGGCGTTTAGCTTGTCATCAGCATTGGTTGAAACGGTAAGATCGTCCTCCTGGACTGTGTTAATGCCGAAGAATCTCAGTCGACCGGGTCCATTTGAAACAGTGCCAAGGTTGAACGATTCATTAAATCTCTCAAAAAAGAGCTTAGCACATTCCCCAATACCAGCAGCTTTGATATCATCAACAATCTTAGCTACAATGAGCACCAACTTCCCGTCTTCAATCTTGTAGAACAGTTGCGGAACTTGTTGACATTGGGTCAATCCGAGATCAAAGAAGCACTTATCAGACTGTACTTGCCATTTTGCGTTAGCATTGACTAAGCCATACGCAGCAGTTAGTAATAGCCAAAGGTGCGTAGACCTCATTCGACTTTCCTTGGGTGGCTTCACATACACATCACGACTAGCAGTGCCAGTCTGCAAAAAAGCCGCTTTAACGTCTGCTTTGTAAAGCTTCCAGCCAAACAAAGATGCGATAGACTCAACAATGCGGAGACCAGTTGGTGGACATGTCGTACAATCAGATGTAAGTACTTTCTTCAAGTCATCTTCATTTCCATGTGGTGCAATCCGTGCCTTCAGTTTGAGAGTAGAGTCATCGTTCTGTTTGACCTTGTATAAAACGTGACTGTTGATAACATTTGCGCCGTGCGGCACGTCACTGCTAGGAACGGGACGGACAGTCTTCAGAAAAGTCTCCTCTTCGATCCTATACGATTTCACAAGCGGAAACTGTTCAAATCCTTGTGCTTGGGGTCGCATAAAGGTTTTGTTCCCAAAGTGATCCAGCATTCGTTGCAGCTCAGTGGGTTCTTGGTCTATGTTCGTGACAGAGGATGAATTTGCAGTAACATTTGTACCTTCATACTGCCATTTTTCGTCGTCTAGGTTGAGGCGTTCTTTGTCACCATCATCATAAAGGACAGTAACACAGCCGTCACGATGCATCGTCTTCACAGTTCCACTGTAGTGCACATTATCATCTGGCCAGTACACCATCACGCGATAACCACGATTAAGTGAACATGCATCTGGGTTCTCATGAGGATTGGCATTGGTATGCTCATCAGAAAAGTCTGCATCTTCATGAGTCGCACTCGACCGTCCTGAGGAAGCATTGCCATTGTCAACTTTTTTCCCATCATCCTTCTTTGTGGAAGGAGACATATCATCAATGGCATCATCGACAGCATCAATTGCCGATTGCACAGTGCTTGCAAAAGACTCTTCAGGTAGTGCTATGCGGATGTCTTCGAATGCAACAGTAGCACGTTTTCCTCCTTTCGCGGGTATGAGAACAGTACGAGCACTTGAATCAACAGCCAACACAATCTTGGGTGTAGACCATTTTCCTTTCATTCCCATCCCAGTACTAAAGTAGACCTCAATCATATCGCCAGTTGCGACTTGAGGTTCGATTGTAGACTTAGACTTCAGTATGAGCGCCAATTTGCGCTTCGCTTGAAGTCTATTGTGTGCATCTACGACTTCATTGGGCATTGAACAGATAGGTCCATCGGTCAGGGGCTTCGTAAAACCTTTGGCAAGCTCAAATGACGACATCACATCGTTTCCGTATAGATCATTAGAAATAGAAACAGCACGCAGAGCTTGACGTTCCGGAGATTTTTGAGGTTCAGCTGTGCAGAGCTTAAGAAAAATGCTGCGTATTACGCCATGCTTGCTCTCGAGAGGGTTCTTACTGTGTCGACGTGGAGGTACGGGACGAAATGAGATGTTGTGTTCATCGAGGAACTTACGAAATTCGCCCTTCCCGAAGGCATCATCGCCCTGTACGGAGGCAGGTAGCCAGAAATGTGAAGTCCAACAGGCTTCAAAGCCAATTACTGCCTGATTCAGAGAGGTAGAACTGACTATAAATGCAGCAGAAAACCTTGTTGCGACGTCCATACAGTGAAACAAACAGACAGACTCGAGGTAGAAATGGTCAACGCAAACAATGTCATTAAATTCACGCGACATGGATGATATGGACACCTTCCGGTTAGGTTGTGGCGGGGCAGTCGCGCGACATGAGACACAGTTCTGTATCATCTGTGAAACATAGTCTGACACAGCATCTCTCCATAGTCCGTTACGTTCCAAGAGTATTTTCATATCAGTCAGGTTAGCATGACCGCAGATATGCTTATGCACTTTGTCCACAATGGCCTTGACTTGACTCCATGGTCGGTCTTTCGACAGGTTGCCATTGAGGCAAGAAAAAGCGGATGTGTTACATGTCTCATTACAGAAGCTTGACATAGGGAGGTAACTCAAGAAGCCTTGGTTGATCATTGTAAATTGGTCAGTCATGCCATCAGTATGAAACTGCAAAGCATTGCAGGTGATATGGAGAATGTTTGATTGCTTCGTTACATTCTTCCCGATGACCCATTGACTAGAGCCATCCAGTACGAGATGGCGAATGAGCACTTTTCGTCCGCTGTCAGATACAGCAGGAATCACAACAGATCCAAGAATAGAACGAGGAGCACTAGAATGGTCACCGATGCCGTACTGCCAGTGCGTGTGCCCGTTAAGTGACACCGGAATAGGTTCCATCTCAGATCCGACATCATGTCCAATGTGAACTGACAACAGACGAAGCTCAACATTGCCAATGGCAGAGTACGGGGCACCGTCATCTACGAGTGGCCCAATAGCCTCGTCGTCAAGAGAGTCACATGATCCATTAGTCTCATTTGTCGAACAGTTGTTGCTTGACAACACGGCCATATTAAAAGAAACAGTCTTTCCTTTGCCGTTTGCATTGTTATTACCGGAGCTTGATGAGCCGTCACCAGATCCAATTGACGAACTAAACTCAGCAGCAGTATCATAACACTTCACTCCAAGTTTCAACGAACCATCAGGGTTGTGGCTGTCCTTCCAGTGTCCAAATATATTACAGGTGTGACAAGGATGATGTTTCAGTGCAGCATTTGAAGGACGACGAAAACCACTACTACGGCCACGTCTGGAGTGAGTCGTAGTACTTGCAGCACTGGCAGATAGTGCCGCACTAGAAGTGGTAGTCGAGGCCTTCTCACACTGTTTTACGACAGAAGCAAGTTGCTTGTACGTCACCGCTATTAGGTAATCATCATTGGAAGATTGGTCCGAGAACACAGTTCCATGAGGAGCAGCAGCTGCCAATGCAGAGATTCGTTGAGAGTGTTCGATGCTTGCGTTGCTCAAAAGCATTAAGGCAGTTATGCATTGGGGAAGTCTGGTAGTACTTGACAAAGAGTTGAAATTCGTAACTGCGGCAGAAAAACGGGTTTCGAAGGTCTTCAACGACTCATTCTGTGAGCGCCGGGTATTCAATAGAGAGTTAAATCCATCAAATGCTTCACTAATAACTGATAAAAATACACGTTGATAAACTGCATCAACGATCAATTTGACACCATCTTCGCTCTTCAGCTGCTCGTTCGTCAGTTCAGTAATAAGGTCTGCAGCTTGACCATAAAGCTGTGACTTGAGCACAGTAGCTTGAATTTGAGGGGGAAGCTTGTTTGAGCTGGTGTCTGGGAGAGAATCATGGTATTCTTTCCAATCATAAACGGCGGTCTTAAACCTTTCTTGGTTTCCTTTGCCGTCTGTCCACGGTGGACTTTTCGAGTCCCAAGCAAACCGTGGGCGGGTTGGTAGCGAATTAGTAGGGACTGGGCCCATAACTAACAATGGTTAGTGTGACACACAGGAGAGACTTCAAAGAACTGAGGCTGAACACAGAAAGTCAATGTAACTCAGGCGCAAGTCCTGACTCCAATTTACAAGCAGCTACCTACAGAGTAGACTTATATAGTCCTCAAAGCTGAGGTTAGACAAAAGTACATACATTACAAACAACATATAAAATAAAAACTGCATGGCAACCATTCACGTGATATGAATCTGGCAAAGTCACAACCATTCAAATCTTATGACTCAGAATATCCGTGTTGGTCAAACATCATCAATAATACCTTCACGATTTTAGGTGATGCTACTTTCTACCACCTTATTGACTGGCCAAGCATCAAACAGAGACGAGTTTCGTTTTCATTCTATGGTGCAGAGATGTTGGCATGCACTAACGCCGACGATCGCGGATACCACATAAAGTGTGCACTGAAGTCTATATCACCAACTGATGAGTTCCAGCACATCCTTGATGTGGATTATAAAGGACTTTTTGACACGTAACGAGTCTACACAAGGAAAGGAATATCGTTAACGGCTAACTGTTCAGCACATACGAGATTCATTTGATTCAAAAGAACTTAATGTATTACGTTGGATATAAGGCAAAGCAGATATCGCCGAAGCACATACAAAGCGTAACCCTGATTTGTACAATCTGTTAAACAGGATAGCAGAATCTGGAAAACTACGGCTTCCTCCCCAGCGATCTTTTGCTTTAAATAGCACGACGTGGGGATGAGTTGGTTTAGAGAAGAAAACAACTGGGGGGGATGTGAGACGTGTGAAAATGATTAAAGGCAAACAGAAGTGCCAGGCTGCCTTCCTTGGGAAAAGATACTGAATGGAAACACGAACACTACGGAGAGAGTGCCGAAGAACATTCAGCTTCGCCGTGAGTACCAGCTTCGGAAAGGTCAAGCAACTACGCTATAAAAGGCAGCGATAACGATTAGTAAGTGAGAACCGCGTAGGGCAGAAAAGGACCCAGAAGAGCAGGCACTATCGTCCTGATCTTGAATTTGCCTCCTCCATCGAACCACAGAATAACCCTCGCAGATCATGAGTCAAGATACTATGTCTAATTCTATAACGGAACTGTTCGATGTCTGACGGTTTTAAGCAATTGTTTATTTCGTTACAGTAAGTTTCTTCGTTCCTAGTGAGACTTCTCTTCGCGTTGTAGTATACTTTTTCAAATAGTAGGTAGATTAGTTTGTATGTAGTCTGGACCCCTAACCTATGATGGAATAAAGTACACTCGAACGCGAATAATTCTGTTTAGTGTTGAATTGAGTTCGTTTTTCTCGACTCAGTCTCTGTTATTCTGTTCTTTTGTATTGCTTTATAGCACTTCTAAATTGTTCTAGATGTATTTCATTTTGTTCTAAAATAGTTCTTGCTTTTTCTAGATAAAGTTCTATAGAAGCTTTTAGAGTCTTCCACATATTTCTATTACATAAAGCAGTTTTTACTTGCATTCTGAAACCCTCCAGAGGTTTCTAAAACATGACATTGGTTACTCCCAGACGACTGCAACCCTATTACGCATGCGCAATAATGTCGCAATATTGGTTATCAACGGAAGTATATAGACCTCCGCAGAAATCACCTGCAGGAATTCGTCAAATCCAAGCACATCGATATCCAGCATACCATACTATCTCCACGCTAGACGATATTTTGAGAAAAGTGTCAAACAGCATTACAGTGCAGAACAACACATAAAACATGCAACGAAGACGAGAAAAGTAAAGGACGAGCTATGGTCTTCTAGTTACAGGTTATGGGCCTCACGCACGACGACAAGCCATCACCTGCTCCCAAACCGAATAACGCAACATTCCGCTTAGCCCGACGCTTAGGGCGAGTACCAAGACATAACCCCTACATACTCTAATTAAAGGTTCTTCAGATCTAAGTAGACCCCAGGGTTTACTGTTTGTTCAGGCTGTCCTTTATAGGCTGCCAAACTATCCTCCAGCTTCAAATGACTGGTCACAGGCTTTTCAAAATTTGTATTTAGTTCCTATCGTTTTGGTTACAAACTCTGCGCCACTATTCCGATACAGTTCCAAAAAGCTGTATCCGTTCTTGTCCGATTGTAACGATCAATTCTCCAACACATACTAACCATATACAACAAAGCGATTACCACTTCCAACGACTCAGATACGCTCCGAGACACCACAAAAAACCACGATCATCCCGCACCCGCAAACTGCATCAAATCCATCAAATCACGCAAACCCATCTTGGAACCAGACAAATCTCATAGAACCCCGTTCCTAGACACAAACAACTATGCGATTTGGTACCTAGCTATGAAAACATACGTTTTTACCATAGAAACACTACCGCACCTCAGAAGCAACCCCGAACCACCAGTAGGAGAGGCAAAACTGAAGCGACACCTGTGTAAGTTCATGTGTGGAAGGTTTCGAAAACCGATGCGCATCTTTTATGGTATGATATATTTTATCGATAATGCATCATTAATGGCATAATATACTGTATCGATAATGATCGTATGCAACCCGAATAGCCCACATGCCGGATAGGTCTGTACTGAATTGCTTCACAGATGTTGCCATACTTAGATATGACTGGTTATCGGGGGTCTATATTCTACGTAAGTCGTATGGTCTGCGCGCACCGCAGCGAAAAGAAGGGAGCCTCAGCCGTCAACTACCGCATCGTAGTAAACGTCTTGTTTGTAGCACCGCCGATTGTTCTTTGTCCTACCCCTTTTATTGTTATGGGCCCAGAAAGCTCCAATGAACTGCCGTTGCGCCCGCACTTTTCCTGCGATCCTTGTACTGTTCCCTGGACAGATGGTAAGGGAAATCAAGAACTGTATGCTTCCGTCGTGGCTCATTGGAAGATGTACTACAACCTTTTCGGAGACAGCATCAGCTACAAGGTCAATCCGGAAGTCATGGGCCTCGTTCTGCAATCTCAGCTCATCGGTCGCGCTCGAGACATCTGCAAATCGTTACCCTCGGAAAACATTCAATCATCTGATGGCGCAGACGCCATCGTGAACGCGTTGTACATGCGAGATCCGCTCGCAGTGGTGTCGGAAGTGTATCAGGACTTTCTGGCGCTACTGCAAACGAAGAGAAACCGCAACGAAAGTGTAAAAAAACTTGAGTCACGGTATCAGGCGAACGTATCATGACTAAACGCCCGTGAAGAAGCCGCGAAGTTTTTGGAAGCTCTCGTCGCTTTTAAATTGTTGGCAAATTGCGATGTACACAACACGCAGAGAGTGTCTGTTTTGGCAAATTGTGCGCCCAAGGACTCTTCGTTTGAAACGAATGCGACGACCAGCACATTTTTGGAGAGCATTTCGTACAGTGCAATAGCTTCAGTTCTTCGACAATGAGACCCAGATCAGGGCTGTGGTAGATTGCAGACGAATACACTAAGCAGTAGCGCCGCCTATACTCAAAAAAACAGAAGCAACAATCGGTCTGCCCACATTAGGCAGATAATTGCACCAGAGAAATTGGCAGAGAAGAAGAGAAGAACGAAATGCAACAAATGTGGAAAGTTCGGACCCTGGGCTGGCGATCACAGAGAAGATGGATCTCTCAATGTAGGATTCAAATCTTATGATGCTGCGCCAACGCAAGTGACAGAACAGAATAATGTCCTTTCTTTCAACATGGTGACTCTAGGAAACGAGTCTCATCCCTATCACAATTTTTTTGGACCACTTCTTCATGCGGAGCACCCTACAGTGGCATTGGCATGAAAGAGCTGCATGTCATCAAGGACATGGTATGTCCTGACTGGAATGGCAAGTTGGACACGATCCCTGACACAATTGCCGATCGTCCAAACTGGCAATACGGAAGCGGCAACCACAAGAGTGAGCCTCGTCGCATACTTGGCTCAATTGTTTTAAGCGCTCGTTCTGATGCAGGAAACATTGTCAATGTCAGGCATGTCTTTGTGGATGGATCTACGCAATGGTTGATTGGAAGGAATGTGACGCAGTATTGTAACATAATGCACTTGCACGGGAGCATCTTGCAACTACCCGCAACTGCTGGATGTACCACTACAGACACTATCTCACTGACGAATAGGGACATGCACTCCAAAGTCCCGCATACTGTGTTCAAGCATCCATCTGACCACATGACGCCCCTGAACCAGAAGGCGTTGTTCTGTGCAAAGGCCAAGCTGGATGAGGATGCCACCAACCGACCATGGAAGGAAGTGAAGAAGATAGTAGACAAAGTCCACCATCACGTGTGTGGTTACTCCACCTACTCAGACATAAGAATGCTGCTCGAGCGCAACGGTCTGTAAAGCGACCATGTAGCTAACTATCTTCAGCCGAAACTGGAGAGGTGTACAGTATGTCCGACGACCGCAAAGACCACAGCCGACCATAAAAGTCTTCCTTGCAAACATGACCAGATTCTTTAACGAATTAGTGTGTGTCAATCACATTTACCTTGAAGAGCATTGTGTTATGCACATCACGGATGACGCAGCACGGTACTCTGCAGGAGCAATCGTAGAAGACACGACTATGAATGCAGTTATTTCTGCAATGGATGCCCATTGGATCTCCCCCTTTTGGACACCCGAAGCTGTCCTGTTCGACCCAGCCTTTGACCACGAGATCCTCCGTAGCTATCTGAACAAGCTCGGTTCAGAAGCGAGACCCATCCCGCCTCGAAGACATAACAGAAACGCGTTGGAGTCGAAACACAGAATTATTCGCGACATTTATCTAAGGTTGAAGGAGGCTGATCCTGCTGGCACTACGATTCGAGCTCCATCGCTAATACAAAAGTCGTTGAGAGTTTCGAACGACCTCTACGGAAACCATGTGATTTCAGCTATGAATTGGCGAAGTGGTATACTAGACCGATTGAACAAGGGTCTGAGCCAAATATCATCCCCCAAAACCCCCTCGAGAAGCACCAGCAGCTACTCGCCAAGCGCAAGCTGACTTTGATTCTGCGATCGAAGGCGGTACAAGAATTTCCTGTAACAATAGAAAGCACTGTTCAGATCTTCATCAAGCACCAAAACGAGAAGAGGGGAAGATGGTATCAACCCAAGCCTGTCCTGACGTATGATATAGCAAGCCGCACTGTAACAGTCCCTAGCAAGAATGACAGAAAGTTAAGAGCTGCAATTGAAGATGTAAGGCCTGCAGTGCAGAATAACGAGCTAGCAGCCACTGTGCAGGATGAAATTGAGGACCTAGACAGAAGCTTATCAGAGGTGATGGACAATGTTTGTGAAGGCTTAGAGACCACAGTACCCTTTTCTGCATCTCATGGCAGTCCAACAGGAAGCACTCAGCGCTTTGACGCTGACTTTGGTCCCCCTGAACACAACCTCTCAGCATCTCAAGTTCAAGGAGACAGCCCAGACCTACAGCAAAGCACGTCTGACGGTCATGTAGCTACTCGTATGCCGATTGTTGGAGATAAGATCCAAGTCTACTGGCCAACCGACAACAAGTTTTACGGAGGTACTGTAGCGAAGCATAACCAAAGGACTGGGAAGTACTCCATCAACTACTTTGACGGAGACATAGAAGCATTGAAGTTGGAAGCCGAGAAGTGGAAGTTTATGAAAGGAGGTTCGACAGTGGAGGAAGAAGATGATGACGGATCTAATGAGCACGAAGCTACTGTACTCGAAGGCCATGAAGTGCAACTGTCCCCTGGACACGAACTGGAAAGCATTGAGAGAAGCACCACTGAAACGTACTACAAGGCTTTTAAAACGAGCGAGTTTAAGCTACACCAAGCTCAAGGGATGCCACCCTTTGTAGCCCAGAACGATTATGATAGAGAAGAAAACTATTTCAAACGAACTGTTAGAGAGACACCAGTTCCAGACAAACTCCAGAACTCGAACGTGATCACAAGCCACGTGTTCTACAAAGTGAAAAAGTGCAATGACGGAAGTCTCACAATGAAGGCCAGAATTGCAGTGCATGGAAACAAAGACAGTAAGAAGCACACATTGAAGACAGACTCCACAACCTGTCCCCCCCGTTGGAATTCGCATTCTATGCTCCCTCGCCACTATTTCTAAGTGGACTATCGCGAAGATAGATTTCAAGAGCGCTTTTTTGCAGACGGAGGCTCAAAGAGATGTTTATGTTATCCCGCCACGTGAGTGCACTACGAGGACAAGGCACTATTGGCTACATCTTTCAGCTGCGTATGGTTTAGTGAATGCCGGAGCGAAATGGCAGGAAATCACCGACATATTCTACGTGATATTGGGTTTCTACAGTTGGTGTATGTGCACCAGCTGTTTTATAGGAGCTCAAGCAGTGAACTCCTAACCTTAGCGGTCAAGGTAGTCGATGACATATTGTTCGCAGCACCAAGGCATAGACTAACGCAAGTTATTAACAGGATGAAGGATGACTACAATCTCGGAACTGTGGTGTACGGACCTTGTAGTATTCAGTTCTAAGGCCTGGAAGTCACTCAGAAAGAAGTCTTTTGCATCACGATAGACGGAGACGACAAGCTGCAGTGCTTCGAGCTTCCAGTAATCAGTCGAGTGAGGCGTAAGGAGCCAGAAGACACACTCACAACCATCTAACTAGCAAGGTTGCATTCCCTCAACAGCTCAACTGGATGGCTTGGCATTGCGGCTTCGTCATTTTTTGCACATGCTGCCAGTTTTCTACAGCAGAAGGGACCAATACCCTATGTCAAGGATCGTGTGACACAGGTAAATGTTTTGAAAGGTCTAAAGAAGAGAGGCACAACAGTAAGCTACTGTAGACCCCTTTAACTGAATCAATGTGCGCCATCGCTCGTTGTGTGTTCAGATGCAAGCCGCGCATCTGACTACGGGCGACTGGGATTTGTATCTGGACTGTTTATAGGTGAACTCCGCGAAGACTATGTCTTTCATGTTATTTCAGGGAGTTCGCACAAGTCGCGTCGTCCAGTCAAATCAATCGGTTCAGCTGAGACTTCGGCGGCTGGTGAAGCCATTGACGAAGGGAAGGTCTTGAAGGAAGCGTACAAGAAGCTACTAGGGATACATGTCAGCCTCTGGATCGTAGTTGGTTCCAAAGATTTCTATGCGACGTTATCTACTTGCCGTAAGGCTACCGATCGATCGATTCACGCCGACGTTAGCGTCATAGGGTATGGGTTCGAGACTAAGAAGATCGACCGCATGTCGTGGATACCTGGAAACTGTAATTACGCCGATCCACTGACCAAATTGGATAGCCCAGTAGCCACACCATTGGAACTAATGATGTTCAATGGCAAGATCACTAAGGATTTGTCAAAGGCACTCTTCACTGGCTCGTACAAATCTACCGGTTGATGATTCTACAAAAAGGAATCGGTTTGTAAGGTCATGTGTGGAAGGTTTCAAAAACCGATGCGTATCTTTTATGGTATAATATACTGTATCGATAATTCATCTTTAATGGCATAATATACTGTTTCGATAATGATCGCATGCAACCCGAGTAGCCTAAACGCTGGATAAATCTGTACTGTAGTGTTTCACACATGTTTCCATAGTTAGATATGCCTGGTTATCGGCGGTCTACACTCTACTTAAGTCGTATGGTCTGCGAGCACCGCAGCGAAAAGAAGGGAGCCTCAGCTGACAACTACCGCCGCGTGGTAAACGTATTGTTTGTAGCACCGCTGAGTCTTCTTTGCCCTACTCCTTTTATTACACCAGTCCAAAAAAGTCGCATCCTCTCAGCCATTCTCAGCAGTGTATCCATTGACACCCTTGGGTTACTTCTTGCCCCAGAAGAAGACCCAATGCCGTTCGACCTCATCCAGAACATTATTGCTCACATCATTCAGGCCACAAAAAAGGATCATCAGTTCCCTAAAACCGAGGCAAAAAGTGTAGAACTAAAGAACCTTACTGAATTCGACGAATACCTCAAAGCTCACCTCGCAGTCAGGCAGAAGATGGTGTCCGCATGATACATCAACATCGTCCAAGAGGACACCACGATCTTATTCATCATCGCCGGACTGAAAAGCATGCGACACTCACGCCAAGCCGAGGACACATCCTCTCCAACAAACCGAAAACGATCCGCAACTTCACTCGAGTGTTTACATCAATATACAGGCCCTACCAAGCATCGCCTTCCAGCCTATCAATCACATCCAGAACGCAACAATTCACCGGGGACTATGGACAACAGCCCAATACCTACAAGCAACGCTCAAAAATTTGCAGATCCCCGTACCCCATCCGTTGATTACCACCCAACCAACTCTGCTCCTACCACAAGTCCTTAGGAGTACGTTGTAACCACACGGATACCCAATGCCGCGACCCCGGGCACCCGAAGAATAGATCAATCAAGCCCCAAGCCAACTACTTCCAACCTAGACTAGCCCCTTCACACCCCAATCACTCAAATCCACCACAGCCTCTACCTCCCAACATGTACTGCCCTGCGCCCACCATGCAACTACTCTGCACGCCATTTCTAACACAATCGACCACCAACCAACAGACCAAGTGCACCCACAGTGGAATCCTACAGACACACGCAGTGGCCAATCTGTCCGTTCGACACAACCTTTTATCTGCAAACGAGCCGATACGGAGTTTTAGTTTTCACTGCAAAAACGAGGTTACATCGTAGACGCAACAGCGAACCCCCCTAGTAATAGCGACAGCACCGTGGCGCAACAACCAATACCGCCTCCATACCAAGATTATCCGATCCACTGAAGCGCACACCACACGAGCGTTGCCTATCAACACACCAAATCATAAGTGGCACCGGGTGAAGAAAACAAGGACAAACACAAACAAGGCACGCAAGCAAAACCGGATACAAAACCCGTCGCAACCTCACAGCACCAAAACAGCAGTACTACCACCACAAGTCACAAAAAATGTCAATACCTCCAACAACCACAGCTTCACTCCAAAATTTAACCAACCCCAGCCAAAACACATGTCGCTACAACCTCCAAATACGGACACTCAACTGGCATATTGGACTCAACCATTCACACTCACAAAAACTGGCACAAACGGCAAATAAAAGACTCCTCTCAATCATGCCATCCATAATTCCAGCAGATGTTCGACTAACATGCAGCGCATGCGATCATGCAAAACGTCAGCCGGCACCACACAAGCGCAAAGCCCATGAATATCCCACTGGCACATACGTCAGCTCCGATACTTGTGGCCCCATCAAACCCACATCAAGACATAGGAACAACCACATGTTTCTTGTGGTTTGTTCAACAATCAAATTCCTCATCGCACACTTTATTCGTGATCGCAAAGATATACCAGAACATATCGACTCAGCCCCACACCACATGAAACACAAAATCGGCCACCCACTACAACATCCCCATAGCGACAATGCCAAAGTGTATCTACCCAAAAAAATGCAGGCCATCTACAACAAAGAGTCCATACAGCAACACCTCAGAACCCCCCATCAACCACAGGAGAATGGCATAGGAGAAAGATTTAACCGCGTGATAATGGAATAAGTCAGAGAACTTCTCACGACGGCCCATCTCGATGATTCCTACTGGGAAGACGCGGCGCGAGACACGGTATTCAAATACAATTTCGTACACAATTCCTCAACAGACACCTCTCCATACCAGCTCTCGTACAATACCGAACCACAACTCACACGCCTATTCACATTGGGAGATCTGTAGGCGATCTCTTTGCATTCACCAAAAGCGAAATTAGAACCACGAGCCAATCCCGCTCGATACATGTATGCCACCACCTTAAACCACATTGTAGTGCTGAATCTCCACACACAAGCATACCAACACATACGAGCCCAGGACTTCCACCCGTATCACAAAATCAACAGACTCCACAGACACCACACCCACCGCCTTCAAAGCGCGAGAAAACTACAAAAAACAGTCACCAAATGTAATAAACATCACCACACCACCTCCCCTCAACCTGGCACAGGCCCACAAATATCCGGACGCCATCCAATTGCAACAAGCGCATGACGCATAACTGCTCAAAATAGATGCACACGAAAGCATCTCCTGGCTACCCCAACACTTCAAACCACCCCCATAATCCGTTATTTCACTCATGGTACTGTACCGATACAAGTGCTCCGCCAAAGTTAGCATTATACAACGTAAGGCCAGATGCAACCTTAGAGGCGATCTGATGTAACCGAGATTACACTTTGACCAAAAGCCCACAACCACATAAACTGCCGATCGGACAACTCAACGCAGGCTGTTAGCAATCTACGCCACAATGAACTTTTCCTTAGAGCACTTTGATATCAAATCAGCCTATCTTCATGAACAATACAAACAAGACAAACCAGTATACGTGAATCAAACGCCGAACTCCAACATAGCCTAACGACGTAACAGAACCTATGGACGACTTGTCGGAAATATCTACGGTTTCCACCCAGCCGAATACTACTACAACTGCGGGCTACAAAAATTCCTCCCCTCCTTAGGATTCAACAGCTCGGTACATGATTCTTGTCTCTACAAACTCAGAACTAACAGCGGCTTCACAGTCGTAAGTACAACGATAGATGAATTTCTCGTCTTAGCATAGCATCAATCCCTGCTTGACGAACCCTATCGCAAAATGTTGACAATGTACAAACCCACGAGGTTAGGGGCGCCCACGCGATTTTTGAACTGGACCATCACACGCACCTCGCAAGGAAAACACCTCTGCCAACCTGATTCAATCGACTTCATACTCCAACAAACAGTGATCAACACCGGCAACCTAACTCTCACACTGTACAACAACCTCACAGTCCTAGATCAACAACAACCAAGCAAGCCACTGAATGCCACAGAAGCCGCAATATTCCGACATATCCTTGGAGAAATAAGGTGCATTACCAACAGCACTCGGCCAGACATCGCTTTTGTCACGAATTGCATATCACAACATATGGAAAACCCACAGAAACATAATCAGAAAGGCCTCAAATGTCTTCTTCGATACTTAAAAGGCACACAAACTCACATACTCTTCTTTGCTACTACACAAGAGATCCCGACACATCCCCTAAATTTATATAGTGACGCCGATTTCGCGGGGCAAACGATCGAAAATCGATCTCCGAAACATTCCACTGCTCCAACTCCCCATCCATATTATGGACGTCTCGTAAGCGGAACATAATCCCGCTCTCTACCACAGAAGCCGAGGACATAGCGGCAACAGATGCAACTCGACAAACCACGTGGTTCCGGAAAGTGTTGCAAAACTCACACACGCCGTCGGCCGACCCCACTCCGCACCACATCGATAATAGATCTTCAGTACTCCTTGCGGAGAACCAAGCCCCAACTAAGAAAAGGAAATATATTGATGTAAGTTATCACTTTCTTCAAAACCATTTCGCCGAAAACACAATAACGATACGCAGAATCCCCATCACGGGCATGGAGGACGATATATTCACAAAACCATTACATAGATACAGATACGAATACCTCCACAGCGAACTTCAAGTCCTACCCCACCCGAAATAAAAATGAGACGCAGCACACGGGGACTGTCAAACAACATCACATTTATTGCTGCGTCACGTTTTCAGATATTCAAACAGCATTACGGTGCAAGAACAGCACATAAAACATGCGACGACGACGAGAAAAGTAAACGACGAGATATGGTCTTCTAGTCTCAAGAAACAAACGTTCACTTGCCGTGGAGACACTCTCAACATCGTGGCTCCTCAAACTCCAAACTACCATCAGCGTGCAGGGGAATGCTAAACTGCACAAACAACTCACATTGATGGCAGTTTCTCAGCACCACCAGACTGCACACACACCGTACACATGTGCAACACCACACTAGATATAGACCTGACCGGCGTCACACCACATAGTAAAGAGAAGGAGCACCATTGCTCTTCAAAGTGTGAAGGGGCTCTGTGCGGATATGTTTCGAACATGTTGCGTGGTTATGGAAAGCAAACACAAAATAATGCAGCCCCTTGTGATGTGGCCCTTGGCGCATAAATTGGACTCAGTTTTTCAATTGCTTCTTCGTGGATATATATTGCAATATTCCTTCTTCAACAATGATGCCCTGAGCGGAAGAGCCTCTCACAAAGAAACGCTCGCTCATTTTCTTCCATTTTTTGTGAGTGTTTCTCATCAGCACAAAGCGCGCGCTTTTCAAAAAGCTTACGAAAGAATGAAGACAGGGAATTAGTCCAAAGTAACAGAGAAAACATTCATGATGAACCCAGGCTTTGCAAACACAAGAATCCGTTTCTGCAATGGCTTCGTCATCGGCTACGATGAATTTTTTCGCTCCAACAACCCCAAAAATGCGTGACACTACTGCTAAGAAACCAGTAATGCGACTCTCCAAGACGTTGCGGATCATTCTCGCATATCTCGCTCAACATTGCGCAGATATTGGAAAAAATGGAGTGACAGTCGTTCAGAAGACAAACCAAACAGCCCGAATGATATGAAAATACAATTTTAACCACGCGGTAGACCTGCAGTGTTAACGAAAGAAGTAGAGGAAACCATAGCGCTCACCATTCAGAATTTCGCTCTATGACGAACTATATGAGAAGGGTGTGCTTTCCGCAAGTTGTAAAGCACTTCGTCGAACTTTGGGCTCCTACCAGTCGTAAATAGATCCCGTTTGTGAACGTTATACCAAGTGAAGCATGTGTGCAGTACTTCCTTCAACACCATCTTGATCTTCAATTCAAAGCCGTGCAGGTAATTGAAAACAAGAGAATTGTAACAGTCACAAATGAGAACATTTCAAATCATATTGCCCATCTTAATTGTGGGATGGATTGATACAACATCAGAGATCCAAACGTGATTTTTAACTTAGATCAAAGTGGAATTAGGCTGAATCGCACGGTAGGATGCAGTTTGCGAAAAGGAATTGGTCCAAAAGGCAAGAAGTTTGTCCAAATCATACCGAGACTCAAAGGAAATAAAGAACGGATTACTAATATGCCTGCCATTACATCTGCAGGGAAAACAATGAAACCCATTGTTGTGTTTCATGGGAAACAGGCTCATTATCAGAAATTCAAAGGTCGCTACCGCACAATTCATGAGGTACTCCCAAGCTGCTACGTTTATCAGAGAGACCCTGAAGGCTTTGACGGGGAAGGACTTATAGATTAGGCAAGGCGCTTTGTCGAAGAATTCAAAGAACTCCGAGATCCATAAGAATACTTTTTCATCCTGATCGACGGTTCTAATGCTCATTTTCAGCATGACATTCTCTTGTTCTTCACAAAAAATCGTATAATCGTTATTGGGATGCCAGCACACAACACACATGTGTTACAACCGCTTCAAGTTGGAGTGTTCTCTTCGCTGAACTCTCATCTTCAGAACATTGCCCATGAGATGACGAGAACAAAGAAGACATTTGACGCTTTTGACGCAGCCACCGCCAGTACCGAAGCATACCATGTGTGTGTTACACCGAGAAACATTCTCAAGGGCTTTGAATGTTCCGGCGCTTATTTGTCGGAGGAAAGCAAAGCATCAGTTTCACCATTACAATCATTGACTTACGCGGATACAGTCAAAAGTAAGGTAATTGTCGACAGGCTAGTACCCTCTTACATGCGTGAATCGAGCAGGTTTCTGAAAGACACCTTTGACCAGTTCAGCGGAAGTATCAGGATAAACACGCAACGTTGGCGCCACCTAACTAGCAAAAAATTATTAGATGCGTTGTTGCGAAAAGATAGAGCCAAGAAACTTTTTCTGGAATTGGTAGAAATTCAAGAGGGCGTAGTTCTCGGTTACAGCATAAACAATTCTCTAGATGGAGACAGTGGTCTTGGCTATCGTCGCCCTCTGGCATGCAATATCAACACAGCTCCTGTGACTGAGAGTCGTCCGTTTTAGAATAGTGTTTTTTAATTTGCAATATACCAAAAAGCTCTGTTCAGTTTAGATGGAATCTGCTGGTCGGGCCTGTTTTAAGCCTGCTTTGTTTTGGGTTGTAGCTTAGCTATTTTTCGTTTGTACTCTTTGACTTTTTAACTAACGTTAAGAGAAAAGTATTGGCTTTCGCTTGTAGTAGAAAAGACCAAAATTGGGCAAACATAACCAGAGTTAAAAGCCTTTCTTCGTATAGAGCCTTTCGTTTTCCCTCTGGGTTCAAATTACGAGTACCAGCCTTACTGGGTGGCTCCTGAATTTCAAATTGCGCCCTTCGCAAATTGCAATTTGCGATTAGGTTTGCGTACCGCGAAAAAATTTCACTGATATTCCGGTATTAAATTGCGCACTCAACGTAGCATCGCCTTAGGACTCGCTTCAACGAGTTCAAAATGGACTCAATGAGCATCCTTCTCTACATATTAATTCTAAGGCAGTCTTAGTGCCGAATTTTCTACTATGGACGCCTCAACAAAGAGGGCAGACGCTGTAGAGACAGAAGAATAACACGCAAGTGACTTCAAAGTCCATATTTTTCCCCTTTTATGTTTCTCTTTCTATCTATGTCAGACCAGTCCATGGTAACACCAACTGGAGTTGACCATACTACCTACGTTTATCTTCTCCGATCTTTTGAACAGTTGTACAACCAATTTACTCCTTAAAACACAAACGGTCATATTCAAAAACGAGCATCCATGAAGGGTCGTCGGCGCTCAATGAAGGCTACAAAATGCTTAGGTCCTGTTTTTAGTTGGCACAGAACGAAAGGTGCAGTTTGGAACTTATGTTTGCTCTTCGGTGTATCAAACAGTGTGTAAGCTTTGTTTCTGCCATTCTGTGGACGAGTTTTGCTGCGTTTGCTGGCACCAGATGCGGACGCACAAGTGCGGATTCCGGGCGAGGCGGAAGTCAAAGATTTTAAAGAAGCGTTTGGTGAAAAGTATCAAACACTGAAGGACGTTTTTGCGGTAGCAAATGGTCTAAAGTTGCTTCTACATCAATCAGAAGACTTTTTGATACAGAACATGTTCTACATTGGGTGGAAACACGATCATAATGTAAGTAATGTCTTTATATTTGCGCTTGATGCTTCTATTTTAACGTGAACGATCAACGCACCTGGTAGTATGCATGATTCACAGGTATAAGAGTAACAGAACGTGTACGAAAAATTTGAAAGGCAGCATGCGAAACATGGAGGTACATGTGTCGTAGATTCCGCTTTCTGTCGTTGGTCGTATCCATTTCTAATAAAATCAGCGCAAGATGAGACGAACGTGAAAGGCCCTGAAGATCTTATTCGAATCAGGCAAGCCACATCGGTGCGTCAAGCATCGGCATGGGGTATGAGGGTTTTTCAGAGGACGTTACCAAGAATGAAGGACAGATTTTCTTACGAGGAGAACATTGAAAGAGAAATATAATATTATGCACTGTGTACCTGTTTAACTTGCAAACTAAGGGTTGGTGTGAACCAAATACTATAGATGTATATGCCACACCTCGCCGATGAAGTAAACCAATTTCGACAGGATATATTCAACATTGTTGATCGAGACGGGTACGGGAGTTTACACGCCGCGCTATCGTGCGGGAAAGAGAATAGGCACAAAGACCTTGGAAGTTCGTCCAAGGATGCCTCTGGACTCGATATCTTCAATCGGGTCCGGGCTTTTATAATGCCACGTTCAGGCAGATGCCCAAAGAGAGTCCTGCCTCTTTGGGCTGCTATAACCCAACTGCTTTCGGTTACGAAAGTGCTACTTCTACACTACGACCTAATACGGCTAGGCCGTTCGAATTAATGACCATTCTAGCCAGCACTAGTATGCGTAGCCATCAACAGTCCCCCATAGCCAAACCTTTTGTTTGGTTATTGTTTTCGATGGCGGAGATCAAATTGCGCTGTCTCCTTGTACCAGACTTCTTCGTTTCATCAAAGTACTCTTGTAAAAGACCGGCTACGTCCTTGATGAGTGATTCCATAGTAACCCAGTCTGCCTCGTTCTGCGCAAACGCAGTCAAATTGACCAGTAGCTCTACCTGATTTTTGCGGCGTCTAATGTCTTCGAAGTCTTTGATCACCAGTAGCTCGTCTTGTTGATAAGATAAATGTTCTTTGATCTTTTGTGAAACTTCAAAAGCCTTGTTCTGGAAACGCTTGAGTCTTCTGCCGTGCACCAGTTCTTTATGAGAATTGAGGAGGTTTTCCACTTCGAAGATGAATTGGTCCTTGCAATCTGTTACCCGAAACGGTCCTTGCCACCGGAGACTCGTGTCCGACCTGATATGTTTCTGTAGAACGGCTTTCAATACGTAGTCGCCTTCTGTGAAGTCAATAGGCCTGACACCGGTCCGACGGTTGTGCGCCTCGATAGAAGATTTTCTTCGCTTCTGTGCACGTTCTGCGCAGGTGCGATGAATGCTGTCGAGGGCCGTCTGCAACTTCTCGTTTTCCAGGAGGGCCTTCGTTCGTTCGCTGTCGATGTCGCTGATAGTTGATACTTTTTCCTGACTTTGCAGAATTACGGAGAGTGGGGAGTCCTGTGGTAATCCAGTGAATACCGTTAGAAGGCATTTTTCATTAAGCTTCTTCAATGGAGCGCTGTTCAATGCTGCCTGGACTAGTGGCAAGACATTCGGCCAGGGAGATTGCGGTAGCTAGAACTCGGAGAGGATTGCTCGGGTGGCTCTCAGCAACTCGCGGCATACAACTTCGACCGAGCCATTGCTCCACGGGCAGTAAGGAAGTGTCAAGTGGTGTTCTACCTTCACCTTCTGAGCCAAAAGTTTAACCAACTTGTTCTGTTCTTGAAATGGCTTCCTTGATCCGATATCCACGACCTCGCCACTCCGAATGTTGCGAACCATTCCACTTATACCTCGGCAACGGTTTCAGCGTCCGCTTCTTCCGTGCTTCTGAACCACACAGATCCAGAAAGATCGTCCTTTACAATCAGAATGTATAACTTACCCTTTTCGCCCTTTTTGATGTAACAAAAGTCGAAATGGAGCAGTTCGTTCGGTTTGCTCGCGTGAAAAGTATGGCCGAGAGGCCTCGAGACGACTTTTCCAGGTTCAATTGCGAGGCAATGAAAACATGACCGTATAAAATCCTTAGTGTGGCTCCTAAGCTTCTTCCACCAGAAATGTGCTGTAACAGTTTCTGTCGTTGCGTCAGCTTCTCTTTGTTCCCCTCTCCCGGTGTGCGCTGCGATCAGGATCCGAAGTTGTAGCTTCGTGTCCTCGTCGGGTATCCATATCTGTCCCGTAGGCAATCGGAAAACTCCACCTGTCCGCTGCGCTCTCTTGGGAAATCAGTTACGGCTTTTCTGCTGGGATTCGATGATATCTTGCAGCGACGGCCAGTCATGCGCTTGGTTGACTCCGGGGTTGATTGGCGCCGTCATTAGTGCTCGTATTCGTCCCACGTTAGACGGCTGCACAGTGTTATTCGTTTGGACAGCCTACCTGGTAAGCATGTCTGCTCACACGTTTCGCTCTCCCGCCACATGTTCGATGATGAATCGAAACCCGTTCAATTTCAAAGCCCAGCGGGTGAGCTTGTTGGCGGTGTGCCGCGCAATTCCAGGGTTACGGCCATATGGGTCGTAGATGTGGACGAGGTTCGCATGGTCGGTGTAAATTGACACGGTCCGTCCGACCGTCAAGTAATCCAGTCGGCACATCGACTTTACGATCGCGAATCCTTCCTTTTCTGGCACACTCCACCTTTCGGAAGAGCCAGTGAAGGCTCCGGAGAGAAAACACAATGGTTCGTGCGTTTGTTCGTTGATTTGTTTCTTCTGCTCCTGAACTGGTGACTGGGTTAGGATTGCCGCCCAATGAGTGTCCGAAGCGTCTATGAACAGACAAAGTCTGTAGCCTGGCGTGGGAAGTGCTAATTTCGTAGCAGATGCGAGATGCTGCTTGACACGCTCGAAAGCTTCGGAGTGCGCGCAATTCCAGGAAAGCTTCACCCTTCTCAGGGCCTTCTTCGTCCGTTTTCCGGCTTTCTTGCATGCTTCTTCCAGAAGCTTATGGAGTGGCGCTACTACAAGAGCGTAGTCGGGTATAGATGTCCTCATACAGTTAGATGCGCAGAGTAGTTGTTGCAACTGGTCCCCAGTTTGTGGGGGCTTCATCGCCAACAAGACCTCAAAGTTCCTTGGGTCAAATTGGACTCCTTCGGATGAGATTATCCTGCCGCAGAACTTTACTTTCGTAGTGAAGAAACAAGACTTCTTAGGGTTCACTTTGAAACCAGTTTCTGTGCAGACTTCGAGAAATACTGCGATTTCGGACAGAAGCTGTTCTTCATTTTCGGCGTGGATGAGAAAGTCGTCTAGTCATTGCAGCATGTGATTTACCTTTCCCTCGAACTTCTCCCTTGTCACGGATTGGAAGTGGTTTCCGGAGTCTGTGCCTCCCTGTAGAGTTCTGGTTGGCGAGTATATCTCTAACAGGGTCAGGATTGACATTATCTCTTGCGATAGTTTGTCCAAAGGAATTTGCCAATAGCTATGCGTAAAGTCGATGTTCGCGAAACACTTGCTTCCTCCACAGTCCTGAAGAATTGACTCGAAGTGCGGCATCGCTGACTGGAGAGTCAATGTCTTCGAGTTTGTGCCGCGTAAGTCGACGGTGAAACGGAGCTTGTCAGTCCCGGGCTTCGGGACTGCGAGTGCGGGGCATGCCCATCGTGCCTGGTCATGCTTGTAAACCGCACCGATCTTCTCGAGTTCACGAATAGTGTGCTTGATGAAAACTCTCTGTGCGGTTGAGTATCGTCGTTGGGGAGAACGATATGGTTTGGCGTTCGGCGCAAGCTTGATGGAGGGAGGACGCACATTGGCAGAAGGATCTGGTCCTAACTTGAATCGAAAACAACTGCGGTGCTTGTCCAAGAGTTCTCGAAGCTTTCCAGTGCCTGCTTCAGATAGACCGTTCTTCTTGGCATCCTCGATTGCCGACTGTATCGCATTGTCGATGGACTCCGTGGAGCCAACTCCAAATCCTGCTTGCAAGCACTCGGGTGGCTCGATGGGATCTTCGTCTGTGTGCGTGTAACTCACGCCTCGATATGTCGCTGAAGAGAGCCTACAGTATCCTCATTGCAGTTCTTTTTCTGATTTACCGTCGATAAGAGACGCTACGCGGTGCAAATGCTCGTTGAAGTCGAAACCCATGGCTTTCAGCAATGGTCTGCCCAAAAGTACCTCAGGCATTTCGGAGTCTGCAATTAGGAACTGTACACCTCGGATGCGCACAGGGATTCCTGTATGAGGTAAAAGTATCGTTAGGTCTAGGTTGACAGGCCTTGACGCGATGACCGGTAATCTAGAGTCGTCCGACTTGATTGCGGTGTCCAGGGTCATGGGTTTCTCGAGTTGTTCTGGCGAGAGTTCAGGGTACTTCGCAGCGATGGTTTCGAAAAAATCAGATGATAAGGTAGAGTAGTCCGCACCTGAGTCTCCTAAGGCTACCGTTTCAATATCGTTTAAACGAATCTTGTACCTCCCTTCCTCTGCGTTCGGGGCAGGGTCGACCGAAGAGTGCAGTGAAGCATCCTTGGCGCTTCTTTTGTTCTTCCTCTTCTTGCCGAAATGCTGGTCGAGTAGCTCGTGCCTCTTCTCCTTCGAGGTGACAGGGCATCTGCTGATCGGATGTATTCCTGAACATTCTCCTCTGTTCAAACATGGATTGTCCCAATCATCGAAGTTGTTCTTCTCCATCGCGCCCTTTCCTTTGCTCGCGTTACCCACGTTGTTGGGCTTTTGTATGCGAAATCCCTTTCGAAGTTTCTTTTTCTCGGGTTCCTCCGATTTCGAGTTCTCACTTGTTACTCCGGTGTCAGGAGCCTTTGAGTGCTTCCTTTTTAGCTTCAGAGTTGCGAGCTGTACGACGTGCACTTGAGCTGCAAGGTTAGCTATGAGATTCGCAAAGAACTTCAAATATCCTTTCTGCTCCTTTTTCCAAAGTCACATCTGGTCCATTACGAGTTGTCTCAGCTCAGGTGGTTCCAGTTTCGGCCCGAGTTTCAAGACCAGTTCCTTGCATTGGTCCTTGTCGTTTATGATGCTTGAAGCATTGTACTCATCCAGTGCGGCGATGATTTCTAAAACAAAATTCTCCGCTGCTCCAAAAGCTCTTGGCATCACTTTGTAACGAACTCTGGATATTGCTTCCTCCACGCGGTCGCTGAGATCTCGGATAGTTGACGAAAGGCGACTGTCGAACAAGTTCTGAACGGCTTCGTCCGTGGCGTCTTCTGATGATGGTGCCCCTTCGATGCGTCCCGACATACACAGACTGTGCAGTACTCTAGGCTCCATGCATTGCCTGATGGATGCGGCCTTGATCCTCTGATTCGGTGCGCGTCCAGCATTGATGTCGTTTACAAGTTCGGTGTACGCGGCAATGTTTACTTCAAATTGAATAAGATCTGGTTGAGTCACGCCAGCCAGAATCGGGGGCTGAATAGTGTTCACGATTCCGTACGACGACATAGTGCTCCTGCGTGGTCCTGGTACTCTTTGACGTCTCAAAGCGCTTTGTTGATCAAGAAGGGTACGGGAGTCTACGCGCCGCGCTATCGTGCGGGAAAGAGAATAGGCACAAAGACCTTGGAAGTTCGTCCAAGGATGCCTCCGGACTCGATATCTTCAATCGGGTCCGGGCTTTGATAATGCCACGGTCGGGCAGATGCCTAAAGAGGGTCCTGCCTCTGTGGGCTGCTATAACCCAACTGCTTTGTGTGGAGCAAAACCCGGCGACGGGAAGTGCTCTCAAGGTGTTCCAAGCCTTGCTCCCTGGGGGAGGCAGACTCAGAGACAGAGCCCTTCGTTCCACCCGTAGTGTGGGGTGTAACTCCCACGGGGGATTCCGGCAGTACCGACGGAGGTGAAGGGTAGAAACCGTTGGATCGGGAATGGGTATGGGTATCCCAAAGAATGGGGGAAAATCCGGCGAAGAGGAAAAACGGGGCGAGGGTCGGGCACTAACAGGCACCGGACCCGAGAACCAGAAAAGGGGCGAAACAACAAAAGAAACCCAATACAGGGGCGAAAACCTGTCCTCGAAAGGAAACACAAAAAGAACGCAACAAGTAAGCAGAACCCCCACGGGGTATCGTGCACGCAGGTCGTCTGAGCGGTCCCAAGGGGGTGGTTGCACGGATCCCAAACGTGGGCACTCTCCAAGTGGAGTCGTGTCCCTACGCAGGCGTTGCTAACCAGAGCCCGTTCCGGGTTGTAAGGCCGAAACGATGGCGACGAAGAACCTCTAAAGGTATCGAAGACCAACCTTGGTTTTCATTTACTCTGAGCTCGGACTGTCAGATCTCGCCTCCCTAAGTAGGGCCCACTAAATAAACTCTACAGTAGTGCACACCTGCTCAGGTCCATACACGTGGAGATCCCACTGCCAGGGCCCAAAAGTCCAACGTTCTACAAATATCCGAAAATCGGTGCCAAAATTAAGCCACGTGTATCACGGGGCCAATCCAACCATGGGCCATCCTAATTTTCCCTTATAGGCGAAATATAACCAGAAAACAGTGCCACCTCAGCACACCTTAGAAAGGATCATAATCATAACCCTCGGAGGGTTCAATCCTCATCCTATGAGTTGCATCTTCAAGTATCCCCTGACTGGGCGTTGCTCTACATCCCCCCCTCCTTAAGACGAGGAAGAACATTCCGAGCCACGGGTGTCTAACTTTCCGATCACTATACATACTTCTCCCAATGGGGTCCTTCACCACTTCTGAGGATCGCCACAAAACCGGCACATCGGTACAACTTTCTTCTACTCCTCCGACTTTCGGCGATACGCAACTTCTCGCAGCAGCGGTTTCGACTAGCCCTCTCAAGGGAATGAACCCATACGTCATCAATTCACTCTCGGGGCCATCGGCCTCCGCGCCGGCGGACAAGGAAGCTCCCCAGCAGGGTGGATATTTCTCCGGTTTGGATGCGGCTCCGTCAGGTACCGAACCTTCCGCCTCGGCGGGCAACCGACATCCTCAGGAGGATTTGAACATCACCGCGGTGGCGTGGAACTCCGCTCATGCGATGCCCTTGGTAGCAAACTCTAGAGGTTGGATCTCAAACGAATCCTTTCGAAGGTGGAGTCCCCTTACCGATCCCGTGATATATTCCCGCGCTCCGTGGTTCCATCCGACAGCAGTTCGCGACGATGAGCTCATCGACTCCTACGTGGAGGACGGCTTATTGCCGGGTGGCCTACCTGTTGAGGTTGTACGTTCTCCCGATTGGAGGGCGCGGGTAGCCATAGAGCCTCAGTATCTATACCGCAGTCGCGGGGAGTCCCTGGACAAGGCGCGCGCAGCGAAGGCGGCTCTGGCCTACCAGCGATTGGAGAGGTCACGCTTTGACCATCTGGTTCCCCCGGAGTACGGGTTCGATGTCGCCTATTACCGCACGTACGGTGAGGCCTCCTACGGGGAGAGCCTGGCAGCCTTTCCCGAAGCCGAGTTCCGCGGACCGGGTTTTCCTCTCCGAGAAGATATGCTCCAATGGAGTCGTCCCATCCTTCGGGCTGAATTCAGGTACCTTCAGCGGCAATTTACCCAGTATGGGTTCGATCGACGCGTGCGCTTCGAGCGCCGCTCGCGCTCCCGTTTCGGGTTTCTTGTCCCGTATCCTCACGTGGAACTGGAGCGTATCCGTAACACGGCGAAGGTTGGGCGATTCGTGCCCCTTCCAGCTTGGTGGAGTAAGGTCGAGGTCCCCCGAGGGTGCTTTGCTGAACTGCCCCCATGTATCTACTATATCGGGTCTCGTTTGATGCACGACCCGAACTCGGGATACTGGGCCCTCGTTGCAGCCGAGTGGGCAGCCTGCGTAGCGCCGCACCTCCTCTGGGATGCTCATGACCATTTCCCTATGTGGTATATTCCTCCGATGCTACGGACCATCATGCGTCAGATCGACCTTGTCCCAGCGTCGGGTTGGGCCAGCAACGTGCAGGACCTGTATCCAATCCTGGACGTGATCGACAACACCGAATGGGATCGAGTTCCAGTGGCAAATCAGCCCGCAGGGGATGGATCCGCGCGAGACAAGTCTCCTGGCCGGTACGATCCGGGCTCCGGTAACTGGGTCTATTACAATCCCTTCGAAGGGATTCGCATCAGCGCGGCGCAAGCACGGGCGCTGATTGACTCGCCTCGACCGATGCCGGTGGGACACCCGACGGGGTTCATTTATACCGACGATTACGAGTACGAGCCTCCAGTAGACCTGGACGATCCAGCGTTGGATAACGACGTGCCAGCTCCTAGTGGAGTACTCCCTGTGGAGCCATCTACACCCTTCCAACCAGTGGGAACGACCTCAGCTGCGGCGGCGAATGCATCCGGCGGCGGTTCATCTGCTCCCCCCGGGTGGGGTGTGAACACCCTTGCGCGGGCGCCGGTTGCCACTCTGCAAACGAATAGTGTGCGACAAGGCCTCGTGAACGCAGGCATTCCGAATCCCCCGGGTATGACGGATGTGAGCCAGATGTTGGCTTTCGCCTCGGCGTACCATCAGGGTCAGAATCCCAACGGTGGGGCGGGTCCCTCCTCGGGCTTTCCGTAGTTCCGCCTTTGGGCAATTGTGGAGTCCATAGCTTGGCGACAATGGTAAACTTCTGATATTTGCATAACTTCCTTTCTTTTTCCTTCCTAGGATCTTAACTTCTACTTCTCTTCTTCTTCATCGTCTTCCCTTCCTAGGGTCCAATCTTCTTCTTAATCTTCTTCTCCACTTCGTGGGTCTTCTTTTCCTTTTTCATTATAAACTGTCCCGATAACCGGTGTTGTGTTCCCCGGTTAACGGCGCTAGGCCGAGGGCCAGTAGACCTTCCCTCTCAATACGTGTTCTTCGGGATACTCTCCTCAATTCCTCTTCAGAGGTCCAACATCTTCCTCACTTCGAGGTTGCATCCACACCAGTTCCCGTGGTGGCTTACCCGACTTGGGCACGATCCAGACTTGGAGGCAAGGTTACCCGAACGCGTCGGTGATAGGATAAAACCTTAGACCTCGGAAGGTGCTCAATGGGTTCCACTGTATCCTCATCAGGCGAGAATCCGTACCATCGGACTTGGTAGCGAACTTCTCCCTCGGGGGTGTAGATGTGACGCACGATGCGATCGATAACGAATTCCGGCGGGTACACTTTTCCCTGTTCGGGCTGCTCTTCCATCTTGGAACGCTCAAGTTCCCTTGAGGGTGTTAACGTAGGGTCTAGACACACCCCGGTGGGTTCTTTTCCATGTTGCGAGCGGGTCTCAGCACTTTGTCCAAACGGCGCCGGGTGGCCTGTGGGCTACGTTGTATCTTCCGTTTACGGAGTCAAAACGGCCCAGTTTTAGGTTGTTCTTAAAGCTGAGATCTTCCCGACAACAACGGTGTTCTTAGATTCCGTGACGGTTGAGAAACCGCGACGCGGTAGCGTCTCCAATCTCAGGGGGGGTAAGACTTCAACGTCAACCCGAGCTACGGGGACGAAGGTTGCTCTGGTGCAACGCGCCGTGCGACGGTTGGTCGTCAGAGCCTTTTTATTGGCTCGGTGAGGCGGGTTGCGCGGCGGTTGGTCGTCAGAGCCTTTTGATCGGCTCGGTTAGGCGGGTTGCGCGACGGTTGGTCGTCAGAGCCTTTTGATTGGCTCGGTGCCATTCGACGTGGGCCACATAAATGCGCGGGCGCCGGTTGCCACTCCGCAAGCGGATATGAGGTGGCGCTTTAGGCACGCGCTAGCACTCTTTTGAGCTGTCCCCGACGGGTCTCACTCATTTCTTTCCCATTCCTGAGGGTTCCAGTGTCTCCATAGGAGTTCCTATTCCCATTCCATAACGAAGAGCCAAATTTGGTCAACCTCGTCGTCGAGATCTTCCCCGTGCGGGTCCGCTGACACAGCTCGTTCCCGAGAAAGCGGGGTTTGAGTGTGCGACACCTCCGTGTCTCTTCCGCGGCGGCAGGTGATCGTCGGCTCTGTAGGCGTTCCGGGTGCGGAGTTCTCCACACGACTCTCCCTAGGCGGGGTTTCGTCATCTTTTCTGACGTCGTGCTCGGCTGGGTCGGCGGTGATGTCGCTACCCATACGCTGGGGTTGTGACTTCTCTGTCGCCGGCTCGGTCGGGCTCGCCGTCTCACTGTGAGAACTAGATTCCCTGTTAGGGCGACTGGCCGACGCCGAAACATCGTCCTGCGAAGGAACTAAGTCCTCCTCCCCCTCCTTAGGCGGAGAGCCAGGAGGCTTGACTACCTCCGGTGGGGGAGTAACTCTGTAAGAGTTCGTTGGCTGGGCCCTTGAGGGAGCGGGCCCAGGTTCGGGAGTATCCGAAGTTTCCGGTAGGTCGGTTAAACCACGTTCCAGGTGCGGAAGTATAACGGGGCGGGTGTTCGAATCTCCGCCTGACGGGTTAACTTCCGGTGAATCATCCCCTGTGGAGGGCGTTGGTGCCGACACCACTTCCACATTTGGGTTGGGCGCTCGTGTGATGCGGTCCCTGGAGATCCGTTCGTGGCGGTTAGCGATATCCAATACCACCGTGTCCGGGTCTACAGAAACCACCCGATAGGGTCCGTTCACAATTGGCGAAAGCTTGTGCCTACGTTCCTTTTCAGGATTGTAGTATTCCTTTCGAAGGAAGACGAAGTCGTCGGGCTCCACCTAAGGTAGAGGTTTACGAACCCGATTGTCAAAGTCCTTCTTGTAGGCGCGTTGAGCTTTGTCCATTGCTTTCCGGGCTATCGGCACCATCTTCGTAAGCCACTCCTTCCAGGCTTCTCGGTACAATCCCGGTGACGGGTACGTCGACAGCGTCGGTTGAGCCTCGATAGCGACCGGCAGCGGTGTCCTCGACAGTACCAGTTCGAATGGGGATAAAGATGTAACCCGATGTACCTGGGTGTTGTATGCATACGTGATAGCGTCTGTGTACAAGTCCCAATTTTTGGGGTGATCCGCAACATACGATCTCAAAGCGTTGAGTATCGTGCGGTTAAACCTCTCCACCTGGCCATTCTCCTGAGGGTGATACGTAGTAACAAATAAATTCCTTACATCAAGGATTCGACATACATCCTGAAAGAACTTTGATGCGAATTGCCCTCCGTTGTCGGATAACAACTGCACCGGCGGTCCATATACGAACACCCAATGGGTCACGAACGCTTGCGCGACGGTAGCGGCGGTGATCCGCTTCAGCGGCACAGTTCTCGTTAACTTAGAGAATCTGTCAGAAATGACAAGCAGATACCGATGACCTCGGGGCGTTCTGATAAACTCCCCTAGGATGTCTATGGCCACAAATTCGAGTGGAGCCCGTGCCGGGAACAGCGTCAACTTCTTAGAGTGCTGCCGAAGTTTGACGTCATTCTTGGCGCAATTGGCGCAGGCCCGTCTGACGGCGTAACAATCGAATGCCATTGCCGGCCAGTGAAATTCCCTTCTCAACCTGAGGTACAGTTTTCTTCCCCCGGGGTGGGCGCCAACCTTCAAATAGTGAGTGAGGTGTAATACCCTCTGTTGTAGGGTGTGCGGCACCACTATCCTCGGGCGAGGTCCAACGGTCCTGATTAGGTAACCCTGATCGTCGTCCTCGAAAGGTAACTGAAATCCTCCGTTGAGGCGAGCCCGAATCCGTGTACAGAATGGGTCGAGCTGTTGCTCGCGTATCATCTCCTCTGGAGAGATAGGTATAAAAGAGCCGGTCGGCGAATCCAGACTCTCGTTGACGAGTATATCGTCACAAACATCATCCGTCAGCGGTTGAGCTCCTCCCTCGAGGTCCGATACCATAAAGCATGGGATGTCATCGTCCTCGTAGGGTTCCGTTTCCGCTGTTGTTCCCAAGCGGGATAGTGCATCAGCCTGAGTGTTCAGCTTCCCTTTCATGTACAGGATCTCAAAGTCGAATTCCGACAGTCGGAGACGCCAGCGCATAAGGCGGCCCGACGGTTCGGAGATCTCCAGGAGCCAACGCAAGCATGCGTGGTCCGTATGGACTTTGAAACGAGTACCCATCAGATAGGGGCGAAGTGTGGCTAAGGCCCACACAACGGCTAAACATTCTTTCTCGGAGACCGAGTAGTTCCTTTCATGGACATTCAGGGAACGTGACCAGTACACAATAGGGTGAAGTTCACCATCCTCAGAGGATTGGAACAGTGCACACCCTACTTGGTTTGCACTAGCATCAGTGTCCACTTCGTAAGGGAGCCCAGGATTGGGTAGAGCCAAGATTGGCGGTGATGTTACGGCATTCACCAGTGCCGTGAAGGCAGACTCTTCCGCGTCGCCAAAAGGTTCCAGTTCGACTGGTTGTCCCTTCGTCAGGAGCCTGTTGAGGGGGGTGGCAATATCCGCAAAGTTCGGGACGAATCGGAGATACACGTTACACAGACCTAAGAAGGATCGCAACTCCGTTTGAGTTTTCGGGTGTTTTGCTTCCTTCAAGGATTTCACTCGTACTTCATCGATTGAAAGCTGTCCGGGACGGATGATATGACCCAGGTATTTAACCGCATCGGTGAAAAACTCGCACTTCTTGAGTTTCAAGGTGATTCCCGCGTCGCGGAGTATCTTCATTACGTCCCTGACGTGTTCGAGGTGGTCATCCAGGTTGTTGGAGAAGACAATAATGTCGTCTAAATACACTAGACACGTCCTCCACTTGAAGGGAGCCAACAGAATGTCCATCGCCCGTTGAAACGTTGCGGGGGCATTTGTCAACCCAAAAGGCATCCTCCGGAATCGGAAAAGTCCTTGATGACACACGAAAGCCGTTTCGTCTCGATCTTCCCCCCTAATAGGGACTTGCCAGTAGCCCGAATTGGCGTCGAGGGTAGAGAAAACAGTAGCGCTCCCAAGGGAGTCGATGTATTCGTCCATCCGAGGGATCGGGTACACATCCTTAATGGTTACCTCGTTCAGGCGTCTGTAATCGATGCAGAAACGCCACGATCCATCCGGTTTCGGAACTAACACCACTGGTGAGGCCCAAACGGACTGGGCAGGTTCAATTACGCCCGCTTTAAGCATCTTCTCCACCTGAGATTTCTCCTCTTCCCGAGCTTTCGGTCCAGCCCTGTAAGGGTGTTGGGCAATAGGCCGAGTGTTCGGTAACAAGTCGATGCGGTGTTCTGTAATCCCAATAGTTCCAAGGGAACCATCCCACATGGGGGTAAATTCACGAAGCATGTGCCTCAGCTTCTCCCGATGAGATGCGGGTACATGGTTGAGATCCCATTTTTCCAATTCCTGAACAGGATCCGTCTGGTCTGCTCCTGTGATAGGGGCCGTAACCTCCTGAGGTTTAAAGTGTTCAGCGTGTGGAGCTGCAGTCGTATGCTCACCGTCTTCCGCGATTTCGGCAGTGTCCTCCCCCTCCTTAGGGTCCGCCACACCAAGGAACTCTGCGATAGAGATCTTTGTAGGTACGATAGCATGCAGGTGTGGAAGAACAGAACCCAGGATCTGGTGTTTGACCAAATGCTGCGTTGTCTTTCCAAAGTTGGCTACCAAAACCTTGAAAGGTTTATCCGGTTCCACAGAGACAATCCCATTCGCAAGGGCGAGTTGACGCCGCGTATACAGAGACGGGTTCGGTTGTACCACATGCACACCAATTTTCTTGGTAACAACTGTGAACCAAACCTGGGTTTCTGGCGGGATAGTTACTGACTTCGCAACCTTTACCCGTGTAGACACCGGGTCCTTTCTCACAGATTTCTGCGCGACGGGGAGAGGAACGCGTGTTCGCGCTGCTCCCTGTAAGGGTTTACGAACGATTGGGATCGTAGACCCGTCTTCGAGTTCCACAGTTCTATTCCGGGGACGGATGGCTTCCACGAAGCGGTCGCAAAAGTCACAACCCAGTATGACTGGTGCTGCAAGTGACTTGCATACAATAAACTCCAGTTGAACGAGATAGGAGCCTAACCTCACCATGAGGGAAATTGTACCCAGTGTCCGTAGCGGGTTGTTGTTCGCATCGGCGATATCCAAACGTGGACCGGTACAAACTTGAACCCGGAGCAGCGGGGGTAACAATTCAACATGAATTAAGTTAGGAGCGGCTCCTGTATCCAGGACAGATATTTGACGAACCATAAACTGGTTGGACAGGCCGAAGTCGGCGAATACTTTATAATTCCGCTTGGCCATTACCATAACTCGATCCGGAATACGGAGATTACGGGACCGTATCCACGGGCGACGGAGGACACTAAAGTATCCCGAGTTAACGTCGGTGTCAGCCGTTTTCCTTGAAAGGATTGTCACAGCTGGGGAGCGAAGCTGGAGCGCCTCGGGCGTCTTCAACTCCGGCTCAGAAGACGCCCCTCCAGCAGGGGAGACTCCCAAGTTTAGTTTTTCGAAGCGGACCCCACCAAATTCGGTGCAGCTGCCTCGAAGGAAACCGGTTGTTCCCCGTTCGCGAGTACAAGTTATGTATCCCTGTCAGTAAGGTGAGCTCGGAGTATCCTTTGTTCCTCATAGGACCTACTCAAGACTCGAGCTTTCTCCTCAGGGGTCAGAGCCTCGTACTGAGCGATAATTCGTGAACCCTCCCGCAGGGGAAATGTGCAGTCTGGTGCTTTGTGACCACGGAGGTAACACAAATAGCAAATCAGCTCTGCCGGGTTCGGTTGTGGACCTGAATCCACGCGACGTGGTGCTGTATCCCTCCATCCGGGGCGAAAGAACCGAGCAGCGGTATTCGCAAAAGGTAGCGATGCGGCTGGCACCCGCCGTCCTTGGGTATAGAGCGCAGGGTCTTCATCCGTAGTCGGAGCGGATGTCGACGGCAACTCAGACGTACCCATAGATTCGGGGTTACTTCCCATGAAGTGAATGTTATCATTGACCCCCACAGGGGCAGGGCCTCCTGCGAGTGACAAAGACGAGTTACCTCCATCGGCGAGGAGTGCACTTGTCGGCCGACTCTTTCGGTTCTGCCGGGCACGGAGAGTATCCCCCTCAGCCTGGGCGTACTGAACCAGTTCCAAGTAGGTCAGCTTGCGCTTCTCTTCCCGATGTCGGGCAACCAATGCCCTTATCGAGGGGTCCAAACCATCCACAAACATGGAGCATCTCTCGTAGGCGGGGAATACATTCCCGCATCGATGAAACGCTTTATTCAAGCGAGTTGAATACACCGTTTCGGTTTTCATCGGCTTCTGCCGCGTATCCCTTAATGCAAGGATTGCTTCCTGAATCGCATTTCCAGTAGCGTATGACCTCAAGAGGTACTGCACCGCTTCGGGCCAGCACGTGACTCCCCCTTCCGAGGCTCGGGATGATCCACGGACGGAGTTGAACTGGTCTTCAACCATTCCCTTTAAGAAATAGGGTAATGCAAGATACGCTTGCGCTTCACTCATACCGAGGATGTCAGCCTCCTGGACGAACCTCGCAAGGAAATCGAGCACCAGAATTGGGTCTGTTCCTGTGAACTCCCTCTTCTGTAGGGTGATGCTCAGCCTTTTGATGTAGTCCTTGACCTTACCCGTTCCGCGGGATGTTCGATCTCCCGATGGGTTATCCAACCGGTAATAGCGGTTCGATAGCAGCTTCCGATAGAGAGGATTCGTCGGCTTCAGCTCCCTTAATCCAAGGTGTTTCCTACCCTTCTTCCGGGTACGGATTGCCCCTTGAGAGGTGTAAGTAGCCTTCGACCGAGTCGCCCGGGATGACCGGCGTCCATCTTCACTATCCGAAGATTCGGAGGACGAACTCGATGACGAGCGATTGGGATCGGAATCCGATAAATCCTCTTGGAGGTGAACCCTCTTCTTTGACTTGCGGCGGTCCCGTTTAGCGGAGCGGTGTTCTTCGTCTTCCGAAACGTCGGGTTTATCCTTCGAGGCTTCTGCGTCTCCGTCCATACGGATAATGGCCTCGAGGGTGTCCACCCGAGCTCGGAAGCGTTCCGCTTGCACGCGGTGTTCCTCCACGAGGCTCCGGTACTCCTGGATAAAGACCCCAGGGGTACCAAAGCTTTCCAAAAGGGAGTTCACATCCCTCCTCAGGGTACGAAGGTCATCGGCGACTCCCCGCACCTGGGCGTCCTCCACCTTGAGGCGGAGGGTAGTAACCTCCTGCAGGAGCTCGATGTGAGCCGCGTTGGCGATATCAATTCGAGTCTCCAGGCGCTGTAATTCAGGGTCGGCCCGACTTCGGGGTGCTGCTGAGGGGGTCTCCACCACTGGAGCTGGGCCCACAGCCACGACCTCTCGAGGACCTGAAACCACTGAGGGTGCTCTCCAAGTGTCCGGATCGATACCGGAATCGTTCCGACCTTCGGGAATAGAGCTCCTCGACCTAGGCGGGGCCGGGGGCACTGAATCCGCTTGACGGTTCGATCCAGTCCTGGAACCACGGGTAGGCGGCGACATGCTGCAGACACGACACCGACGATTCGGGGTAACAATGAAATTCGATCACGAGATTCCCGGAGAACGGATGACGTAACACAAAACAAAAATAAAAACCAATTCCACCCTTTCCAAAGGGGACCACTACAACAAATCTTCACGACGGTGCTTCCTCTTCCAAGAGATATTCCAACACGTGAATGACCAACCCAAAAGTCCGAGAACGGATTCTAAGTCGGGAGACCACTTGTGGAGCAAAACCCGGCGACGGGAAGTGCTCTCAAGGTGTTCGAAGCCTTGCTCCCTGGGGGAGGCAGACTCAGAGACAGAGCCCTCCGTTCCACCCGTAGTGTGGGGTGTAACTCCCACGGGGGATTCCGGCAGTACCGACGGAGGTGAAGGGTAGAAACCGTTGGATCGGGAATGGGTATGGGTATCCCAAAGAATGGGGGAAAATCCGGCGAAGAGGAAAAACGGGGCGAGGGTCGGGCACTAACAGGCACCGGACCCGAGAACCAGAAAAGGGGCGAAACAACAAAAGAAACCCAATACAGGGGCGAAAACCTGTCCTCGAAAGGAAACACAAAAAGAACGCAACAAGTAAGCAGAACCCCCACGGGGTATCGTGCACGCAGGTCGTCTGAGCGGTCCCAAGGGGGTGGTTGCACGGATCCCAAACGTGGGCACTCTCCAAGTGGAGTCGTGTCCCTACGCAGGCGTTGCTAACCAGAGCCCGTTCCGGGTTGTAAGGCCGAAACGATGGCGACGAAGAACCTCTAAAGGTATCGAAGACCAACCTTGGTTACCATTTACTCTGAGCTTCGGACTGTCAGATCTCATCTCCCTAAGTAGGGCCCACTAACTAAACTCTACAGTAGTGCACACCTGCTCAGGGCCATACACGTGGAGATCCCACTGCCAGGGCCCAAAAGTCCAACGTTCTACAAATATCCGAAAATCGGTGCCAAAATTAAGCCACGTGTATCACGGGGCCAATCCAACCATGGGCCATCCGAATTTTCCCTTATAGGCGAAATATAACCAGAAAACAGTGCCACCTCAGCACACCTTAGAAGGGATCATAATCATAACCCTCGGAGGGTTCAATCCTCATCCTATGAGTTACATCTTCAAGTATCCCCTGACTGGGCGTTGCTCTACACTTTGGGTTACGAAAGTGCTACTTCTACACTACGACCTAATACGGCTAGGCCGTTCGAATTAATGACCAATCTAGCCAGCACTAGTATGCGTTGCCATCAACAAACATCTAATCGGTTTTGAACGAAGATTTTGTAACCAACCTCAACATCATTTTCATCAATTTTTCATGGCGTCTGTTCTCGTCAAGACGGTGTAGACGATTTTTTTCTCTTCTTTCTTTGCTCCTTTCCGTATCTTCTTCTCTACGCTTCTGATCGTTAAGCACAGGTACTTTAAGAATTACCATGAGGTCATTTTCATACTTAACAGCAGGTGTTCGAAAACAAGATGGCACTAGTGGGCGAGGTGAAACGGAGGTTTCGAGAGCTTTCCCTTTCTCTTCTTTCGCATCGGTGAGAGAGTCGACAGGTCTCCAATTATCAGTCGCATTGTCATAGCCACTTTGAAATGCGGAAACCAGAGTCTCCTGAACGTTTACTCCTTCACCAATATCTGAGCTTTCAGTGATTGGTTCACGAATTTGCTTGACATTTTCCACGTCATTGGGAACAAACGAAAATCCGGTAGGCAAGCGGCGGCGGTGCAAGGTAGCGAATTTTCTTTTAAATCTATCGACAATGCGCTGCTCTTTTGCGAAACCAAGCAACTTTAGCTGGCAGATGAGACGTTCTGATGGCTCAGATAGGGGTTTCAGTAGCTGCTTTTGTGCCAATTATGACGTTTGCGTCCCAGAACAAATGCTCTGGGCCATAACCACTTTGATAAAGTTTAGTACACTCAAATAGCCTGAATCGTTGAATTTGAGTGTACACAATTTGCGATTAGGAATTTCAGGAGCGACCCTTTCTCACCGTAAACACAGTGTACGAAAATCCATTTTGTTCAAATGCACTGAATTGGGTTAGATTTCAGCTTCTGCTGCCAATTTGATTCATTCTACCATGTGGCGCACCATGCTTCAATGCTGATGCATTTTGTTCGCCAAATAGTGCCGCAGTTATCTCTTTGAAAACTTTATGACCTCGCCTGTCAGGGGCACAAAATCTCAATCAAAAGGAGTGCAAGATCGCATCGGCGCAGTATTCTGCCTTTAAGAAACACTGATCTTCCTTGTAGCCTTGAAAAAAACCGAAATACCCAGGATTCGTCAACAACTTTGTGATTGTATTTAATTGTCGTGAGATTGAAATTTTAAATCATCAAGACGTGTAACACCTTTTTGTGATGTAAAAACTGTTTCAAAATCATATCACTCGCGCAAATTTCCAAAAATGGACGTTTAGAATACACTTAAACTAAAAAATTCAGTGTGAAAAATTTGAAGCAAAAATATTGTTTCGAAAATATAACCTTTATTGCATCCTTATTATTCTAATGCGAGTTTAGTAGTTTATTTTTGCTTCTTATGCATGTAAAAAACTTATACAACGCTTTGGCATTGATTCTATAAAAGAACTGATAACATTACTGTCAATCGTTTCCTAACAATACTTAATACAATTTTTTTATTAAAAAAATGTGTCAAACTGCCTTCTTTCCCAATAAAGCATTCGGCCCAACATTCCCCAAATATTTTCTATAGGGCTGAGGGCAGGAGAGCGCGCAAGCCACTCCACAACCGACATATTTATAATATTAAACCACTGTATCATAGAATTAGAATTATGCACAGGTGCTTTATCTTGCTGAAAAATGAATTTTTCTTTGTGCCCACAGTATGCAAAACGTAGAATATAGTTTTCTGGAACCTCAGCATTCTTTCCAGAGTATATAGTAATTTCAACAAAAGCCATATCAGTTGCGCTTTTCGTAGAAATTATAGCCTATACCATTACTGATACCCTTTTTTAGTGCTTCTTCATAAATTATTTCTCATTCTTTTGTAGATCAGGCGAAAAAAATTTATAACAATCTAAACAATCACGGTGAAACATTTTTTCTTCGGAAAACATAACATGGTTCCATTCAGTCTTCGCATAAGATTCCTAAGCACACCATTACACACCAGTTCTATTGTGAGTACCTTAAAAAAGGGTTTACTCATGTTTGTGTACTTTGACAAAGCTTAACGGTTAGCTTTAGATCATAAGGTAGATTTCGATAGAGATAAATTGAGGTTTTTAACACTTTATCCGCAAGATGAAGCATTACGTCATAGTTATCCCTTGTTTCTACTTTTATCTGCTGGTGATTGTGACGTAAAACGGTAGGTTAAACACTTTTTTTTAAATGAAGCGGGGCTGATTATGAAGGTGCTGATTTGTTTTGGGCTGTGCTTGACTTTTCGGGCTACACCTGCTGGAATCATACCCTGACCTACTACTTCCATGATTTCCAGATGTTCATAACGTGTCAGAGGCGGTCCACGAGCCATAATTGAGCTAATGATTGTATTAAACATATACTTTTGAAATAGTGTTCTTGACTCAGTGGTTTCCATTTGCTATGAAAGTGCTCTACAGTACGTGAAATGCCTTTTTGGCGCAGTTTTTGTAAAGGGATGTGTTTTTGAAACGCACTGTATTAAAGGCAATGCTAGACTTATTATCACCTGCTCTTTTCGCACTGTAGAATTGCTCAGATCTGAGCGATCCTTTGATATCGTACTTTTTGAGTGTGATGTGTAATCGGGAGGATTTTGCTATGAAATTGGGCCATTATTCTTATGCTCAGAAACTCGCAAACAATGCACATAGCAGCGCGAGAAACAAGTAATATTGAAAATCTCGTGTGATATCGGTTCACTCGACAGTAAATCCGACCTTCTCTCCTACGGCTCGGGACCAATTTGGTACTGTTTCTTGCCCGGCTTTCTGTACTCGGTTTTAGATAAAACTCATACATGAATCCCCTCTTTTACAATGTAGATTTTAATAAAAGGGTTTTTTGGCCGATGGATTTTTTTAACTCCACACTTTCAAGAACAATTTAGTGTCACGGCCACCACTGGGTCAGTGCAAATCACTATGAAACATTCTTTCAAAAGCTTAAGCCACATTGTATGCTAAATCTCTTTTCACCATCCCCGATGCAGCTTCTATCGTAGGTACTTACAGTTTATAAAAAATAAAGGCTGCAAAATAAAAAACAACAAATCTCTATCCCTGTAGCCGTTTCGCTGCTTATATTCGAGCCATTTGGTAGCTACGCACATAATAAATGGTCCAAGCGTTTGGAAGCTTTTTTCCACCGAACTGCCCGGGCTCCCCAAACCAGTTAGGAAATACTTCGGAGTCAAGTTGAAGGTATAAAGGAACATGAAAATCATGGTTACGTTCCCTGCGTACCTCACGATCATTGAGAAACCAAACAAGGACATCTGGTTTCCAGAGTAGTCCGACTTTTATCTTTTCCTGACTCAAATCGCGTCCAACATCAATCTTGAGTGGGTTTGATCGAACATTTTCACCATTAGGTCCCGAGTACACCAAAGCATTCATGTTAAACTTACGCTTAAACGGAACATAGGAACCGTCGTAGATATCCGGTACTTTTTCACTCGTGGAATACTCGAACACGTCTATCTCAGTGTCACGGGGATTGATAAACCAGAATGCACAACTGACCGGACAATCCATGAGTTTGCAAGCAATTTCAAAATACCCATATTTACGCTTCTCAGTTGTGCGGATGAAACCAGTAGAGAAACGGCGACTTTTTCCGATACGGCGTCCTTGATTCTCGTTCAAATACTCCTGAGATGGAGATTCTTCTCGAGTTTCTAACCATAATGCACCATCGCGGATGTAGACGTTTTTCTTTGAGAAATAACTCGGTTCCCGCCCGACCCATAGAGGATTGTGGCGAACCCATTTGTTTGACCCATACCAGTTTTGGACAGGATAAGAATCGAATTCATCAGACATATTCCAGTCCTTTACCCATTTCATGTTCCGAGGCACTTCTTGTTGGAGATAGAAAGGCAATGGAGTATCGTGTTTAGTGGTTGATGGATCATATGGAAGCGGAGGCACATTTTTTGGAACCGTCATTGTGGGGTCGTTTGATGCAGCACTTGATTTCTTAAGATTTAAAACTTCTGTCCTGGACTCTCAGAAGGTTATTGAGATCTGTGAGGTGAAGCTTGATAGAGGAGGAAGTCAGAAAACTGGTCTTTTATATGGATGATATGAAGGACCATGGTTTCACTTTGGAGTTTTTGGCGAGTGAACAAATCATAATTAGCTTGGACAACGAAAGAGAGAAAACTCTGTATAGATTGTTGTTCACATCGCATGTCACAGCAGTGAAACTACGAATTTCACTGCTGTGAAGAGTGTATGGCATTTACGAAAATGATCACGAGACAGAAGATGAGGTACGCAACACGTCAAAAAAAAAAAATCAAAACTTGCGTTTCGCCTCATTTACCTTCTGGATAAACTATTCGCAACGGAAGCAGTTGGGCTTCCCCTGTTTCACCACGATCAACAGAAGTTTTGTGCTTTTTTAAAAAAAAACTTGGCAGAGGATATGTTGGAATGCCCGAGAACTGGCACCACTACGGAAAGATGGTGATGTAAATGGTGATGTAAATGGATATAGATATCAATAGAATTTATGAATTTCCTTTCTGGAATTGAAGTGCAGTAATGCCGAGTACAAGTGCACGGAAACTTAGTCTGGACAGTTAAGTACACAATCCTAGATTGTAATCAGAGGTGACATACAACTTCGATGTGAGATGGGAGAACAAGACGTTGTGATGGATGCTTAGTTTTTGGTTGGTGCATTAATCGCTCCCGCTAGCAAAAGCCAATGACGACGATGCGACAAAGATTGAGCTCATACGATACAGCAAATGCAACATGAAGGGCACTTGGCAACAACGTGATGTTTTGTTACTTTCGACATGGCATCGTCTGTTTGGCGACAAGGAGAGAAGACGAGCACGAACGTAATTCTGGGGAATTGTGAAGGTTCTTTAATGTCATGATGCTGCAGATCATCGCCGGCTGTTGTGCGGAAGACAAGAGTCAAAGTAAAGGTATCAGCGACATACACGTCTTGCAGCTTGCTTGCGCAGATGGCCTTGCTAGGTGCGCAAGAAAAAGTTATTGAAGAGGTTTTAGCTGAGACACGTACTGTGCTCGTGAGCTGACGAAGCTGGCGACTTTGCGAAGATAAAACTTGTGCTCGCCTCAGTTGTGGAAGAAAAGCAGATTAGGCCCGACAACAAGAGTGTGTGAATTAAAGAGAAGTTTGGGGTGCCAGGTGAACACCTTCTCAATGGGTCTGTAGCTCAATTGGTAGAGTGCTCCCTTAGCATGGGAGAGGTACCGGGATCGAATGCGAGAGCAGATTGGCCCGGCAGATCCATCACACGTGTGTTTTTGTTCAATCTGCACTATCAGCCTGACAAGTGTCCACAGTTCTGGCGACAGTCAAAAATGTAGTGAAAAAATTTTCAACTATTCGGTCGATATTTAGAAAGAAAATTTGTTTTGTATTTCTAGGCTTACAGTGAATCCTTTCGCAGCAGTCAGGCGAATCTGAACGCCTACCAAGAATGAATCAGAAAACGAGCCATGGCAGCTTGCTGGGCCTTTAGCACGAGGAGCAAAAAAGGACGGACTGGATCTGCCGGGCCAATCTGCTTTTGCTTTCGATCCCGGTACCTCTCCCATGCTAAGGGAGCACTCTACCAATTGAGCTACAGACCCATACATCTGACATCTTCATGGGTGAAAGCAAACTTATATAGACTACATGCTGCGAATCGGGGGGCGACCGCTGGCAGATTTAGACTACCCCGGGGGGGGGGGGGGGGGGGACACTCTCTGTAGTAGAGGTTTTAGAGGTTGTTTCCACCTGTTACCCTCAGGGTGGTATAAACCTGCAAGCGGTCACCCCCCCAATCGCACAATCTCCCATATATATATATATATTTCAATTATCGACGATCGAATTTAATACTCTAGTAGCACAGGAAAACTCTCAGGCAATACCTGAAAGAGAGTCGTCAACTGTTCGCTGAAATGGAACGCAACGATATTCGGGTTTAACCGCAGGTCATTGGCGCTCACGTGTACTTTGCCGAATCGGCTGCTTCTCGAAGCACTCTGAAAGAGTGCAAGCACGCCATCTCACCGCCTTCCCAAAATGATCATCGTGCGCGAAAACCGCAAACCGCTCTGAAACGAACAAAATGGCTTCTTCATTCGAACGCGACATCATATAATAGTAACCCGCGTTGTTCACTAGGCTCCACAGACCAAAACTCTGTTTTTAAACTCTGCGGAGGACCAATTTGCCCTGTCCTTTTAGAGCCAAAGCTCTCATGATGTGGCGTTCACCACATTGATAGAAACAGACTCGAGACAATTGGATGTGCGCTACAACAAGGGGTTCGACTTGTCTCAAAAAGACGCGTCATCATTTCTGTGCGCACTGTCATTGTAGAGAGTATCAAAAGTTTTGAGTATCGCAAGATAATCTGTTCATCGCTTTGATTTGCATCAGATTGTAGCAAAACACCGAAATAACTTAGCGCCGCCGGCCTTTGCTCCAATTCTCAGCCCTGGGAGCAACAAGATACGGGCTTCGTTCATGACACACGCAACTGTACGACACGTTTAGTTTCCGAGCTGTCACTCACCGAAACTTCTGAAAACGTGAAGGCGAAAATATTAAAAAAACCCAATCTTCAAGGCTTGTTTGTGTATTTATGCATTAGAGCTAAGTGACAAGAATCACTAAAACGCACAGAAATATTGATATCATTGATAGACATAAAAGTTGCGTGGAATAAAGCAAAGATGGGTTCCCATTGTGTAAAAGTTAAAACATTTAGAGCCATTGTTTCCAAACCAAATAGCGACATTTTCCGTAGATCTGAAAAGTCTCTTAGGATATTTAAGAAACACATCAGCGGGGACAAGGAATAGGAAGAAAGAAGCGAAACTTGCCAAGCCTACGGCCACGCATATCACGAAATCCAGGGGGCTTTTGGATGTTTAATGACGTAGTATGATGAATAGTCATTTTTTTAAAAAATGAGAAAGCACTTCCACCCGCCCACCATTTTGCCCCCCTAACCTTCAATCAGAGTACTCGCCCTCCTCAGCGGTTGCAAGCAGTCAGGCGACCGTTTTCTAACCTCCAAAGTTCCATTTATGAATCGTTATCTGCTGAAATTCCTTTTTTGTACCCCGAAGCTGCTTGTTGCGATATCCATGCTGCCTTTCGTTTCCAAAAAGATTCTTCCTGTCCCGGACATAATCTTATATGTACACTGCTTTCAGTTTTGAAGTCTATTTAAAAGGTTCATCCATCACAAATTTGGTACAAAGCACCTCAAGATCTTCCATCTCTTGTTCTGTGCTCGAGAAAAGATCGGTATACATAGAGATATAGAGATATAGAGATATATTTTTTTATATAACTGCATTTACAATGGATTTTCCTCCCCGGTTTCCTAAGCTACCCCCTGGCTTCTTTCACAAAATAGACGAGAAAATCAATGCAGCAAAGCCTAATCGTGACCCTAGTGAAACATGGATTCCTTGTGACTATTGCGAATTGGTTTTCGACACTCATGATAAACTTTTGGATCACGCTTTTCACCACAGTCCAAGAGACAGGGTTTCGGAGTGCAAAGAATGTGGGAAGCTTATTGATAAGATGTGTCTAGAAGATCACCTCAAGGTAAGTTTTCAACGCTTTTCTCTCGTGAACAACGGTTTTTAGCGGATTACTAATTTCCATTGTGTTTAGGCTCATTATGTGAAAAGAGTGTTCATCTGCAACAGATGTGGATTCAAAAACAGTGATATGCGCGCTTTAATGTCTCACACAAAAAACGATCATCGATACATTCGATGTAGATTCTGTCAAATTCATTTTACTAGACGAGAAATGCTTCACCATCTCCAAATATGTGAAAAAGAGAAAAAGGAAATGAATCACATAGAACAAGCGCTCAGTAGACTTAATTAGACTACGCACAGCACCTAAAAGCACAAACTGTAAAGATGCGTGAGGGGCGTTGTACAAATGCGGGAAAATGTGCTGATTCTTGAAGAAGGTTGCTTGTTTCGTCCTTCGGGTCGTCCGGGTCGCGCTTGTCGTCCGAGATGGAGAGCACGGCGAGTCGGGATCTCTAGTGTAGTCTAATATCTAGTCTAACTTAGTAGCCGTTAGGGCCTGTTGCGAAGCTGTTAGCCCTGATCTGAAAACTAACGAAAACTAGGTAGGGCTGCTTCAAGCCTTGGACTAGATACGTAGCTTTAAGCAGACCAGGCCACGACGCTCTTCTTTCTAGAAACTAACGCTACGTTACAATCGCTTCTTCTTTAGACCGGAAAGTCTTTGTTGTGGATTCGCGCGATAAAAGGATGCAACTGCATCTTTGGAGTTGTTAAGAGCGTTGCCCTGTAGCCGTCGCTTCGCGCCAAAAAACATCTCACATGCCAACCTCTGTTGCTCAGAGACTCGTGACAAACAGGGCACATTTCTGCCCAGTTTGTCACAAGTCTGAAACAGTTTTCTTTAAATCTGTGATTTTGTCAAAATGTAATTTACAAAACCCCTAACGAAACCTTCCTCTACTTGAAGAGACGTTATAATGATCAAGAGTAATGTTCCAAAGTCGGCTTTTAGAGGCAAAAATCCGTTTTGAACACATCAAGAGTTCCAACAAGCAACGTACGTAGAACATACGTCAGATTCTGACTTTGTCAAATTTTCCGTAGGCCATATCTCTCCTTCAGCCATTCAGGATTTTCCAAAAGAGCATGATGCTCTTAATTGACAAAGTGCTCACAACTCGTTGTCATTATTGCAAGATTGCAAAAGTTCAATGCGCCATTTTATTATACACCACAATACAGCACCTTTTCGTTCTCCTCTACCACCTTGTACCATTTGGCATGACTTTTCGGCTCTAAATTTTCTTTTGTTGTGCTTTCTGCCTATCACATCACTTCCGCGCCCGATCTACCATTTTATCAGCGCATCGCGACGTTGTTGTATCACCGCAATGAGCCATCCAGCGCATCATCGCGAAGTCGTACCCTGGCAACATCGGAACTTAACGTATTTAGATTCAGCGCAGCACACGGTGTACGTCGCCATTGCAGCACACTTGAAGGTTGGCCTACGGGTTTCGTTGCTCAATTAAACAAACTACTAACTTCTATGTTGAACCAGCTTTAAACATTCAATTACTAGCTCTACGAGTATATAAGGGTAGAACCGATACAAGGTTCAGCCAAATAAGAGAGCTAAAATCCAAGAATTAAAAGTGAATTAACGTTCAGTAAGCTACTCTTACACGGAGAGCAAAGCGCGGGAGGGAGCGTTAAGAAGAGCGTAAGAGAGTACAGCAGCAAAAGTTCGAGCTAAAAAAAGGTTAATGCTACGATGGAGGTTCTGAGACAAAAGAATTAGCACACGTGTTGCGTCGTCGATTTTTCTTGCATGCCATTTTTCTTTTTTCTTTTTCGGATAAGCTTATTGCCCTCTTCATGCGCGTAGCACAGCGACGGCAACAACACATGGAAACTCTCATTGAAATGCATTGAATATTTTCTGCTTGTAATGAGCGTACTCCTCTAGCGAAGGCGGTCGGCATTGAAGGTACTGCGATATGTGATTCGAATATATGCAATTGTAGTAGTTTGATAGGAGCATCGCCCTCAGATAAAGGTTTCCACCCGGAGCCTAAAGGACTTTCATAATTCTTCCGAAGTTTACTGTGGCGAAGTGCATTTTGATTTCCTTAAACAACCACTTACGGTTATTCGTTCCGAGGACATTGCTTTGTTTAAGGATTGTTAAGGCAGCAACAGATTTGCGGCCTGGAACGGTGTCTTTAAAAAGCATAGATCTAAGCATCCCGAGTCCGCGGCAATGTTGCGTTCCCATGACATCAAAAATAATTCAGAGGACATAATCAAGGCCGCTCTCTACTTATAGAGTCCATTCATGAATCGTTTCTTCTAGAGGTCCCTGATCATGTTGGATTAGCCCATCCGGTGTATTGGTCGCTTGAAACTTGATCGCATGCTTTCTCTTCTGCCAGTTATGTAATACGCGCTGTGCTAAATGCCCTTTTGGTCGGGTAATTCCGAGCACTGTTCCATCGATAAAGCCTACACGGTTTTGGCAAAGCGTCCTTATTATCATAGATACACACCACTTACAAGTCTAATAATGCCTCTATGAGAAAAGTACTAATAGAAGTCGTTAAACGATGCTCTCTTTTATGGAGAAAGTGGTCTATATCTTTCCAAAACATTAAAAATAGATGCAGTCCCTGTTTTCAAAGAACATTACCAGATCCATACACCTTGTAGAAGCAGAAAGTCTACGAAGAACGACACGAAGCGTAGGTACTTGGTCTACAGCGTAACGTTTTTTTGTTGTTCTTTTCTTTCATCTTGGCAATCCCATTATGGCGATGAGTCTCCCTACATGTTGCTCACGGAAAAGAAATTTCAAAAGACAGTCAAGCTCTGAAAATAGGTTGAAATTAAATGTGAATTTAACGAAAGAAGTGCGATTTCGACGCTCAAGAAGATGGTTTTTGTCAGTCTGCGTGGCGAAAAACCGAGTTGCCTCTTTGAAAATGGTTTTGGTTGAGAAAAGAGGATGTGGCATGCGTTGATCTTCGCTCGAAAAGCGCCCAGAGCATTACAGAGGTTTTATCTACTCTATATCGCACTTTGATCGGAGCAAAGTCTTTTTGTGTGCTAGGAGGTGCAATAGTTGGGGAAAAAAGGTGGTGCCTCGATGGGCCGAGTAGAAGAGCTGAGCCTTCTATGTGTAATACTCACAAAGACTGAATTCTACCGCGACGGCGGAAGCTGACTTGTCACTGCCAATTGCCAAATTTCGGAAACCCCATCTCTCTTGCGGTATATCAAAATTTCTGAGTTTGGAATTTGTGAACACCTACTTTGCGTAAGCTCTCAATTGTGTGGGCTTTCTTCTCTGCCGATCCCACCTTAATCCGCCGCTGCTTTGACATTGTGCATATTATTCTCTTTCGAGCCGCACCATAAACAACCGAATGACCTTGCCCAGCCAAGCCGATATTCTTTTGTTTCGGTGGGTATTACTGTAAAAGTTCCGTTCTACAATGTCAACAGTAGAAGGCATTCTTTCTCATCGGAAGCGTGGTAGAGGATATCAGTGGTTGGTGCTGATGGAAAACTCAACTACGCACGAAGCTCAATGGCAGCCCACTCGGGGCTTTTTGAACGCAGATGGAAAGCTGACTGAGGTATTCCACTAGTATATTGTTCAAAAAAAGTTGCTTACACATCTACATTGAATGGATTGTCGCGGATATCACTACGAACTTGGGGGATAATAGTGTATCAGTTGATACTGTCTTTGTAATTGTAATTGAAGTAGTCGTGTTTGGAAGGGGTGTTGCAGGTCTACATGGTCGCCGAGAAAGGGAGCAGGCATTTAAAGCTGTGACGATGCTCGAAAGGTGCTGGATTAAAAAGAGCATCGATCAGTCATAAGAACAATTCCGTTGAAGACTATTCCATCCGTTGCACTGACCTTCTTAAGCTTTGCTGGTAGTCAATTCAACCAAGACGTACGACGATCAAGTGCAATGTATTGATAATCTGATTTTTCTGTTGGTTGTTCGTCACTGTGCGTCGTGTTACAGAGCCCCCTAATTTTGCTGAAAAGACATATGTCGCAACCTACGTACGGCCTCACTAGGCGCTGTTTGTTCAACAGTATCTCTTTTCTGATTTGGACAGCTAGACTACAAAAAAACAAAATAGATCGAATGCACGATGCTCAATCCGTTTAAAGCGGGCTTGCTGCCGAGCGACAACATATTATTTAACTGGTCTTGAAATTATGTGAACGTTCAGTTGCGTTTGGAGATCATCAGAGAGACCAAATGCTTCAAATGGATTGATTTTAAGAATGGCATCGTCCTAGAGACATGGTGAATTCGGGGGACAGCTCACCCAAAAGCAGCTTAGAATACTAAATGATTGACTCTAAACATGCTGGGCACGAACATTACAGCATCTCCATCGGCGGTGTGTGGAAATCAACACAACAGCATATTATTCCTCCACTAGTCAATTTGTTATTATGAGTTGCAAAATTGCTTTTTTGGTTATTTGCTCAAAACATCGATTTTCGCACCGGTGCAGTACATATCAACTCCAATCGCAACCGACGCATGCACAATGTGGGCCTACAAAACAGGTATCTGATGGTCAACAGACCTCATTGTAGTTTTGCTCGAGTCCAGCGGTGGCGAAAAGCTACTCTGCCAAGAAGGCTCAAAGTCCGGCTAAGCTACAAAGATTGAAGCTGCTGCAAAGCGATCATTCCTCTCCTACTTTGCCGCAAAATGTGTGCATAAATTTATGTAGTTCAAGTCGTTTAAGGCTCTCGTTATCGGTGTTTCATCGCGTAGGAGTTAATAAGAAACATGATCCATTTTTTACGCAGAGAAAAATGATTTGTACACAAATTGACCAATACGCAGCTGGCACGTTTTTGCTTCGATGGAACTCGGGCAAAGGAGGATAATTCGCTCCATTTACACGATTGAATCTTGCCGATGCATTGACGCATGCCCGGTGGAGTTGCTCTTGCCCATCATTACTTTCCGATTTCAAAGCAAATTCGAACACCCAGAAATGAAATCCAAGTGCACATGAAGCATGACACAAGGCCAGCAGTCGTGTAAAGGTCCGCGTCGCGAGACTGTGGCTGGATAAGACCACGGACGCGGATCGTTGATCAAGATGAGGAGGCTGGAAGACAAGCTGTCATAAAGCAGATTCAATTTGTGGTTCGATTTCTACTTCGCGTATCGGTGATGCGCCGCTGCATGTCGTCGCGGACGTGGCCGTGCTTTGTTGTGCAATGTGGATATGTTTGGGCGTTCGGTTGTTACGAACCCGGATCATGGGTTTGGAGAGGCCCATGTGTAGCAAAAAGCCCCGCACAGCGGCGCGTTTGTAGTAAGTTCAGTTCAGTCAGGGCGCTACGGCTGGGGCACGCAATATTATGTTGTGGATTAGGAGTTGGAGTTTTGGTGAAGAGGATGGATCAATTGACAATGAGAATGGCATTGATCAAGCTAGTTTAGACAACAACAAAACACATATATTTGTTTACTTGCGATGGAAGCGCTAATGAAAACGCCACAATTCTAAGATGAAGAAGGCAAAAGAGAGCAGACTGGTTTGATTAAAAAGCAGTGAACGAACGAGATCTACCACGGTACAAACTCGAACGGCGTAGCAAGCACATCCTCAAATTCAGGCGTAACGGTGGGTTCAACATCGTCGCCGTGCATGTCTTCCGCGCCCGGTGTGACGGTGGGTGCGACAAACATATCCGTCGGCATTGGAGACGGACGTGTGACGAAGAGGGAGGGACGCGGCGGCGGAGTGACCACGGTGGCGGTGAACACAAGAGGGGATGACGGAGGCGGCGGCAAGGGTTGCAATTTGTCGACGCCGACACCCTCGGCACTCGGCGGCTGCGCCAGCGCCACCTGCAGTAGGGCGAACACGACGATCAAAGAGGAGACTTTGGACATTAAGCGATTTTGATAAGGAACGGGGGAAGAGTTTGGGCGAGTGAGGAAGATGGAGCAAGTGAAATGGTGTACGGGGGGGTGATGGTGATGCGTCCCTTTATAGTGGCGCCAAAGGCGGCGGCAATCTGCCGTGCGCCAGTGACAGGCGGTGTTTCGACCCCTCTACCATCGGAGACCAGTAGGCACAAAGAATCTGACGGCGCGTCAACGACGCCCCGATTTCTCCGAGGGCATGCGTCGCTGAAAGAAGTTTGGCTTTTTTTTCAAAACTGGGACGAGCGGGCGCTGCGGTTAAACAATACCAGTCGAAACGTCGTCCCCCCTTTTCGCCCACCTGATTAGAAAACTTTGTCGACGCACTCCTATAGCATTTCTGCTTGAAGCCAAAGCAGATCTGCCACGTGCCAAGCCGCCGTTTCTAAACGCATTTTTGAAAAGATTGTACCGCTCTTCATTGTGCTTTTTTTTCTACGCTTCGTTGCTTGTACGTGCGTTCACAGTTATTCAGCCTCTATTTGTGTAGGCAATCAACTTGAGCGAGGCAAAAATTCAAAGAATGCATCGCTCTTGGAAAATCTATTTGAACTGTTGCAATTAAGGCTACTGAATATTTGCTTTGAAATCAGTGGCGCCGTTAGGCTACAGTGCACTAGTCACTGTCTTTCAAAAGTGCAGGAACAGTATAAAGTACAGAGATGTGAAAAAATTATAATTATAATAACTCTTCAACACAGTGTAGTGTCTGCACCAGAGTAGAAACGGGTTTTATTAACTCTATTTTTAATTTAAAAAAAACACATCGAACAAACGTAAGCTACAGAATAACATATAACGCCCGCGTCAAAAGTAAAAAAACTTTTCTTTTTGCTACTAAGGTTCTATACATTGCAAGGTTTGTAACTATTTTGAGGCTGCCAAGTTTATTTCTTTTTGTCATTGTTTGGAACGTTTAAATACCTTTTCAGAAGTTGAAAGTATGAATGAAAACGAGTTGTATTACACATGCGCTTTGTTTATTGTGTTGTGTATGTAGAACACTAGTTGTTGCTTTTTTAAATCGTTTTAATATTTTTGCACTTTTCTAGAATAAGAGCTTGTAACACTGTATCGAAAGTATATGCTTTTGGCCTAAATTGATTGAATTGTGTTTATTGATGATATTTCAGATTGCTTTTCTCTAAATCTTTTCTATATCTGGCTCCCGGAAGCCCTTGTTTGTTTAATAAACACACCGCTTATATTTGGCTAAATGATACGATTCGGGGGGTGACCGCTTGCAGGATTAGACCACCCTAGGGGTGACACTGCCTGCAGGGGTTGTTTTGGCAGTTTAGCTTTAGGGGTTTTTGGGGTTGTTTGCACCTGTCACCCCCAGGGTGGTCTAAATCTGCAAGCACTCACCCCCCGAATCGTACAATCTCCCCTTATTTTTTTGCACACCACTGTATGCGGTAAATTTAACTTGATTTCCAAAGTCAGGGAGCGCGGCAAGTTATGTACCCTTCGTAGCTCTTTCTTTTTACAGCTGTGCAAGGGCGCTTCTGGACACGATGACACTATACCACGCGTCCTGGTCACACACGTACACCACTTCGAGTTGTATCGAGAGATGCTTACAAACAAGACAGCAGTTTTGACACGTTCGAGCAGACAGGGGATTCTGGTTGTTTTAGGGGTTTACGAAGGGTAGCAATCTAGCTTCAGTGGTTTGGGGTTGTTTGCAGCTGCCACTGCCAGGGTGGTGTAATCCTCCTGCAAGCAGTCACCCCTCGAATTGTACAATACCCCATTTGGCTAAAATTTAAGCCTTCATCGCCCGTCGAATGGAGACGAAGTCTCTCGGTGTCGACTCCCGACAGCTCCCTTTTCTCCCAACCTTTGTGTGCCCCACGTAAATGTCAAAAAGATGCTCAAAGTGATGACGAAATGTCGCAAAGTGGATGCATTCAGTTATTTCAACAGAATTTAACAGGTAAATAAAATGGTGTACGAAAGGTACGCTTGGTGGTTCCTCTGGAGTTTCGTTGAGAAACTCATTTTGAAATGCCCCCCACACAATTCATCCATCGTAATTACACCTTCTTTCCTTACCACCCATGCGCGAATAGGTTAAATTATTTAAGCCCTCAAATGCGGCGACTACTGCCCAGATCGTGGCCTACAGTATGGTTCTGATGATGTGGAATTCCATCGCTGCGCATCCTGCTCCTGTGAAGGAGAAGTACGCAAAACATGTATGCTTCGTGCATGCCACTGCATATTTGTAGCCCCCACAGTTTCTACTCCTCAAACGTGTCGAAACGCTTTCCCCCCTACTCGTCCACATTCTTTCCCAATCAATTTTCAGAGAATGGTTCCTTGACTCCACTTGCGCAGCTAACCTGCAACATCTCCAAACCCATGTGTGGATCATTCATTTGAACACGTCAATTTTCCTTACACTTTATCAAACTTCAGTTCTCAATACCTCAAATCCTCCCAGTCTCGCGATCGAGCTCACCACCTCACTACCTTATAAACCACGCTCATGCCCCCATCCGCCAGAAGAAGGAGGGCCATCAGGAGCCAACCGTCCTAAGCAAGCCCACTAGAATGAAGTCAATCATCCGCATCGTACTGCTGTTCTCCATGGGGTCCATTATCGCAGCCCAAGCCCCGCGCCCTGTCGGAGTCGGTGCAGAATTCTTGCGACCTCTCCCTCCTCCTCCGTCCCAATTGTCTGCATCTTCAGTTGTGGCACCTTCCTCCATCCCGCAACAAGGCCCAGTTACAATTGTCACGAGACCGCCAACAACAACAATGCCGCGATCTCGCCCTTCTTCTACTACCGCCCGTCCTACGCCGATGGCTGCCTCAACGATACTAGTAGTGGAATCCACTCCAATGCCTTCCCCGGAGGTGCAAGGAACGCCCGAGAAATCTGCTGTGCCTGCAAAGGGCATTCCATTTTTCACGTATTATCGACCGAGATTTTATCACAGCCATCACATCCGCTATTGGTAAAAGAGATGGCTCTTCTGAGACAGACTACGACACGGAATGTTTGGAAATGGATATGAAATCGTTAGGGGAATGCGTGAGACTGCTGCAAAGATTTCCATCAATTCCTTCGCCATTGAATATGCTTGTAAACTCTATATCAACCAGTTGACCAAAAAAAACATGCAAAGTTTTCTCTTTATCTACCAGCAAAGGCTTCTGGTTTGCAGCGAATTAACATACGTATTTGAACTGCGGTTTTCTCTTTGGGAGGTTCATGGGGCATGGAAGAAGCGTGGACGCTATGCTACTGTAGCTCTCGAAATAAATAAATACAATATATCCTCCGAATCTCATGCACACTTGAAGAACTCTATATTGAACGAGAGTGAACAGGAGGATGCGGTAAAGCCGTGCTCTTACTGAAATACAAAGATAGTGTTTTGTAACTCTGGTAATAGAATCACATGAAGAGTACAGTATAAGTTTCTATTAAAAACGCAGATCTTTACGCTTCAGCGGAACCAGCACGTACCTTATAGAAAGTTGCCAGTGTAAGCTTTGCATTTTGTGCCTAGTGTGCATGCAAAATGTAAGGGGTTTGACATCTGCTATGGAACAATTTGATTGCATAACCGGTGCCTATCTTCAAAAGCGCACTTTTGGCGTCCACTATCCCTCGAGATTTTGAACATGTACTTGCTCTCTCAATGTACCCTCAGGGATGTTGGGTTTTAAAGGTTGCATTGTTAGCTTTTTCATGTAGTATTTGAAGATCTTGTTTCTTTTTTCTGAAACCAAGTTCAAATAAAAAGGAATTAGCTAAAAGATATTGATAATTTCAAGCAGTGTGTATACCTCTTTTTAGGTGAAGTTATCAGTTTTAAGAAGCTTAAATCTTCGTTTAAAATGAATATTTCGCTAATATTTGAAAAGCGTGCTCTTCAATAGGATTGGTAGCTGGAAGACTGAGTAGAATTTATGAAACCTATTCCATATCAAAGATATGGGGCATAACATTTTTGTCTAATGTTGAGGTAAATTCGAATTCGCATTATGTCGCAGTAGTCGTGCCTTATTCTACGAGGCGACAAAGGGAAAGCACAAAGGCCCGAGGACTGCGTCCTCTTCTTGTTTAATCGTAGTTCGAGGCTGTTGGTCGTCGCTCTCGCTCCCCCTTTTCCCCCCGTTCCGTCCTGCTTATGTACTCTCGTCATTCTATTGCAACGGGCGCTCAGGTAGCCTTAGCATTTGTCAGCATTCAGAGCTGGTTGGCTATAACCGCTCTTTCAGTTCATTTCTGTATGCGATATAAAAATGTCAGAGGTGCTGTCCGATATGGAAGTTTGGCCCCGACAGTCCAAGATGGACGTTTGGCTTCAACACTGCGCTCAATTTGAAGAACTGGGCAATGCAACACAACTTCTCAGAGACTAGTAGGCTGGACGACAAGTTGCTAGAACAAGGGATGCTCAATACCCTAGCTGAGCAACATCGCGACAGTAAATCATCGGCAGCTTCGATGCAACAACTTCTGCCTCTACGATAAGAAAAGGTAGGAGTACTTCCGTTATGGCCATGAAGGTCCATCGGCCACCCTCCATGGCTTTCGAATTCAATAGTTTTTTTGCATTGCTGTATAAAATTTTCTGACCTCAATTTCCCTTTTCTTCGTTTAGACTTCTCTTTCCGGGTATTACCGCATTCCGGAAACCCTATGGTAATTTAGTACAAATACCTCCAATACAGTCAAGGCACGGAACCAGCACAGGGACAACCGACTTTTACTGTTTTTCTATCTTCCGCTACCTTGACCTCTGATCGTCTATTTTAAAGTTCAAACCGAACCTCTTCTATCTCGACACCGACTGCCCCAACAACATTTAGTATGTATCAGAACAGATCAATTCCTTCGTCGTGGTCATCCAAAAACTTTACCAATGTAATTCGACACTTAAAATTCAAAGCGAAAAGAACTATTCCAATAGATTTCTCAAGACGAAGATCTACTCATTGCGTGGATCTCAACGATTGTTTGGATTGAAATTGTCCGATATGAACAAAAGCGTTTCAAAAAGAACTTCTCTCTGTCTCTGTTTAAAATTTTCTTTTGTCTTAGTTCTTGCCCCAGTATTTCATTTTCTTTGCACGACCTATAGGTTTTCGAAAACCCGAAGAAATGGCTTTTTGAGCTATTTGCAACCGATTGGGCGCAAGTTTCTCTCGATTGCTGGTTCCGTCCGGTCCCGACATTCCAACTCCAGTTTCTCGTCATGCTCATGATCTTGTATCCTTACCAGTGCCTTCTCTTTAAGAAGATCACCACACTCATGATTTAGATGACTGCAAAGGCGAACTGCCCCCACACAAGAAACGTAAGCAACTAATTGCTACCAAGAACGTTCTCATTTTGCAACAAACATGTACAGATAGTACATCTTTCAAGCAACATCATTGTAGAGATGTTGCATCATTTGTGTAATATTGTTGCATATGTTATGCATTTAGAACTATCTAGAAGTTTCTCTCTCTATTCTAGAAACTTCTTAGATGAGTCTAGAATATTCTAGAAAATATGCGTTTAAGGGCTATTTAGAGGGGGTCAAAAGTCTATATAAGGAGGACCTGGTCCCCGACTTTAGTGACTTTTGGGGGATAAGATCTCAGACGGTAGGAAAAGTAAAGTACAACACATTGCATCACTCGAACATCGCACCGCGCTCCCCGATAGCCACCCTAGCCCAGTTGCCTTCGTTGCACTCATTTGGAGTCAACAATGTTCAAATAAGTACCCTCTCCAACTATCCGGGAAAGGGAAGTAACTCCCTCAACGTAATGGTCGAGCAACTCATGGGTCCCGCCATTTTCTCCCTCCTCTCCCATGGGACAGACATCCCAACCTTTCTCCAGCATTCTTTTAAGCAATAGAGGCGGTGTGCCTCGGGCCAGCCCTCTCCGGGTAGAGATCTATTTTCAATTTCAATGAAGACAAAATTCCAAAATTTGAAAGTACTGCTATGTGGTGCCGGCGCACTGTAATGCTGGTTGACAGGATGGCCAGCTTAGCCTCTAGCTAGAGCATCTCCAAGGTACGGATCAATTACACTCGATTTTGAAAAAATTCAATTCAATTTATATTAGAAACTAATCGCTATCTCTAGATAAGGTTACCACTCTCTCCTCTAATTTCCCAAACCCGACTTCATGTAAATGAAAAATCTCCATCTTGACAATTTACACCTTTATGCATGTATAGGCTACTACTAACAATTGCTAGCGATCGCTACCGCTTGAACGTAATGCAAACGCGACCATGTCATTGCTTAACAGCCGCGGGTACTAAAACAATCATTATGGTCAGAACGGCGATGGAAGACAAGCATATTGTCCTTCTTCCGTGAACCATTCAGCAAAACAGCCTCCACAATAATTGTCCACGCATTTCGCCGCCTCATCACAAGGTGGCTCTTCGGGAGGCGAACAGGGTTGTCTGAAACAGTTCACTAAAGGAGCATTCACACATTTGCAACTACCATTGCAACACACTTGACGTGTATTCAAGAATTGAATATCCTCATTTGTCAACGTATTAAACTTGCGGATGAATTGGCACAAGTTCAAGCTCGAAATGTCACCGGCAGGTAGAGGCAAAATGTAAGAAGTGCCCTGTTGCAGATTGATTCCACATGTGGCCGATTGCACAGGAGATGTTGCGAATACAATGTTCGGAACATTACATCCTTTGTAGATCTCCTCTGTACGGATGACGAAAAAGCGAGTGGCATCTGGGGCAGAGCCGCCGCCACCGGCGAATAGAACCTTCCCTTTAATGACGCGCTCGGTGTTGGGGGAGAAAAAGTCCCTTTTCAGCGTGGTAGGGAAGCAACTACACGCATTAGCGACGAAGATCACACAGGAAAGCATCAACCCGACCTTGAAAGGATTCATGATGTGCATCTCGGTAAAACAAGTTTGACAGAAATGGACAAGTACAGAGGCGTAGTATGATGGGTAGAACGATCCACCCGGTCAAGCTGTACTCTTTAAAAAGGCTACAGATGCAATCTGACGTAGCTTGATGATTTCTGAGCCATCTTTTTTCAACATTAAAATTACATTGCATGGTTTCGTACAACGGATATGACAGGGGTGCCTTGTTGCTGCTAGAATTGAAAGATAGTGGAATCGTTAAAAGACGTTTCGTTCTCAACAAAACGAATTTGACTTGCGGGGAGACGGGCACCTTCCATTCCATCGACAATCATTCTATGCATGTCGGCGGTCGCGGTTTCTGGGCTGCCCAGTCCATGATGGCATATCTACAACGGAGTTTAACTTTCGTTTACCGTTTCCGAAGCTGGACCAGGTTTTCTGCATGCAGTGAAGCAACAACAACAACGTGTCCTGTCTACTGCTGGTCGCATCCTAGAGTATCGAACACTCGATAACTGCGATTGTGTTTTGTAGAACTTGATATTATTCTGATACAGCGTTGCCAACGACTAGGAATCCAGAATTTGTGCTGCCGTAGGGAGTTTATTCGTTGTTTTCGTTTGAGATCTTACCTTATTGTAGCCAACATGACTTGAACTGTTTGTATATGCGTTTCTGGGTGATTATTTTTAGAAACAAGAAACGGACGATTTCATGCCAACAAGTATTCCACACCTGTTCTTGGGTTTGCACGCCCCAAGTTCAAATCTACCGCAGAGCTCCAAGCAATCATTTAATTTTTCCGATTGTTTCTCTTTTGCACGCCGGCGAATAGCTCCGTCGAGCAAACGGCACCACAGCGTTGAACAAATGTCTTGCTACGCTCCCCGGCGCTACGACCGTTGTGGAGCAAGAGATAACTTCGGGTTATTTCAAGATGGCTCCCATCTTTGTTTTAAACGGAAAAGACTGCTCTGGGAGATTCGTAGTGGAATTCTGTCAATATGTTCCCGTTACATGCCGTACCATTTCTGGCTCGTGATCCTGTCGTAACGGCTCATTGCTCTGTACTTGAGGTGTGCCAAATATGGACACGTATATTCTGCGCAACAACTCCATAAACTGTGAACTTCTTGACATACGTGAGTCGCCACAAAAAGGTTCAGTTTATCGAAAATTTACTCCGTAGCTCTTTTCTCGAGACTTCAGAAAAAGATTCTGTCCGTTGAATCTATTTGCGGCGCTTTTAATGATTTTGTCCTGCTGATGAAAACATATTCCTCAAGCCTCGTGCGATATTGAGCTTAATATAGAAGCTTATGGGCTGCCGATCAAAAGCCAGGAAACGCCAGACCTCAGGCTTTGTATTGATCTACAATTACGATCTAGGTTCTACAAGCTATCTATTACACTTCTTTGCTGGCGATAGTACTCGAAGACAGCAGCTTGTAGACCCACTAGGGTTTGCAGCTTTATGTCGTCCGACTTTAGAAATTCATGCAATTGCCCCCCCAAATCCAAAAGAAAAGTCTGCAGTATTACGCTTCAACCTCGTATTAGACTCTACGTTAAGATCCTTCATGTTGTTAATTTGGATTTGCTGATATGAAAGGGACCATATGTGATCGCCTCCGATGACAATGTTTCGTTCAATTGAAGTGGAATGAAAGTTTGAGTTTCCATTTGCGGACTGATGGGTAATTCTCCCACGCTCTTTGATCTCATCGTCTGAAACTTCGAGCACCACAGATCCAACGAAGTGGGTTGAAGAAAAGTATGTAGAGACCGGCAAAATAGCGATCCCTTCTGGTTTCCAATACAGGAATGCTCGATGATCCCAGTCAACAGAAGAACTGCTTCCTTGCAATGTCCATGATGACAGCTCCTTCGGGTTCGACTTATCTTGCACGTCGAATAGTGTTACCTTAGCCCCAGTCCTCCGCCCCACTAGTGTTGCATCTTGTCCGACGCCAAGAATACGCCCAGGCGCAATGGGATGAAGATAAGAACTAAACCCGGGGATCTTCAGCTCTCCTGTTACTTTCAGTGCCCGTGGATTGGAAAGATCAACGATGTACAAGGGATCTACTTGTCTGAAAGTTACTACATAAGCGGTATTTTCAATGTATCGAACAGAGTAAATACGCTCACCAATTCCAAGCGCACCCACTTCGCCGGTCTTAATCAGTTTTCGAGTATTCAAATTGGTATCAAAACAAGTCACTTTGCTTGCACTCAAGTCCCGACTCCCCCACCAAGGTGCACCATCTGTGGTTGCTATATAAAAGAATCCTTGGTAGTCATGCATTGAGAACTGATTTAGCACACTTCCAGAGACCTCTCCGCTGGCAACGTATTGAACTCCACTGTTCGACATACTAAACTTATGAATCGACGTTTTGAAATCACTTCCAGAGCTAATTAAAGACCCAAATACATTCCATTTGTATTCTGTGGTAGTGACATACATTTGAGTGGCCGTCGAATACACAGTGCGACCTTCAGAGCTGATAGAGACACCACCAGCCGGTATTAGGTTTCCAGAGACTGAAATGCTGACTACAGTGAGAAGCTCAAACCCAGAGAAGGATGGAGTATGATAAACATTGTTACAGGACGAAACTGAACCAGAAGATTCAGTGCCATCGCTCTCTACCTTCAGGTGGAAGCGGGGATACCAGTCTGCTTCGGTAGAGTTGCGAATCAAGTTTTTGTTATGCTCTGTGGCACCTCCAAATGTTAGAGAACAGCTTGGCGAGGTGAACTGGAACTTCAGAGCAGGTTGGTACGACAGAACTATGCGAGCAGTGCCATCAACTTCTCTTGAATTCACATATCGACCTTCCATTCGTAGTGTAGCGAGCAATGTGGGTTGGTTGCCACGAATCTTGACTTGATACACAAAAGTCTCAGATGAACCGAAGGGAATAAAGCCAGGGCCACCAAAGCCGCCAGGATAGCTGGAAAAGCCCCTGGCGATAATAAGCAAATGATCACCATCAATGAGCATTTCAGAAGCAGTCTGTGGCAATTTGAGGGTACCAGCTTCCTGAGCGTATCTACCTCCAAATAGAACAGTGAGGACCGTAAGAGTATCACCACGAACAATGTAAACCTGGTTTCCATTTGTCTTAATGATATCCGGCTCGTCAACGCCTTCAACTTGATTATTAGTCTCTGAAAAGTCTGCTCCTGGTACAGGCTCTGCACTCTGTTGACCTCCCGAGAAACCACCCGATACGGCGCCGGAGCCACCGTTTCCTCCCGAGAAATCACCCGATACGGTGCCGGAGCCACCGTTTCCTCCAGCGCCGCCACTCCCACCATTTCCGAAGCTTCCAAGAAGCCCTCCGTTGCCGCCAATAACACCCACTCCAGATCCACCATACAAACACCAGCTTGGGAAAGAGTTGGGGTCTTCAACTGTTTCAAGGAAAGTATTTCCTCTATTCAACCCATACGGACCAACACGTGCTAGCGCATTGTCTCTGTAATAATTCGCAAGTGCAGAGCATGACGCAAACTGCTGAAGCATTTCGGCTCCAGCATTTTGAAAAAGGATGAAGATGACAAGGAGTTTGCACGCCAAGCAAGTGAGATGGTAAGGGAAAAGAAGACTCATGGTAAAGAAAAGCTGCAACCTTTCAACAAAACTACGATGGAAGGTTTGAGACGCTGATAGGAAGATGTTCACTGGCGAACGCGGAGGGTGGGAATCCGAATGGGAGATGATCAGGTCTGCTGCTTTTAACAGCCTGTTGATGATGTTTGAGTAGGAAATTCATACCCTAGGGCGGGCTGCGACAGATATGAGTTACTACTCGAAAATTAATGCATTTTAACATTCAACAACAAGACGGTGGCACAGGGTCCGAGTTGCAATGAATGAACAACTAAGGAACGTGTATCGTCTTAACAGCAAAAACTAGGCGGCAGCGAGACACGTGAATTTGGGAACAAAGGCCAGCGAAAACAACCAGTGACGACTGCAAAAGATAACATGAATAGAAAAAGCCGTCCTCCTACCCGAGGGTATTCTCTGCAATAATCTATCCCTGTCGTTGCAAACAACAGGCAGAAGCTACATAGTCAGACCTACAAACTTTTTCTCATTGTTCTCCCCCACGCTTCATCTTGCGAAGAATGAAATGAATCTGGCCCTTCAAAGCCATACACGAAGGCTGAAACACTTGGAATTACGAGCTCTGGCATACAAACAACAACAATGATAGAGGGATATCTGTAAATAGTGCGGGTTCGCTAAATAACTTGCTTATCGCATTGCTGTGTGCATAGCTCGTGAGTATTTGAGCATATGAATAAGGCCCGATTTTATATCTCACTCAAAAAGTGTGATATCAGAGGACGGCTCTGATATCTGCACTTTTACAGTGCGTTAAGTAGACACATCTCGAGTGCCCCCACACAAATTCATGTGAAGGAAGACAGCGGGTGAAGAAAGAATGTCCTTTCTTAAAAGAACAACTTGCGTTGGGAGTTCTTGTCCACTGAGTAAAACGTTGATAGCATACAGTGTGCTCGGTATAAGACTCCACTTAAGAGTCCATGGAGGAAAGTCAGGTACAAATCCGACCATGTTTGCTTGCCAAATCATGCCGAATACAAATTTTATATCAAATAAATCTTTCTTTTAAAATTTTTAAATTTGTCTCCATTGAAATTGAAAATAGATCTCTACCAAGATCAAGAGTACTGTAAACGTCATATCCGTTCAAATTTAGTTTGGGGACACAACGCGGGTGGCTACAACCCAAGGAGACACAAGTAGTAGAAATGCTCTCGAGAGTACCAGCCCAGGATAGGGCAAAGAAAAGAAGTCAATGAAAGACGACAGAAAGAGTGAGTGTAATGGGTAAAGAGTGCGAATGATAAGATGACCAATATATATGTTGCAGACAGAAACGAAGGTATAAAATTGTGATGTAATCAATGAAATGGGTAAAGGCCTATACTACGATTTAAAGACTGGATTTATATATCGAAAACGTTCTAAAAAATATTATTATTCTCATTTATGACGCCGGCACGATGAAGACGACTTTTATAATGAACTCGGAGATCGTGGGCTTTGGGGAACTTGATATCGAATACACGGCACCAAACGTCGGTTTCTTTGTAGAAGGCGCGTCGTAGTGCGTTTTGGTGCTTTCTACCGCCTTTGGGTACCTCTACTTGGCGCTGGCTCTGCAAGTTGATGCTACAAACGGCAAAGCGCTTAAGGGAGAGTTTAAGAGATGGAGGACGGTGGCGACGCTTCCCACGCTGAGTAACGACCCGAAGGATGTGAAAGGCGCGCGGGTTGCTAAAGGATTCGCTAGAAGGCAAAAAGTAGGTGAGGGGTGTGGCTTCCTTGGTGACGCTGACAACTTCCTATACCGTGTAGGTGAAAGATGGTAGGCGTCGACGCGCGGGAGAGCCTGTGTCGTAGTTGAGAAACGATGAACCAAAAGGTATAGTCGTGACCCAAGTGGTGCCTGTCTTTATCAGATTAGGATGGGGGAGGTGCAGTTCCCTATATGCATTGGACTGCACTCTCCAGATCACCCGGGAGGTGCCAGCAAGGCACGGTCTCTGACCTAGTGTCAGAGAACTGGCCAACACTGGCTACAGTGCCAGGTGGCCACTCAACTACTGTACTAAAATACATCTAATTACAATTACTATTTCTCATAATTACTCCACAAGAAGGTACATGTCAACACTACACGTGGCTGACAACACCTAGATGGTAGCTCGCTCGGAGCTGCATGGCCGATGATCCCTCGCATCCATCACCTACAAGGTCAGTGTAGTATATCGACAACCTCAAAGGTCAAACTTTCCGCCACTATACGACAAACCCCCTTCCTATCCTTGAGACACGCCCCGTGTCTCCTTTTATCAACCCATCGAGGTGTAGCGAGCGACAGCGGCGCGGGCATCGAAGTGGTGTCTGTGCGCGACGCACGATCCTTTGAGGTTCAGAACTCGACGCCAGTGTTGGTTGGGGAGGGCGCGCGACGACGTCGGCGCACGAATTGAGCGACAACCATTGAGGTAGGGACTTTCATGAGGGCAATGCAGTGTCAATAGCGCGTTCGCGGACACCTTTTCGGTAGTGGACCTGCTTGCTTGCGGTTCTGCTTCGGCATAGCCCACTGTCTAACCAAGTTGGTATCTCACCCTTCCTGGTTACTCAAACTTCAGTTCCCTCCTAGGTCCCTGCGCAGCGCCGTCCCGCCTGCTCGTTCCCACGGCTCGACAACCATTCAGGTAGTGCTGCCCTTATTTGGCGGCGTCGCGACCGTAAATGTTTGTCCGACTTTTCCCTGAAGGTTTCCTGGCTTCTCGACCTTTCAGGTTTCGTCTACCTTGTAAGGGTTGACTCGTGGCGCCAATGGGGCCTGAGCCTACGTCGATACAACCATTGAGGTGTTGGCCTGGGTCCGTGGTGGAAGCTTCCGGTTGTGAGACCTTATTGGTGTTGAGCGGCCCCGTCCGTAATCACGCGACCTTTTTCCGGTTTTGCATTCCGGTTTACCCTCAAGACAATGACAGGATCGCGCCGCCTCCGCGCAAGCGTTCGAACCCATTCGGTACCACGTCGGTGCACCTCGCGCCGTATCGTGGATTCGTCACCTATACCTCGAAGGGGTGGGTCGTCCCCACAAGCAGCACCAGCGCTCGAGAGACGTGAGATGCTGGTTACCATTGAGGTTGAAGAAGTCGGAGATTCCGAGGGGATTGATACCCCTGCCGTTATGCCTTTAAGGTAGGATTGGTCCCGTTCCACGATACCTCAAAGGTCTGGACCCGCTCGCGACCGCACGCCGGCCACTGTTGTACCCGAAAGGTCAGTGTCGGTACTACCGGAAAGGTTGGATCCGTTGGCCGTCTCCTCAGAACGGACCGAGGAGGCTCTACTTCAGAAGGATGAATACTCGCTGGTGTTCACCGCGGCGGTGGAGGTCGAGTCATCACCTCGTTCGTCGGGTCGAGCTACGGCCTTCCCAACCATGTCAGGTAGCGGCCCATCTCGTGGCCGTGGACGCGGTGGTATTACCAAGAGGGTGACTCGCTCGACTTCGCGAACGCCTACCAACATTGGGTTTCGCAGCATGCCTATCCCTGCGACTCAGTTCTCCCCTGGGACTCCGGCTGACCCGTACCAAAGCAGTGGTGGACTTCGTTCGACGATTCAAACCAATTGGGCTCACAATCTTGCGTTCGGTGCGGCGAACCGGACGACGAGTCAGTATGGACCTTTTGGTATTACCTTCGACCAGGTGACGAACAATGACCTGTTGAAGCACAATTGGCCTGTGGCGGTGGGGAATTCGTCCCTGCCAGCAGCTCTTACCAGACCACAATTTGATACCTACTTGGGTTTGTCCCGTTGGGACTGCGAGAGCCTTCGCTCCGTTCCATTGCTTTTGAAGAAACGGGACCAAGATTCTCAACCTCGTCAGGGTCGACTGGGATGTTACCAGAGTCGGCAGCGTCATACACCTTTGAGGTATTTCATTCCACCGATATATCCGAGCGACTTGCCGTATGTGCGCATCGAACCGGAGCTGGATTATTACCGTAGATTTGTGGTGCAAGTTTGCCAGTACCCGTCTATTCCGGAGACTTACCTTCCGGTTTCAACTGACTTGGTTTCCCTGGATCAGCCTTTCACCATTATCAATTGGGCTGACCGTAGTAGGTGGGGCGAGGATGCAGCGACGGAGAGTCGCGTTCGCACTCGCTACTCGTACACTCGCGTCATGCATATGTTTCATAACGTCGAGTACTTCTCACAACCTACGAAGGACAGACGCGATTGGAACGTGCTTCGACCAGAGTGGTAGGAGTCCTATGAGGTTCCGTTATCACTGAGCGTGCCCACTCCGCCGGTCTTGGCGTACTTCGGGAGTCAGATTTCCCGGAACCTAGAGCGGTATTACCTCATTTGGTCGATTGACCTCTCGGAGTGAACCGTATTGGTTGCCATCCTGGCTCTGGAGGCCGCCCGTTACGGTATCGATTGGGATTGTCGCAATCCTGATTCTGACATATACCGAAATGGTGTTCAACCTGTAGGTCGCATCTTCTTCATACCTCCGAAGGTTGCTCAGGATATTTCCCTATTTGGTTACGAGAACATTGTAGAGGGTGTAGAGCAACGCCCATTCAGGGAATACTTGAAGATGCAACTCATAGAATGAGGATTGAACCCTCCGAGGGTTATGATTATGATCCCCTCTAAGGTGTGCTGAGGTGGCACTGTTTTCTGGTTATATTTCGCCTATAAGGGAAAATTCGGATGGCCCATGGTTGGATTGGCCCCGTGATACACGTGGCTTAATTTTGGCACCGATTTTCGGATATTTGTAGAACGTTGGACTTTTGGGCCCTGACAGTTGGATCTCCACGTGTATGGCCCTGAGCAGGTGTGCACTACTGTAGAGTTTAGTTAGTGGGCCCTACCTAGGGAGCTGAGATCTGACAGTCCGAAGCTCAAAGTAAATGGTAACCAAGGTTGGTCTTCGATACCTTTAGAGGTTCTTCGTCGCCATCGTTTCGGCCTTACAACCCGGAACGGGCTCTGGTTAGCAACGGCTGCGTAGGGACACGACTCCACTTGGAGAGTGCCCACGTTTGGGTTCCGTGCAACCACCCCCTTGGGACCGCTCAGACGACCTGCGTGCACGATACCCCGTGGGGGTTCTGCTTACTTGTTGCGTGCTTTTTGTGTTTCCTTTCGAGGACAGGTTTTCGCCCCTGTATTGGGTTTCTTTTGTTGTTTCGCCCCTTTTCTGGTTCTCGGGTCCGGTGCCTGTTAGTGCCCGACCCTCGCCCCGTTTTTCCTCTTCGCCGGATTTTCCCCCATTCTTTGGGATACCCATACCCATTCCCGATCCAACGGTTTCTACCCCTCACCTTCGTCGGTACTGCCGGAATCCCCCGTGGGAGTTACACCCCACACTACGGGTGGAACGGAGGGCTCTGTCTCTGAGTCTGCCTCCCCCAGGGAGCAAGGCTTCGAACACCTTGAGAGCACTTCCCGTCGCCGGGTTTTGCTTCACAGAGGGGACCGATTATACCGTGAAGTATTTGGACTTGTATCTCGATCAGAGAAAGAATTACCACTGGGGTTCCCATCAAGGTTGGGAGGCTTTTGAACCGCAACTTGGAAGATTGTGCCTTGCCACGCCCATTACTATCCTGGGGAGCCTCCTGTTTATGGAGCTCCCGCGAGCCCCGAACCTTATGACGGTACTGTAAAGACACCAGTTGGCCGTTATGCTGGTCCCTTCCCGTCCGGTCGGTTTGCTGGCTCGAATTCGCCAGTCTTGCGTCACTAACTTTCAGAGGGCTGTGCCTACCTCCGTGGTTGCTGCATTAACGCGAGTTCCGGAATCAGTTCCAGGTGGACATGTACCAACTGCCCACCCGTCAGGTTGCCAATCTGGCAAGCGTCTCTGCTGCTGCACCATCTGATCCTTTGACGGATCCCCTTCTAGGTGCAAACTTGAACCCTGCAGTTTTGCCACCTGCTGCGGCGGTTCCTTTCGTTCATCCTCTTTTGGTTTCGACTCTTCTCCCCAGTGCCGGGGCTACCACTCCTTCGCTACCTCTTAACTCGATGGCTCCTAGTATTTCCGCAGGTTTTCCTCCGTGAGTAGTCACTAACACGGGTCCTCCTGATTCCATTGCTCCTAACCCGACAGGTCCTTCTTAAAGTAAATTGTTGTCTCTTCTTGTCTCTTCTCCTGTTACATTTGGTTGTTCTTTCGTGTCCTCCCTTATAGGTAATCTGACACGCATATGCGTCCACCTTCTGCGGAAAAAGACGTTTTCTCTCCACCTTCCTTAGGCCTGAGTACCACGAAGGTCTAAGGTTCGCCGTCTGCAGGCATCGGCTCCTTGCGACAGCGCCAATACCTAATACGGAAGTGTGGGGGTATTGCAGTTGGGGGTTCGAGGGTGTCCCCTTCTGGGCCCCAGCCGTACTACCTGACGGTGTACTTCAGGCCATTGTAGGTTCGCGTGTGGCCCACAAGACGGTCAACGGGAAATGTCTCTGCGGTTTGGTCCTGATCTTTCGGGGGAACGCCACCTCGAGAGTTCATATGATCCGAGTTGGGAGCTTCGTTTGTGGGCGTCGGGTCGGGAGCTCCCGCTGTTACCGTGTGAGGTTCCATTTCCTTCCCTGTTAGAGGGTTGTAATCCGGATCATTCCGTTTTAGTTCATCATACACCTCAATTGGGGTGGGGTTCGCCGAGGGTCGAGTGCGCAGAGCTACCGCTCTGGGCTCTCGGGCTGAGGTGCCTGCCTCCATGCGATGTTGAACCGTTTCAGGTGCTACCGTAATACGGTCAAATGATATCGTATTCGGTATTCCATCTTGGTCAACCGCAACGGTGTGGTCTGATGCGTTCAATACCTTATAAGGCCCCACTGATTTGGGTAAATGCTTCGAATTGATATCTCTGTCAATAGCTTCATCGTATGCTTCATCACCCGGTCGTGGTCTTTTACCTGAAGGTGGGTTTTCTATGTAGACATATTGTCCCGAAGATACAGAGACCACTTTGGTTACCCTACGGTCTTAGTCGGCCTTGTACCGCCTCTGGGCTGCAGTGAGGCGGCTCTCTGCATATTTGAGAGCCCTCCTTAACCTCACAAGGGTATTCCGCTCGACCTGGGCAGGGTTCAGTGTGCCAGCTGCCGTGCTGGTGGTATGATCTCCCTGCACTACAATACCTGGGGGGTGTCGCGAAAGAACCAAATGAAAGGGAGTGGTCTGCGTTGAGGGGCGTACCTGAAGGTTATAGGAGTAGGTGAGCGGTTGCACCAGCTCATCCCACCCAGTTTGGTGCTCTTCCGTATAGTGTCGTACCCTTGATACCAAGATGTGGTTAAATCGCTCGCCTTGTCCGTTCGTCTGCGGGTGGTAGACAGTAGTGAAATAGTGCTTTATACCCAAGAGGGTACAGACTGCTTCGAAGAACTTCCATGCCAAGGTTGAACCATTATCGGTAAGTAGGTACAGTGGTGCACCATACGGGTAGACCCAATTGTTGAGGAACGCGATCTCCAGCGTGGTTGACTTCGTCTCCTTTAAAGGTATCGCTCTCGTGAGCTTCGAGAACCAGTCAGTGATCACTAGAATGTGCTGATGCCCATTCTTGGTTTTGGGAAGTGGTCCTAGAAGGTTTATCGCAACAAACTCCAGTGGACCCGCTGCTGGGAACAGCTTGAGGTACTTTCGATTCTTTCGAATACCACCGCGGGTACGAACACAAGATTCGCATTGACCTACAAAGTGGTAGACATCATGGGCCATATGAGGCCAATAGGACCGTTGCCTCAAGGTGTAATACATCCTGGTGGCACCGGGGTGTCCCGATAGTTGCGGGTAGTGCGCGAGATACAAGACTTTCGGGCGCAGTGCCTTCGGAACCACCTTTGGAAGGCTACCATCCAAGGTTGACCTTCTCACGATGTACCCATTGTGTTTCACATCGGACGGTGATACTTTGAAACCAATTTGGTAAGTAAGGGTTCTTCAGTGCGGATCTTGGGCCTGTTCTCGCAGAAATTCCTCTCGGGTTACGGGCATGACGTTCGTTTCCTCTAGGGCCGGTATCTGCGTTGCCATGTCAGTGTTCCGCAAAGCGCCTTCTTCAGATAAGTCCCAACATCCATCTATGTGTTCGCCGGTACCATTTTGGTTTGATGACACCAAAAAGAAAGGGATATCATCGTCCCCGGGTTCTTTCTCTAACCCTGAGATTTTTGAGCGTGACATAGCGTCAGCTATGTTGTGCTTTATACCTGGACGGTACTGTACGTCGTATTCAAACTCCGAGAGTCTCAACCTCCAACGGGCAAGTCTACCAGACGCATATGCGAGTCCGAGGATCCACCTTAAGGCGTCGTGGTCCGTGCGCAACGTAAAGCGCTCACCATAAAGGTATGCACGGAGCATCAACATGCTCCACACTACTGCTAGACATTCTTTTTCGGTTACCGTGTAGTTCTGCTCCGCCTCAATCATAGTGCGGCTCCAGTATCCTATAGGTAATTTGTCTCCGGTGTGCTGCTCCTGCATGAGACCACAACCAATTTGGGCATGGGATGCATCTGTACCCAGCATGTATGGTAGACCTGTTTTCGGTAATGCTAAGATCGGCGGTGACAACAGCGCTCGTTTCAATTCCTCAAAGGTGTCCATTTCTTCGTTCGATAGATTCTCAAACCGTTCAGGTTCACCTTTTTGGAGCTTCTTGTTGAGGGGAGCCGCTATTTTCGCGAATCCCTTCACGAACCGACGATAGACGTTACATAAACCTATAAAGGATCGTACGTCTGTCTGGGATCTTGGCAACTTGACCTCCTGTACGGCGCTAATGTTGCTCGGTGCAACCTCTAGGTTACCAGGGCCTATGATGTGGCCCAAGTATTCAACCGTTCTGATAAAGAAGACGCATTTGCGTAGCTTCAGCGTCACCCCCGCCTCAGCTAGGAGGGTTAGTACGGTGCGTACGTGTGCAAAATGCTCTTCTGCAGATTTGGAATAGATGATTACATCATCGATGTTTACCAAGGCGGTTGTCCATTTAAACTTCGAAAGGATGAAGTCCAGCGCCCTTTGAAAAGTGGCTGGAGCATTGCACAACCCGAAAGGCATCCGTGTGATGTAAAACAAACCTGCATGGCACGTGAAGGTCGTTTTGTCTCTATCTTCCTCACCTACGGGTACCTGCCAATACCCACAATTGGCATCCAACGTGGTAAATATCTGCGCATCTCCCAAGGAGTCGATGCACTCATCCATTATAGGTATCGGGTACGAATCCCTGATGGTCACGCTATTGAGCCTCCTGTACTCCACACAGAACCTCATATGGTTATCCTCTTTCTTCTGAACCAGATCCACGAGACTAGCCCAATCTGAGTTGGCTGGTTCAATAACACCTTCTTGGATCATTCGCTCCACTTCTTTGAGTTCTACATCTCTCGCCTTCTGATCTGTACGTTATGGTTGCTGATAAATCGGCTTCGATTCAAGGAGGAGCTCGATGCGATGCTGTGTGGCCTTAATTTGGCCCAGATGGCCTGACCACATGGTTTCGAACTCCTCCAGAAGGTCCATAATACGTCCCCGCAGTTGGCCGTTTTCTTCACTGATCTGGACTATATCTTGCCATTGTCTCTCAGGGTCAGGTTCTTCTTCATTGTCTACCGATGCCTTATCGGTTAGCTTCGCTTCCAAGTTGGTATTTATCGATACCTTTGTGGTTGTGGACGCATTTGCGCACCCCCTTCCTTCCCGAAGGCGACCTCGCTGAGATCAGTGTGAGCTACGGTGAAGACCCCTTGTGGTGCCGGTAGTGCTATGCCAACATTGGTATTTTTCGGCAACTTCACGTCGTGACTGCTGAACTTGCTGAGACACACCTTAAAGGGTTGATTTGGGATGTTGTCGACAATCCCGTTGGCCATCAAAGTGAGGTGTCGATGTGCTAACCTCGGATGGTTTTGTAGTATAACCAGACCGGGGGTCGCACACGACACCGGTACCAGTATTTGGTGCATTGGCGGGATAAAAACCTGTTTGGTAATGCGCACTTTGTTGGAGACCGTTTCGGTGGATATCGTCTTCTTCGGTTTGACGAACCATCTCCGTTTGGTTTCCGTATTACCTTAAAATGGCAATTCGTCCCCCCTGACATAGGGCGACGGTGTGGGAACCAGGAAGGATTGCTTTGACATGTCTGTCAATGAATTTCGTACCTAGAAGGCAGTCTGTTGGTAAACGGTTGACAACAAAGAATTGCAGTCTTACCTTGAGGTGTCCGAGCTGCACCACAGTGGTGATCATACCTCGAAGGTTTAATGGGCGCTCATTTGCATCCACCAGCGGGTTGTTGTCGGGAGATCGGCTCAAGTTCCAAAGTACGGCCTCAGGTATGACGCGGGAGTTCAGCACGTTTGGGCTGGCCCCCGTATCCAACACGCAGTTGACCGGAACCGCAAGGCGATCGGAGAAACACATTGAAGCACGTACTTTATAGTTGTTGTACTTCATATGACAAACCGGAACTGGTTGTGACGTGTTCTCTTCCACCTTCAAGGTTCTGGGTATCGATTGGCCTTCCAATTGCAGATTGGATTCGGCTATTACGCCATCCATTCGGTATTTTCTTCCTGTACGGGAGGGGTTGAGTCCAAGTTTGGTGTTTCCTCGATGGTATTGACCTGAACTGGTGTACGGGGTTGGAACCTATTTGGTGCTTGCGTTAAAGACCCAGAGAGGCGTTGGTGATTCTGCATGCGAGCCTGAATCAACTGGTCTCTCATCCCTGGAGGTAAGTTAGTGCAATTGTTTGCCAAATGGTCTGTCGCAAGACGGAACCAGCGAACGAAGCCTCCTGTTTGGGGGTCTCGCGTTACCATTGAGGGGGGCTTCGAAACCTGGTTGGTAGGAGCAGTGGCGTAGGATGTGGGTGGCAAGTTATGGGAGCTCGCTCCCTGCATCCTCTGCGAGCTCATCGCACTTGGCGGCGATGGTACCGAGTTTGGTATATGCGTTGACGACCAATTTCCTACCGTCGAAGGTTTCGAGAACCGCCCCTGGGTCGCTACCGAGTGGATAGCGGTTACTGTAGGTACTTCGATGTGCGAGCTACCCTCTGAGGTTGTTGTGTCTTCAATTTCCAAGACCGACATTTTCGGTTTATCCGTCGAGGTTGGAGGCACGGCTAGTCTCTTTCCCAGCCGAAGGGTATCTTAAAGTCCCTGGGAGTACCGAGCCAGTCCATTGTAGTCTACCTTTCGGTTGGTGGCCAGGTAATTGCGTACCTTGGAACGGGTCGCTTTGTCGACATTGTCGGCAAATAGCGACTTTAACCTAGAGGTTGTGAACACATTACCACAACGGGCTGCCAGATTCCAAAGCGCGAGCGAAAACTCCGATTCGGCTTGCCCAGACCTTTCATGGTAAGCGAGGACTTTCGAGTAATCCTCATGGATAACCTCATCGGTGGCGTATGTTTCCAAAAGAAAATTGACCACCTCTGGGTATAACTCCAACATCTCTGTGCCATCCTCACCCATCCCTAAGGTATTGCCGCGGAGCTCACCCTGCAGCAAGTAGTGTGCCTGTCCTCTAAGGTAAAACTGAAATAGCCACATAGCAGCGCCCTCGGAAAAATCATTTTGGTCACATGCAATCTTGAACTTCTGTGGAAACTCAATCACCGCAATAGGATCCCTACCTGTGAAGGTTGTGTCACCCATTTGGAAGCTGAGCTTCTTGTGGTGCTTAGTAATCTTCTGAGCGACCTCTTGCGTGTATTCAGAAGACTTGTTGATCAAACGATAAGTCCTGTAATCAACCGCTTTGGTGAACATATCGTTCAACGGTTGGTGCACCTCCAGGTCTATTTCGGTGTCCGACTCAGAGTCGGGCGACTCATTGTATCTCTTTTTACCCTTTCGGTTCTTATTCGACGACTTCTTCGTCGAGCTGTTCGGTTTCTTCTTCTTCTTACCTTTACGGTCATCATCCGACGATGAACTCGTATCGGAACTGGAGTCTGACGAGTCGGGGCCTGTATCATCCTCTCGATTCTTTCCCCTCTTCGTCCTCCGCTTCTTCCCTTTGCGGTTTCTTCGTCGCTCATCCAAAGAGTCAGACGAATCGTCCTTGGGACCACCTACATGGGTATCCTTTTGAACGAGACCAGTAAGTGGTGGCAGATAGATGTCTTGAGGATCTACCTTCCCCGGGACCTCTTGACTTTGCCTTGGACCTTGTAGGTGCTCACTATCAGTAGGTAAGTGTTTGAAATGGGTGGAATGACCCATTTGGAACCCTTGTGGTATGCGCTTTGCGACGTTCACCTGTGTAGGTCGGGATCCTGCGAATTCCTCGGAAACCCAAAGGTCCTGCACGGCACGGTAAACATGCTCCCTAGCATCTGTGAGGAGATACTGTTTTACCATTTCAGGTATCCTGTCAGATAGCTCTTAAGCTGCTCGGTCAACCACAATACGGGTAAATTCATCGACGTCCATTGAGGGCGGAACCATCCGGGTATCCGACTTCTCCTTTAAGGTTAATGCATCCTCGACCGCGAGGGTGACGAGCACTGTCCCTCGCTCTTCGAGCTGAGGCTATAGCTCCTCCGCTGCAACCTCAATTGGTAATTCCCTTTGAGGTTCCGTTGCCATAGGCGGCAGACCATGTACCTTTACGGTTTTGTACCGAGGGTGCCGGAGCAGCTCCTCAGGGTTTTCCAGAATCTTCAGAGCCCATGGGGCTCCTTCAGGACCTTTATGGCTTGGCGGGGCGCTCGCACGAGGCGAATTCCTTTTAGGTCGTTCCATTTGTGACCAATAGTGGTATCCTGTATTGCTTTGCGGGATTTCCTGAAACCAAATAGGTGTACGAGCGTCCAATCCTTCTCAGAATCTCGTGTGAACCGTGAAGGTACGACGAAACCTAAAAATACATTCGAAGTCAGGAGACCAAAATGTCGTACAATCACCTCTGGGGTATGCTATTGTCTTGTCTCGGGAGCGTTGTGACGCTCAACCGTAGGGAGCGTGTTGACGCTCAACCTTAGAAGGTGGAAGTAGTAAACCTCGATGGTAACAGGGCACCTTGAAAACCCGCAGGGGCAAACGGCGGGTCAACTAGCCTATACCGTGTAGGTGAAAGATGGTAGGGGTCGACGCGCGGGAAAGCCTGTGTCGTAGTTGAGAAACGATGAACCAAAAGGTATAGTCGTGACCCAAGTGGTGCCTGACTTTATCAGATTAGGGTGGGGGAGGTGCAGTTCCCTATTTGCAGTGGACTGCACTCTCCAGATCACCCGGGAGGTGCCACCAAGGCACGGTCTCTGACCTAGTGTCAGAAAACTGGCCAACACTGGCTACAGTGCCAGATGGCCACTCAACTACTGCACTAAAAAATATATAATTACAATTACTATTTCTCACAATTACTCCACAAGAAGGTACATGTCAACACTACACGTGGCTGACAACACCTAGATGGTAGCTCGCCCGGAGCTGCATGGCCGATAATCCCTCGCATCCATCACATATAAGTTCATTGCAGTATATCGACAACCTCAAAGGTCAAACCTTGCGCCACTATACGACATATAGACAATTTGGAGGAAGGCCGGCGCGAGAATTCGTGCGGCTTACGGCCCGGTACCGGCCAGCCTGTCCAAATTGCGCGTCTTGCTCGACGCAAAACGCATTTGCGGTTCGTACTGATTTGTGGCTTTAAATAAGTCTTCTTTCTACAGCGTTGCGTCCAAATAATAGCTTAATTCCTATATTAGTTGAGTGAAACTGTAGGACCGATGTGCGTCGTATACGTTCATATAAAGGAAGCGGCACGCGTTTGACTCGTGCGTTTTATACGCCTCATAAGTACCATCTTGATGATCGTGACCATATTCAGTCAGAACGAACCCGGTAGTATATAAAAGGCAGGTGCAAAACAAAAACAGCACGTACGGAGGGGTTCAAAATTGGTCCAAATTCATCCTAAAATTACATTGCTGACGAACCCCGTCAATCCCGACCGCCCATTCTACCCCGGTCGTCTCCTCCGCGAGGTAAAGCCCTTACTTATTTAAAGCTCAATAGCGTTTCTGCAACAATTGCCAGGCGCGTCTGCGCAGAAGACGAAGCTTTCTATCAGCTTCGCTAGTTGTATCTGCCCTTTGAGGCTCATGAAGCCGTAAAAACCCGACACCGTCGCTACACAGAAAATACCCGTTCCGGGAGCACGTTAGCTGCTAAAGCTCATTTTCGTACTTTCCGAACATGTTAAAAAGAGGATCTGGAGTCTGCGACGTATCAATAGCGATTAGAGATGGAATGGCCGCGTCGCGAATCTGTGACTTTTTTAAAGGGTTAATTACTCACCTCATCTTCGGACGTAGTTCTTCTGTACACCTCCTAGAAGCGAAAAAAGATGGCAGTCTTGGATATTTAATTCGAAACACACTAAGCCTTTCACAAAGAGATGGCCTTGTAACGGCGTGATGAAATTGTTATCCTTTTCTGCCAACAGCTATTTGATTCGTTCCGGGGCCGTCTCATGTTAGCAAAATATCAACACCCTACATCCACTATTTATTCTACCGCCGCGTTTAGATCGAATCAAAGCATTCAACATTGTCCTGTACAACTTATGCACATGATGAACTCTCATTGATCAGTCCTGTCAGGTCTGTTTTTACATCTTGAGCAACTAGCCCATGAACCGAGTCACCAGAAATGGCTCCTTCCAGCTATTTGCCCGTAGTAATGCTCGTCAGAAACTACGTTCCATCCTCTCTGATCTGAACGACAATGCACGCATAGAAGGAAAAGTGCGGGTACAAGTCCCACGAATGGGTTTGGATACGGGGAAGTATTAACTTTTTGCCGTTTCTTGAATTTGTTCTCCGAGATGTAGAAGTAATGATGAGGCCGATTAGCGAACGAATGTGAACGAGCCATAGCGAAATGTGATGAAAATTGTATAGAGATTTCCGCGACGAATTGTTTGACTGTATGCATTGTCGCAACTCACTTTTGCCGAATAGCCTTTCAAGACTTTGTGCAGAGCTGTGTTATTGGTTGACGCACTATTTCTAGATTTCAATGCGTCGTCGCAAGTCGCACGGAGGCAAGGCGGCTTATGCATTTTACAAGAGAGATGAATAGTGTAGAGCCGAGAAAAAGGGACGGAAATAACCTCTAGTAAGTTTTTTTTGGGGACGACCAAATCTGACTTTTACGGAGGTATGAAAACCCCTTTTGCACTATCAGTGGAGGCTTCGTACGGACTGTACCGTCCCAAAGTCGTGTTAAAAACGATCATAAGCGTAATACAATCCCGAACCGTCGACTTCCAAAACATCGTTCCAAACCGCTTCTAATTGCATTTTGTAGCTTTTTGGGGTTCAATTTTTTCCGCAAAGCATGGTATACACGCATTCGCTTCAAACGACCACGGAGAGAATTCGGCCAAATCACAGAGGTTTTGTCTGAAAAAGACTTTTAAAAATGCTTCCACCTTTTTTGCGGTTTGTTCAGAAATCTTTTGAAGTTTTTCAAACCGTTCATATTGCGCTTTGAAGATTTCGAGGGATGATTTGAGCTTTGAGCTCATGTGCAAGGCCATAATGTGGATGCTGCTACCAAACGTTGTGTATTTTGCGCCTAATGGCTGATGGGAGCTATCAGGATCTTTGTTTGTCATTTAAACAGGCTCGATAGACTATGTAAAACATATTTGATGCAGTTTTAGTTTCGTACGACTCTTTTCTTTTCTTTGACGAGTTTTCAGAAAAGTAGAATTTTGAGACATATTTTGACAGAACAATTGAATTTTAGACCTCTTTGAGGCACTTTAATTCACTTCCTGGCTGTGTCTGAGCAGTTGATGGTAATCTTATATATTTGAAGAAACCGTCGCGAGAAGTACACAATCAACAGTTCTATACAAGTAAGGGTGCGATTTATGTGCCTACGCAGGCTCTCGTCTCCTCAAAATAAATTTTTGTGGACAGTTTTACGATTATCTGTTGACTCGACTGTAGATCGAGTAGCTCTGGCACATTTCAACATCGGAAAAATATTGGACCAAGTTCGATTATTGGTTGATTTCTGTATTGCTTGCGATGAAGGTTATCAGTGTACAAACGTTTTTTTTCTGCTGTTTTGAGTAGGGAGTCTGATTTCTATGGCCAGTGATATAACATGTTACTCTCATTTCATAGAAATTCAAATAAAGCAGGCCTTCGGTCGTTTGTAAAGATTTTCGGGGTGAAAATTGTGGAAGCCTCTAAACTACGACTAACAGCGATCATTGATGATGGTAAATGTTCCAAAAAAACTGGAGAATCTGTGTACAAACAACAATGAGATATTTGAAAATATGCCATGTATGGCGTACAAAATATGCGGGAAGCACATAACAGTTTATTTCGATAAACAAAGTAGAATCTGTCTTGTTCTGAATCTTCTTTGATCCAGTTTAGGACATTAATTTCGAAGATGAGAGCAAGTTTTTAGAGATTTTTCCAAAAAAACAAGTACTCTGTGATATAAACCAAAACGGTAGCGGTGGTTTAAGACCTGTTGGTTCTAAGGAGCGCACAATGGGCTCGACCTAGAAGGCGGAGATGAAGAATATCTGTAACGTGTAGAAGCACCAGCTTCTGTAGAGTGCAATACGAGTGGCAGGCGTTCTAAGAACACGTTGGTAGACGGTGATTTGCAGCGCAAGAGGGTCTGGAAAACGGCAAGACCACTATAATTGCCTTTTTAGTCGACTGTAGAGACTAAAAGGGGTAATAATATTCTATTAGGTGCTTCACTTAGCAAAAATGAGCAGTGTGTCCATGCTTCGGTCAAGACTAGCAGTGCGCTATAGTGTGCAATATATCTTTATTATAGAGTTTTCGTCGCTTGTGGCATCCCTTTCAGTGTGCTTTACCTATATTTCGAAGCTAAAATTTTGCCTCCAGCTCTATATCGATCTCCATCTCGCAGCAATATAGAGCTGAATATAGAACGCGACCCCTCTCCAAATCATGGCAAATTAAGAATGCTGAAGCCAATGAGAACTCAAACGCTATATCTGCGACAAAGAATCTTTTTCCAAAGGCTTCCACGCCTTGGCGCGCAAACTTTTGGCGCCAGAGCTTTCTCTAAGATCTCCCCCACCACCCACGGCAAAGACGTGAAACAATGCCTAGTATCCCACCCCCCAGGGTTCTCGGACCTCCATCATCATCGTCGCCTTTGCAGGCTCAATTTTCCACTGCACCACGGTCCTCGCCAAGGCAAACTCAGAATGCCTCACAGCCACTACAAGAGCCAGAAACGGCTGCTCCGATTCTCGTAGTTCCTAAAAGAGCGCTTGGATTCCAATTATTGCCTCAATCAGCGACTGAACAGAAGGAAGAGAAATATACCAGATTTCTCCGCCTTCGACATCTCCAAAAAGCAAAATACTACCAGTTTCTACGCAATAGACATCTGCAGATGAATCCGTTAACGTACAAGCGTCACCCATTCCTTATGATTCAATTTCTAACGCCGATCAACTAACTACTTTCTATCCATCGCCCCAGCACGCCCTGCAGATTCAAGAGAATTGCACACCCACGTCAAAGAAAAAACGGCAGGGCAGAGGTCCCTCATTTACGGATGACGAAGTTTTGTTCTTGGCAAAAGCGTGGATCGAACAATCTGCAAAGGGCCGTAATCAACACGACAGAACACTTTGGGGTGGTGTGGAGAAAATATGTCAAGAAAAGTACAAAATGAGACGTTCTTCGGCTTCATTACGCAGCACATGGCAACGAGTAACACGAGAAACTCAGCATTTTATTGCAGCAAAACGAAAAGTGCAAGCACTACATATATCAAGTATTAGTGATGAAATGATTTAACATCTTTCACAAGAGCAGTATCAAGTGCGAGCAGGGAAAAAGATGAGAGATGGAACCACCAATTACGCACCACCGTTCAGATGGCTGTCAACTGCGGAGTATTTGTCAATGAAAGACAAGTTTTTTGATGATACTAAGAACAAACCGGTAAAGACTCACGACCACATGAAACGTATGACACAAAAATGTGAATTTTTGGATCAAAAGGGAGCTATTGGGGAGGAAGGTTTGCCAGGTGAGAGCAAAAGCGTTGGATGTGCCGAGGTTGTTGGGAAAGGAAAGGATTCGGACTCTGTGGTAAACAAAACTGTGACAGCATCTACTAATGAGGAAGATAGTTGGCCGATGGGTATAAAGAGGAGAAAGTTGGAAGAAAGAATGGCGAAAGATGCAGTGGACGTGAATGAGAGCCTAAGAGAAATTAGTGAAGGTATTACAAAGGGCAACAGGCTAATACAGGAGGAACAAAAAGCACAGAGAGAAGACCGAAAGGACGCAAGAGATATAGAGCTCCTGAAGCTGCCGGAACCAAATTCATCGGAGTTTAAAGAGATTATGAGGAGTTTGATGGAACGCCGCAAAGCTGAGTGGAGGACAGAACGTGGTTCTTCACTTAGGTAGACAGTTAAAAAAATAAAAAGGTATTCCTTGAAGTAGAAATACCCAAGGAATGTCCTTCATTGTTTGCCTACCGCGATGGCTTGTACGCCATTTGGAGGGAGTATGATTCAGAATACGTTTTGTGAATATTCCATTATGATCTTTGGCTTGTGGCTTCAATTGCAGTGTTTCTTTCCCTGAATACTGAGAAGGCAGTTCCTTGCGATCACATCGAGGTAGTGTACGCTAGAAGAAACATCTTTTGTACGCGACTGAGTCTTTCTTCCATTGCTTCCCGAAGCTTAACCACTGATGCTCCAATTAGCACGTTCGTGACAAATACAGTTCAGCGCTGCCCCCCACCGTATCTAGCACACGAGTATTCTCACACAATGAAAGGCTTAGGTGTGTTGCTCATCGAAGGTTTGTAGTTGAAACGAAACCTTGAACTTAATCGTGAATCTTTCTGTAAACGAAACCTTGACTCAATCATGTAGGAATCCTTCAATGAACCTTCAGGGGGTGTTGCTCATCATGGCACAAAGGGTTTGGTTTGATATGGTGTACCATCCGAAGACAGGATCTCGGAAGCCAGCACAATCGAGCAATAATCTATAACGGTGCTTTCCCCACCTTGTACATCAGCAGAAACGCTTCGTGCAACACACGACCAAGCCAGAATGCGGCTGTCCTCCTGCATCTCAACGTACAAAGCTTTTTATGCGGACGCACGCCGAAGAGAGACGAGATCGGTTGATTCTCCGGGCAGCTGCACGTCCCACATGATGCGAAACAGCCACAAGGCGCTGGTACTCGCCGGGCATCACCAGCTACAGTCAGTCGGCGGCGTCGGGAACACAGCACTGCGACAGCTGGCGCAGACGCAGCAGATGCTGCTCAGGCAACAGGCGCGCCAGCTCATTCTCCACGAAGACGGCGCACGGCGGCGGCGGCGCCTTGACCTACGTCTTGACGGAGCGAGCAACGCGCATCTTTGCCGACGAGTCCAGCCCCGTGTACAGGCAGCGCACGGTTGATATGGCGCGCGGCTGGGACGGCTCGCTCCCAGCTGCGGAATAGGACGATGGCTCGGAGAAACGCTCGGTGCGCGTCAATGGCTTCGTGCGCGAACAGCGGCGGCGGGGAGGGTCGGTTGAAGAGGCGTCGTCGTCGTCGATTGTCCCCATTTGGACGCGCGCCCGGCTTGGGGAGGTATCTTCGCCGGAAGCGTGGGCAGCTGCACACACGCGGAAGGCCGTTGCCGCTTCCAGCCGCCGTTAGATGCCGTCCCCCGCAGAAAATCGAATTTTTCAGCGAGAGACCAATTGCCTTCTCGTCGTAAAAACCCGATTTTTTCGGCGAGAGGGCGATCAGCTGAATAGCTCCGCCTGCAGGAGGCGCCTTGGCACCGCGCAACGCGTCGTCGCTCTCGAGCGCGCGCCACATACGCCCCGCCCCTACCCCTTGCTCTCCCAACACTGCGCCATGGCGCTCCAGCCCCCCCCACCATCTCAGCCACCCCCGCGCGCGTCCCGTGATGACGTCATGTTTGCTTTCCGCTCTGCGCTTGCCACCCCCCTGCTCGCGGGCTGCTCTTTGACGTACACTGTCCGCCAGCTGCCTCCGCCGCGGCCGCCCGCTAATCGCCCAGACCTAGCTGCGCGGCTACTGCGCGTGCTGTCCGCCAACTAAGCGCTTTTCTCTGACTCGTTCGCCATCGCCAACCCAATCTGCGTCTTCTACCGTTACTGTCTGCGCCGCCGCCTTCTCTCCCCCTCGCGCCCGCGCGCCCGCGCGCCGCCCTCAGCGCCTTGGCGGATGCTTCCGCGATCATCCTGTCGGCGCGCAACATCGTCGCGCTTGTCCGCGCAGGCGTCTCAGTCGCGTCCTGTATTCTGGACTTTTGCTCCTCGAGCGGTGTGTACGACGCTGTGATGGAGCGCTTCGACCTGTATGGCCCGCAGCAGATCTTCTTTCTAGAATAGTTCTGAGATGATCGGTCCATGTTCTTCGAGTTTGCCTCATACGTCATGCTGCAGCCGCCCGGGAAGCCTTCGTTCACCCACAGCTACATCGCTGACCTGCAGCACAGCAACTAGCTGCTGCGCCTCTACTCACAGAACATCGACGGTCAGGCGCGTGCCACGGGCGTGTCAGAGGACCTTAAAGTGTTGTTTCACGTCTCCTTTCTCACCGCCACGTGCATGCGCACGGTGTGCGCCCGCCACGTTCCCGATTCCACCATTGCCTCGGACGTCAGTCGCTAATGTCTGGCGCTGCCCCGCCTGCCGCTGCGGTGTGCTCAAGCCAAACATAGACTTCTTTGGAGAGCGCTAGCCCGATTGCGTGGCCAAGAGTATTACCATCGATGTTACCCGAGCTGAATTGCTACTCGTGATGGCACTCAGCTTATGTGTTGCACCCATGGTCTTTTTCATTTTCACTTTTCTACTGCCGATCCGGATTGCATCTTCATCAAGCTCTTTTTGGCACAACATGAAGTAAACTACTCGTTCCTCTACGGCCACGCTCGGTTACCAGCACATTGGGTGTAGCAAAGAAACCAAGGAGGCTTGAAAAACTACTGGACCGACATCATTACGGAGGCCTCTCTTTCTGCCATTTCCGATTCTATCATAGAATGATTCTCAACTATTTGTTTTAGACGCAGCCCTCTCTGGCGTAAAAGCCGTTGCTGTGGGAGAACACACCTTGTATGACCATGTGCTTGATTGGACAGTTCATCTTGGCTGCATTCCGTCTCGTTTCCAGCAAGTGCCAAAGGGCTTGCCCACCGACTTCGTTATGGCTCGTGGTGTTGATGATGCCCCTGCGTTGAATATGTCCAAATAATTGGTGCAAACTATCATTATCTTATGCCGGAGCTGAATGCAGCTATCACTCCGTCTTCTAACTTTGACAATTTCCTTCGTCAGATTGGTATTGCACAGAAGGAGATTGATGTGGACCATGTCGCACCTGCTGTGTCTGGGCCCGTCACCTATGTGCATATCGCTGGTCTCACCGCCATTGAAGCGTTTTAGAAGTTGGAAAACTGCTTAAGCTTTACAAGAAGCTTTTGTGTTTTCTCAAGTCTCGCAATGTTCCAGAAGTGCATCTTCACAAGCCACCACTTGCTGTTACGGCAGCACAGTTCTTACAATCGCTGGTTCAAACGGCCTTCCAAGATCTGGCCGCATCTAAGGTCCCACTCAGCCTCATCACTTTCTTCGCTGATGTTCATGTCGATGTGTTCTCTTGGATAAGTAAGCTACCCGGTTTTTCTGCCATTTCTCTCGATTTTACTCGAGGTGCCAACATTGGGAATCTTAAAAAATGCGGCTTACCTTCTAACCTACGCCTTGGGGCTGTTGTTATCTATGGTTGCTCCATGTTGTCCGATGAAGTCTCTGCACCGGCACTCCTTTCTGGAATGAGATTTGTCGTTGGCAAAAACGTCAAGGTCAAAATGCAACCCAGTTGCTCGTTGCGATACGTACACATCCACGTGGACGTTGAGGCTAGCCTACTGGAAGAAGTTCGCCCCAAGCTCAGTTTTGTCTTGCAAAAATTGAAGACGTTCTATACTGTTGCATCGAACGCAGACTCTCAGTCCCTGTCGAGCATTGCTGGAGTTTTCCAAGAAGCTGTGAGCACTACGGTGGAAGAATCTCTCTTCAATCGTGTACCTGACTGTGAGGAACGTCTGCCACAACAGTTCACTGTTCTGGGTGGTTACGGCACTACAAACATCGGCTTTTTTCCTCAGACACCTGAGCTTTGTCGTTTGCCGCCGCCAAGCTTGCTCGCTGCAAACCAAACAACACCACACGCGCTTTATACGTACCGCTGAAAGAACTAATGAATCCGTGTCATGTGATTTAACCCCCAAACCTGGCGCTGTCTGTACTGCATTGGAGTGCTGCACTAACGTCTGTGTTTTCGGAAAGCTAGTATTGGGTGCTAAATTTCTAGTTTTAGTGTGCTAGAAAGTCTATGGTTAGCATTCAAACATTCGCAGAATTTTGATGTCAGAATATCCAGCGCAAAAATACTACCTCAAGTGAATGTTGGGGAGAATGTAGAAAACCAGCAAACTGCCGTACTAACATCGGTACACTAGGAAGAATGGAAGAGAACTTGGGATATCTCTTTCGATACTACTTAATCATAGACCATGAATTCTATCGATAATGAAAAGAATACTGAACGCTATCTAGCGCATGATCATTCATTTCGCGCATGTATCGCAGCTAGTATGAACCGTTCAAATGCCCTGCACATTCAATTTATTGTCCTCTAATGACCCTAATGGCCAGTGTATAATACGGCGATCCTGCAACTGAGACCCAAAAAGGGTCCCCGTTGCACGTGAAATGAGATCTTCCCAATTCAAATGCGCTTTACATCACTTCCTCCGATCGTTGTGCTTCACTTTGCGTCGCGCTTCGCGCGACGCGAAGAACCCTCCATTCTCTGAAAACCGTCCAAGCGGTACACGAGTTCACCCTTCATTAATCACAAATTCCTATATAACTAGATAGGCATTACAAACTCACACAAGTTAGAGCCCAATTCCTCGCTTCATGCAAGCAAATTCCATATTAACAAACTCATCTCTGCGAAATATGTGCACCCTTTCTTGCTCAAACTTTGTGCATTCGCATCAATAAATAGACAAAAGTCAGATCTCAGTCACAAAACAAACCCAAACCACATCAGCACGACACTCACCTCGATAGCGACCACTTATCTCACATCTCGCCCAATCTTGCCTCCCTGTTCTCTTGCAGCAGCAAACAAAGACAAGTTAGGTCTCCTTCCCTAAAGCATACAAGATACGATTGCAGCTCGCACTTTCCTGTGAATGCCAACACTGCCCGTTCAATCACTGTCGTAACAAGAAGGAAATATAATTCAGACTTCCACCAAAAATCGAAACCAGATTACTTCAATGACGCACTCACCTCCGAAGAACCTTGCTTGGCCCAGTCCTTCTAGAATGTCCGTCTCCTCACCCAATCGTTCCTTTCTGTCGCTTCGCAGCAGCAAAAAATAACATGTCAGAACTCATTCCCAAATCAATACCATACACCAGTAGCACTCGCACTTACCCGCACTTCCATCACTCCCCCTTCGTACAGCGTCGCCCTCACTGTCGTAACAATAAACAAATACAAGTCAGATCTCCGTCAATAATAGAAAGAAATTTCCTCAGCGACGCACTCACCTCCTAAGCAACTTGCTTGATTCACTTCCTTCAAGGAGGTTCCCCTCCCAACCCAATCTTTCCTCTCCGTCGTTTCGCAGCAGCAAACAAGAACATGTCAGATATCCTTCCAAAATCTCTACGAGACACCAGTAGCACTCGCATTCAACTTTAACTCAACGAATCCTGCCCCCAAAGCGAAACAATCCATCACATATGTTGAGCAATACTGACGGTCATTCCGAATCGGGGAATTGAACCAGCCATAATCCAGTTCGGATCATTTGAAGATCGAAGGTCGGAAGAGGATACCGTGAGTGCAATCGAACACATGTCATTTGTTGAAGGCATTAATGTCAATCTCGGCTGGTTCACAAGAAAGAACACACCTGCATCTCATTCTCGTTTGTTTCTTGCATCACCTTTGCCAAACATACCTCTTCGGCGCGTATATTGCATTTAAGCCTTTTTGAAGGATGATAACATGGTTACATTCAGGAGATCTCCTGAAAAGAATGAAGGTTCGGCGTTTGAGAATAAAGAGACACGTTTTCCGTGACTCTTTTCAATTGAACGGAATGGTTGCATTCTTCGTCCGTTTCTTTTCTGCTTTCCTTGTTCCCTTCCTTTTCTATCCGGAATTGCTGTGGGTCGAGGTCTCATTTCGTCTAGCACTGTCTGTGAGAACTTTCTGATTGGTGATTCTTCGACAAGCCTGCGAGGACTTTCGAATGCTGGAGAAACTATGGTTCTTGGAATCATGCGCTTTGCCCGTTTTCGAGGAGGCCCTGTTTCCCCCGCAGTTTTTTCTGCTATTATCTGATGTAAACTGGATTCCTCATCCCTTGTGGAAACTAAAGTCTCTGTTTCCTGGGATATCAATTTTCACATTGGATACATTCTAGAGCGATCGTTCTTCACAGGGTTATTAGAGATAATCGAGATATTGGACAATTTCTGGTGTGAACCCTCTCCCAGATACGGGAGAGTTTCTTTTCTAGGACGGCCACGGTAGGTACTGGACACTTGTCATCTCCATGACCTTCGCTGAAGCATCGAGGGCACACCTGCGTGTCGCAATCCGGGCAGGTCATGTTCGCGGTATTGACGCATAGTTTTGCGCACATTGCACCGCAACAGTTTCCAACATCCCACCTTTGAACACCATGCTGCGGTAGGGTCGCTTCCATGCTTCATCTTGGAGCGAAAGAAAAGACACCTTTTGTATTCGAGCTCTCCCCGCGATATTTCTCACATCGGCGTTGGGGATGAGCTCATGGCACAGAAAACAGGAGAGATGGTTGACATCACCGTCCTCGATTTTGACGCGAAACCACGAGCGGAGACAGTGATGACAGGCGGTGGTGCGGCATTGCGGGCATGGGCGTAAAGGGGACGAATCTGGATGAAAACAGATTTCGCATCTTGCGTCGTCGGATTAGGGAGGGGAGGGCACACCAGTGTCGGTGAGAAAGTCAGGGTCGTGGGGGTGGAAGCGCGCCAAACTGAAGTGGTGAGCGACGGACTGAAACTGCACGGGCAGGAAGTCGGGAAACTCGGCATCGTCGGCGCTCTGGAAGGAAGAGAGGCATCGGTTTGCACAAGAACGTCAGTAGGGCCAAACCGGCCGGAGAGGCGATGCGGCGCCATGCTAAGCGACGGAGGAGGGAGGAGGAATAAGGAGTGAGGGGGCGAGGGGGGCAGATGGGGCAGATGAGGTGCGGTGCCGGATGATAGATCGATGCTTTGGGATCCGGGGCCTGTTCGAGGTGGCGGCACGTTGAGAGGTGAAGAAGATAGGCTCAGAATCTGGTCCGAAGAGCTGCCTCCGTCATCCGCCTCAGAAATTGAAAAAAATGGATGGCCATCACTTGGTTGAGACTGACTCAGATGAAAAAGTGAAAAGGTACACAAAAAAAAGATGAATCCAGCCCTCATGATCTTCGGTGAAGTCGATACCCGTACCAAACCTTGATCAAGACATAGGCACAGTTATTGTATCATTTGCAGTAAGGCGCTAAAGAGAGTTTTTCCGGCTCTCAATGCAGAGGGCATTCAGGTGATCGCTCTGCCCTCCATCTTTTTTCGGCGGCAGATTCATACGATGGAACGAAGGTTCAGGAGGCTTGGCTGTCAGTGCATGAAATCAAGACCCGAGACTTTGACTTAAAACTGCTGAGGAGTTGTTTTTTGCATCACATGGAAGTGGAGCGTGATGACTGGTGGGGGTACTTGAAGTTCGAATGAATTCTGATCCTGAAGTTCCAGAAAAGACCATTGGATGTGACCTGAGTTCATGTTGGCCAAGATTTCTGATACCACCGCCCAATAACTATTCTTGAAATCTAGGGTTAGATCGACTTCGGAAATAGGCTGGTTTTCGATATGAGTTCGCGAACCATCGAAAGGTATTCCCTCCCAAAATGTGGGAATGGCCAGTCGGAAGACCGAAATAATTGATTGAGTGATTTTCTGTAGAACCTAACCTGTCTTCGCCCGGCTTGTTGCTCTTTTGGGGCGAAGGAACAAAAATCGGGCGGCCTCCGTCAAGGTTTTCATTTCGCTCTTCTTCAACTCTTAGCATTGAAAAGTGCTTTGTCGTTTCCCCAACAAATGAAGCAACCTCGGACACCATTCGCAAACAATTTGCTTCCATGCTATCTGTCATAAATAATCTCACAGCGCCGAAGGCTGCTTTGATGTCCACCTCAAGACAGCTCTTAGATTTGGCATCGTTTGGTTTCCTGGATGAGCTGGTCTTACAAAGAAACACATTTACGTGTACCAATTCTTGTCCACTGATCTTCAGCGAGATATTACGTAAGGCCAAATCCATGGATTCTATACAATGAACCTCTTCATCTCGCAAAGTGCCGACTATGAACCATTGTGGCGGATCCCTCTCGGTGAGTGTTTCTCGCATTTCATTGAATCGAACTCCGCTGCCCACTTTCTTGAAGCATTTCTCACATCCAAAAAAAAGATAAACATCTGCTACATTTCTTTGGTACACAGCAGGTAATGTTGTGGATAGATATCTATTCCATACGCTTTCCAGTACTTCCATTTGAAGCTGCTGTAGTGAACCATAGTTAAGAGCTAGAGTTCTAAGAATGAGAAGAAGCACTGAGGCAGCTTTCCCGAAAGCGGTGTACGCTGAAAGAGAGAAATCCTTCGACCCAAGAGTGAACGACTAAATTTGGATATTAAAGTGTTGTTCTTTTGCTTTTGGTGATTGAGGCGGTAGTTCTTTTCATACCTATCATTGTTACCGATAACATGATTGCGTAAAATGAACAAAATCCTCTGGGCAACTCCGATTTCCTTAATATCGATTTCTCGCCAGTAATACTGGAGAACAATTGAAGGGATGGAGCTGCATGATACTGTTCTCATTGAGGAGAACCCAGGTACTGTTTCGGAGATGGTGTTTGATTGCTTGCTGCAGCGTTTCTGATCGCCTTCGGATGCATTTAACAAAACAGAACTGAAGCAATGCATCCCTTGCGGAAATGCCAAAATAAATGTAGCCGCACCTCTTCGTGCACTCGCGAATCTATTTGCATCCATTGGATTCACGTCTGCGGGAGGAAGATCGTGTACTGATACTTCGGCGGTCTCAAGTGTTTTGATAGAATAAGAGTGAGGTGCGTGAAGCAACAACTGTTCTGAAAGTTCAGTTCTTCTCTTTGATTCATAACCGGTCCACAAGGTTAATAAGCCGTCAACATCCTGGGAAATATCTCGATTATTACCGTCAATTTCCAAACCATGGTTGTACCGTGACAATCTTTCTTGCATTCGAGTTATAATGTCATTAACGACATCTACTCAGGACGGAAATATCCTCACAACTATGGGGCTGGGAAGTGATACCGATATTGATACAACTCGCGTCAAGGCTGTGTCAAAGTCTTTCTTCTGAGTCTTAGAAATGGGCATCTTTTTCGCATTCGAGACGAAATCCCACCAATCTTGATTAGCAGCAATGGTTGCTTGAGGTTCTGTGGAGCCTGTAGTTGTAGAAACGGCTTTTGTTATTCATCGTGGAATGTGCTTTCTAAAACTCATCAGAAAGCGCCGTTATATGCCCTTCTGGAAGTAACTTAATGCGAGAGGACCAGATTGAGGGTCTGTACTCCATTCGGGTATCCAGATTTGCTCTTCTACATTACCCTATTTTCCTTAGGACTCCCATGGTGTTGAATAGATTTGAAGAAGATTTTGTTCCGAGTGCAGTCGCATGTGACACTTGGGCTAGCATAGTTGCCTCATCTACCCATGGAGGAAGATTCTCGTCCCAAGAAATCATGACTTCAAGTGTTAATTCCTGAATCAAGAAAAGGCTTCGCGAGGCTAGGCTTTCGGTGGCAAATGTAGAGGTGACAAAACGCATGCCTGAACAAATGGAAACGTGCGAAATAGCTCGGAGTAATTTAGGGACTGCTGTTTGCCAAAAGAGATCGTTTGGACCTCTTTCGGCACGGTTCGACATTGCCAGCTAGCGGATATACGTAGATGGCATGTATTACGAGGCGTAATTTATCTCCCAGTGCGCGATTGGTGAAGAATAAAACGGCGGGACCTAGAAGACGTAGGAGAACAATAACGACCGCTATGATCCATAGCACGAGCGCAAAAAGGAACAGAGCAAATGGGAAGAACGAAGCGTCCTGAGAAGACATGGACGGGTGGGCGGCATCTATGCTGCCGGCGGAGCTGTATAATTCCGAAAAAGAAAACAACACAGCAACACGTGGACAACGGCGAACGGGGGGCTCGGAAAAGACGGCGGCAGTTGAGCAGCGATGGGAAGCAGAAGCGAGGATAACAGTGAATGGTTGTAAGGGACTACGGAAAGGTTGAGGAAGCACAAGCAGCAGCGCGCACACGCGGTTATGGCGAAGATGAAGCATACCATTCACTCGCAAGCGAAGAAGGGACCCAGAATGAGCCGTGATTTCGAATGAGGCATCCGCGCAGAAGAATGCTTGGCGGCGGCATCGCACAGCGCGCAACATTGTACCGGTGGAGATGTGCTTGCGGGCCGTGAAGAGCAGCTACATTTCAAAAATGATCAAAGCCACGATTTCACCGCCGATATCCGCCAGTAGCAGCCAGTAGCAGCCAGTAGCCGCAACATCTACTTTTCTCGCGCATTTCTCCTACTCGCCTTGCCATCAACGTTGCTCACTGGAATTGATCTCTTTGTTGCGCAGCAGCTCTTCGCTAGCTCTGCGTAGGCCCCGTGGTGTAGCGGCTTCGCGTGTCTTCTGTGTGACCATTGCCCCTGTCCGTCCGTGTGCTCACCTCCTTCATTTGCGTTCATGGTGAAGCTTCCTGACGCGGCGCACGGTAGCTGGCGTTCCCGACGACACTTTGTTCGACGCCATTTCGTTCGTGATGGCCTGCGATGAGACCTCTCTTCTGTTTCTTCCTTGCGCCCCGACCTTTCGCACGGCCATGGCCCATGGTCGTGGTCGCATGGTCATGGCCGCACGGTTTTGGTTGCCTGGTTCTCTACCCTCCTGCCGCACTCTTCTTGCACTCCCGTCAGCTTCTCCGCAGCATGTTTTCACCAGTCTCACCCTGATCGCTGCTCTCGTCGCTCCACAAGCATATCGATAATGCCGCTATGTGAGGCAAAGCTCGACAAAGCGTTACAAACCTCACACGGTGGAAAGCTATTTCATCCGCGCTCTTACTAACTATCTATCTTTTATATCGTCCAATTTCCCACAGAATCAAGTCCCAACACTGAATCGTGTGCGAAATCACCACGCGGTATATCGCTTTGAGTTCACTTTGGGTGGCCATGAATCCCACGTCCACTGCAAACACTGCACATTTCCCCTCCGCTCGGTGGATCCCGAGTGCGTCTTTGAGCACATAAAATCTTGAACGCGACGCTTGCGTCTCTCACCAGGCTCCTCTTGCGGGTCTTTCCTCATGAGCCTGTAGTGTATCATCTTTGGAGCGATACCCACCGTTGCAACCGACTGTAGAATCTTATGAATCCGGGAGTCATGCACAGAGGAGAGCGAAACCGCCATGTTCTGCGAAACTCATGACCATTGGCTCAACCGCCCGTATCGCGATCCTCACTCCCTCCACCAAACAGGCATGCGCTGCGCTCTCATATGCCACATGTTAGACTCCACCCGTTTGGAGTTTGTAAGAGTTTATCAGCTGCACTACGACGCTCGGCATCCCGAACCAGTTAGGCATCGTCTCACAATCGAACTGTACCCACATTTCCTCGTGCCAGTGTTCATAAGGAAGTTGTCGAACGACATTGCCATTCACAATGCGTCTAATGTATTCCAGCGTCTAGTGTAGTGCCGCGATGAATGTCTCATCAGAAACTGGGAACGGCAATGTTGTGGCTTGAGGGTGATGCAATTTTCTTTCCAGAATTTGACCACCCTTGCGGAACACATGTGCGTTTATGGTGTACTTACGGTCGTAACTGCACTTTCCACTCACCTCGAACACATCGATTTCGTTCCACGTCTGAGGGTCGTTGCGGGCGAACCAGAAAGAACTTGCAACACAGGAGTCTGCCGGCTCCACTTTTGCTTCGAAATATCCATATCTCACCTTTGTCGTGCTTCAAACAAACGCGTTTGTGAATATGTGGTAGTCCGGGGGATAACCAGCCAGAGGCGCTTGTAGACGCGAGTGAAGCTGCAGACAATCGTCTCCAACCGTCACATTCTCCCTGTTAATCCATCCAGGAGGTCGGCTCTTCCAATTTCTGTTGAATGGCTCCCGCTTGTCGGGGTTCAGGGCATTGCCTTCGAAGTCGTCACTTACGCTCTCTATCAAAGTCCAGTCTCCTTCCTTTCCAGAGGGCCGCGAAGGAACTCGATCCAATAATCGATCCAGTAAGCCCATTGTCTCGTGCTTGACGTTGTGCCACTTTTCTTGACGCGATTGGTTTTCAACGCCCCCGAGCCTTTCAACAGTTTTTTCATATCTGAGTTTCACAAAAATCCGCTTTCCGGCCGGTGTCAGTACCTAGCTAGCAACTGGCCAGCGCAAACCGCGTCACCATTGAAGACTTAGCACACACCATGACCGGCTGCTGAATTGCACCGTGAACGAGAATATGAGCGGTCTCGGCCAACTTTGGAGTCGAACATTTTCACACAACGCTTACATGCGCCCTTGTGCATGGCTCACGCTGTTTGGATATCGGAGGCGCGATGGGGACTTTTCACGTAGTTTGTTGGTCAGTCTCTCAGTTGCCCCTCTCGCGTCTGTTTTCGTCTTCACTGCTTTGGAGCACCCGTCTTTGAAGCAATATGTACAACTACGTCGTCACCACGCACAAGGCGTCGTGCGTCTGATACACAGCCGTGGGAAGCTTCTTGGATCCGGATCAGCGTAACCTGCTCGTTGCTAAGGTCAGCTACATTCAAGTGTATACCGTAACCAAGGAAGGGCTGGCATGTGTCATTGAACTTCCAATTCATGGAACTATTTCCGGTATGCACCTCATGCGAGTCCCGGGTGAGACACAGGACCAACTTATCGTCATCACGGAAAAGTACAAGTTATGTATATTGCGCTGGAACTCCGTCGAGTCTCGATGTCATGTTGTGTCGTTCGGCGATATACAAGACCATTTTGGTTCTAGTGTAGTTGCCGAGCGTATGAGCATTGTCGACCCCAAGGCCAAATGTATGGCGCTTCATCAGTACAAGCGTCTGCTAGAAGTAGTTCCCACCGAACGTGATGCTGACAAAACCGCCTTTAACGCCAGGCTCCTTGAGGACACCATCTTCGACATGGTGTTCCTCCACGGCTTTCAGTATCCCACTGTAGGCGTCTTGTGTGCTCATGGAAAAACAAGCCGCGAGTTGCGAACGTACGAAATCCGTATGAACGACCAAGACGTTGCGGAGGGTTCGTGGAAGAGCGCAACGCTGGACATTACCGCCTCCAAACTCATTGCTGTCCCAGATCCCATAGGCGGCGTTCTCATATTTGGAAAAGACTTTGTGACATACCTTACGGCTCATGGTGGGCAAATATCGCAACCATTCGAGGCCGCAATCATAACTGCCGTGGGCAAATTGGGTGAGCAAGGCACAAGGTACCTCATCTGTGATCAGAAGGGCTGTCTTAGCATTCCTTTGCTTATCACAGACCAAAAGAATACCATTACCAGTATCAAACTAGAAGCAGTTGGCGAGAAAAGTACTGCCTGTTGCATCTCTTGTTTGGACAGTGCGTTCGCGTTCATCGGATTTAATACCGGCGATTCACAGCTTCTTCGTCTAGGACGTGAGAGAAACGAAGAAACTGAAAATTTTGTGGAAATTGTACAAACTTACCCTCACTTGGGACCTATAATTGAATTTTGTATTGTGAAGGGTATGGGATACTTACGACACGACCAGGTTCAGGTGGTCACATGCTCTAGTCAAGGAAAGGATGGATCATTGAAGATAATCCGCAATAGAATCGGTATTTCTGAACATGCCTCTGAGGAGTTGCCGGGGATGAAGGACATGTTTTCTTTGAGGCGACATATAGATGACAGATATGATTCGTACCTTCTTCAGACTTTTACTCGGCTACAAGGATGCTTGAACTAATCAGCGCTGAAGAAATGGAACCAGCTAGAGTCTACCATTGTTTGACGAGGAGACTCCGACCCTCTAAACTAGCTGCCAATACTAGCTTTCCGAGAACACAGACGAAGATAACCTTCTTCTCTCTTCCATAGCTTGTATTAAATCTCTTCGTAGACCTTAAAATCCAACCGCAGACGTCATATAGCATTCTCGAAAACGAATCAGATCGATATCTATCTCTCCGTTTTCATTCACCTTTAGCTCTGTAGCTCGCCTCTGTTCATCCCTTTCACTGCAACGTTGTTCTTCTCTCGCACATTCCAAGTCATAAAATTCTGTAAAAAGATTCAAGGAAGGTCCATCTTCACTGGCATCCTCTTCAAAAGATCCTTCCTGGTTAATTCTAACCACCATATTGTGAAGTATCACGCAAGTCTCGCTTACAGCAAGAACCTCCCTTTTTGCCAGAGGTAGAATTCTTTCCTCAGTACGTAGAAACGAGCCTGTATTACACCAAACGCTCGTTCTATGTCATTTATCAGCCGCTCTTGAGTCTTTGAATAGTAACTTTCTCTATCATTGGCCAGCTCATGAATAGGTCTGGCGAATATTGTCCATCGCGGGTAGATACCATCCACTAAAAAGTATGGAATACCTCTCTTATGCCCTTGACGATGAATTTTATAGTTCGTAAAAAGATTAATATCATATATACCAGTGAGAATGGAAACAAACAAAGGCGAATATTCCAGAAGTGTTTTGTCGTTGTTTGTTCCACATCTTCCAACAAACCAGTGCGACACAAACAAATCGTAATCGCACCATGCCTCCACAGCTATCGTTGCGAGCTTCCCGTCCTTTGTATTGTGATACTGCCCTTTAAGAGCACTCGGGCAGTTCTTCCATTGGATTTTGCTTCCGTCCACACAACCAATGCAGCCCTTGAATCCATAATCTCCGTACCTTTCCGCAATCTGAAATAGTTCTTCCTTGCTTGGAAGACGATTAAAGAAGCTCTCTTCGTATAACGAAATAATCGCCTGGCAAAAGTGACGAAAGTAGTATCGCAGTGAGTCTTTCGACATTCGCGATCCATCATCAACATCGTCGAAAGATCTCGCGGTTCCTTAAAGTCTTAAGCACGCCAAAACCTTTACTTCAGATGGAATTCCATTCCTTAAGGCTGCGCCACAACGTTGGCTCCAGATTGAAGGAAATGTTGTTGTGAGATCAGAGTGAAGTTTGTAAAACATAACTCTAGGTACTCGAAAACGGTGACGAAACATTCGAAGAGGATAAATTGGAATACTGCCAAGATAGTCCTTAATCCAGGTGCTTGTGCCTCTAGAAATGTTTTTCGTTCCCACTTCTAGTCCGACATGTTTTCTTCTTCTTGTTTTCTTAGTATTTGTCCCAACGAAGATAGCTGCAGCCGCAGCTGCTGCGCGGTTTTGTCGGAAAATAAAGCCTGGGATGGTCATGATTTGAGCAAGATGTTCTTATGATTAGGAACCTCTGGAATGATTGAACAAGAACGAGTACGCCTGTTTAACTCGTACTTGGAGCTGTACGTTTTAGCACTTCACCAGTAGAGATGCTCCAAAATGAGGGTGCTATACGGAGGGGTTTTCTGTTCTTTTCAGCTCTATTTTTTAGCGCACCGCTAGTCTTGCTCTTAGTGACGATATGTATCTCACCGGCCACCCGACTTACGGTGGCGCTTCTCGCCACGTGGCCACGGGTGTAGAGCAACGCCCAGTTAGGGGATACTTGAAGATGCAACTCATAGAATGAGGATTGAACCCTCCGAGGGTTATGATTATGATCCCCTCTAAGGTGTGCTGAGGTGGCACTGTTTTCTGGTCAGAGTTCGCCTATGAAGTGAGAATTCGGATGGCCCATGGTTGGATTGGCCCCATGATACACGTGGCTTAATTTTGGCACCGAATTTCGAATATTTGTAGAACGTTGGACTTTTGGGCCCTGACAGTTGGACCTCCACGTGTATGGCCCTGAGCAGGTGTGCACTACTGTAGAGTTTAGTTAGTGGGCCCTACTTAGGGAGATGAGATCTGACAGTCCGAAGCTCAAAGTAAATGGTAACCAAGGTTGGTCTTCGATACCTTTAGAGGTTCTTCGTCGCCATCGTTTCGGCCTTACAACCCGGAACGGGCTCTGGTTGGCAACGGCTGCGTAGGGACACGACTCCACTTGGAGAGTGCCCCCGTTTGGGTTCCGTGCAACCACCCCCTTGGGACCGCTCAGACGACCTGCGTGCACGATACCCCGTGGGGGTTCTGCTTACTTGTTGCGTGCTTTTTGTGTTTCCTTTCGAGGACAGGTTTTCGCCACTGTATTGGGTTTCTTTTGTTGTTTCGCCCCTTTTCTGGTTCTCGGGTCCGGTGCCTGTTAGTGCCCGACCCTCGCCCCGTTTTTCCTCTTCGCCGGATTTCCCCCCATTCTTTGGGACAAGCGGTCTCCCGACTTAGAATTCGTTCTTGGACTTTTAGGTTGGTCATCCACGTGTTGGAATATCTCTTGGAAGAGGAAGCACCGTCGTGAAGATTTGTTGTAGTGGTCCCCTTTGGAAAGGGTGGAATTGGTTTTTATTTTTTTTTGTGTTACGTCATCCGTTCTCCGGGAATCTCGTGATCGAATTTCATCGTTACCCCGAATCGTCGGTGTCGTGTCTGCAGCATGTCGCCGCCTACCCGTGGTTCCAGGACTGGATCGAACCGTCAAGCGGATTCAGTGCCCACGGCCGCGCCTAGGTCGAGGAGCTCAATTCCCGAAGGTCGAAACGATTCCGGTATCGATCCGGACACTCGCAGAGCACCCTCAGTGGTTTCAGGTCCTCGAGAGGTCGTGGCTGTGGGCCCAGCTCCAGTGGTGGAGACCCCCTCAGCAGCACCCCAAAGTCGGGCCGACCCTGAATTAAAGCGCCTGGAGACTCGAATCGATATCGCCAACGCGGCTCACGTCGAGCTCCTTCAGGAGGTTACTACCCTCCGCCACAAGGTGGAGGACGCCCCGGTGCGGGGAGTCGCCGATGACCTTCGTACCCTGAGGAGGGATGCGAACTCCCTTTTGGAAAGCTTTGGTACCCCTGGGGTCTTTATCCAGGAGTACCGGAGCCTCGTGGAGGAACACCGCGTGCAAGCGGAACGCTTCCGAGCTCGGCTAGACACCCTCGAGGCCACTATCCGTATGGACGGAGACGCAGAAGCCTCGAAGGATAAACCCGACGTTTCGGAAGACGAAGAACACCGCTCCGCTAAACGGGACCGCCGCAAGTCCAAGAAGAGGGTTCACCTCCAAGAGGATTTATCGGATTCCGATCCCAATCGCTCGCCATCGAGTTCGTCCTCCGAATCTTCGGATAGTGAAGATGAACGCCGGTCATCCCGGGCAACTCGGTCGAAGGCTACTTACACCTCTCAAGGGGCAATCCGTACCCGGAAGAAGGGTAGGAAATACCTTGGATTAAGGGAGCTGAAGCCGACGAATCCTCTCTATCGGAAGCTGCTATCGTACCGCTATTACCGGTTGGATAACCCTTCGGGAGATCGAACATCCCGCAAAACGGGTAAGGTCAAGGACTACATCAAAAGGCTGAGCATCACCCTACAGAAGAGGGAGTTCACAGGAAAAGACCCAATTCTGGTGCTCGATTTCCTTGCGAGGTTCGTCCAGGAGGCTGACATCCTCGGTATGAGTGAAGCGCAAGCGTATCTGGCATTGCCCTATTTCTTAAAGGGGATGGCTGAAAACCAGTTCAACTCCGTCCGTGGATCATCCCGAGCCTCGGAAGGGGGAGTCACGTGCTGGCCCGAAGCGGTGCAGTATCTTTTGAGGTCATACGCTACTAAAAATGCGATTCAGGAAGCAATCCTTGCATTAAGGGATACGCGGCAGAAGCCGATGGAAACCAAAACGGTGTATTCAACTCCTTTGAATAAAGCGTTTCACCGATGCGGGAATGTATTCCCCGCCTACGAGTGATGCTCCATGTTTGTGGATGGTTTAGACCCCTCGATAAGGGCATTGGTTGCCCAACATCGGGAAGAGAAGCGCAAGCTGACCTACTTGGAACTGGTTCAGTACGCCCAGGCTGAGGGGGATACTCTCCGTGCCCGGCAGAACCGAAAGAGTCGGCCGACACGTTCACTCCTCGCCGATGGAGGTAACTCGTCTTTGTCACTCGCAGGAGGCCCTGCCCCTGTGGGGGTCAATGATAACATTCACTTCATGGGAAGTAACCCCGAATCTATGGGTACGTCTGAGTTGCCGTCGACATCCGCTCCGACTACGGATGAAGACCCTGCGCTCTATACCAACGGACGGAGGGTGCAAGCCGCATAGCTACCTTTTGCGAATACCGCTGTTCGGTTCTCTCGCACCGGATGGAGGGATACAGCACCACGTCGCGTGGATTCACGTCCACAACCGAACCCGGCAGAGCTGATTTGCTATTTGTGTTACCTCCGTGGTCACAAAGCACCAGACTGCACATTTCCCCTGCGGGAGGGTTCACGAATTATCGCTCAACACGAGGCTCTGACCCCTGAGGAGAAAGCTCGAGTCCCGAGTAGGTCCTATGAGGAACAAATGATACTCCGAGCTCACCTTGCTGACAGGGATACAGAACTTGTACCCGCGAACGGGGAACAAGCGGTCCCCTTCGAGGCAGCTGCACCGAATTCGGTGGGGTCCGCTTCGAAAAACTAAACTTGGGAGTCTCCCCTGCGGGAGGGGCGTCTTCTAAGCCGGAGTTGAAGACGCCCGAGGCGCTCCAGCTTCGCTCCCCAGCTGTGACTATCCTTTCAAGGAGAACGGATGACACCGACGTTAACTCGGGATACTTTAGTGTCCTCTGTTGCCCGTGGATACGGTCCCGTAGTCTCCGTATTCCGGATCGAGTTATGGTAATGGCCAAGCGGAATTATAAAGTATTCGCCGACTTCGGCCTGTCCAACCAGTTTATGGTTCGTCAAATATCTGTCCTGGATACAGGAGCCGCTCCTAACTTAATTCATGTTGAATTGTTACCTCCGCTGCTCCGGGTTCAAGTTCGTACCGGTCCACGTTTGGATATTGCCGATGCGAACAACAACCCGCTACGGACACTGGGTACAATTTCCCTCATGGTGAGGTTAGGCTCCTATCTCGTTCAACTAGAGTTTATTGTATGCAAGTCACTTGCAGCACCAGTCATACTGGATTGTGACTTTTGCGACCGCTTCGTGGAAGCCATCCGTCCTCGTAATAGAACTGTGGAACTCGAAGACGGGTCTACGATCCCAATCGTTCGTAAACCCTTGCAGGGAGTAGCGCGAACACGCGTTCCTCTCCCTGTCGCGCAGGAATCTGTGAAGAAGGACCAGGTGTCTACACGGGTAAAGGTTGCAAAGTCAGTGGCTATCCCGCCAGAAACCCAGGTTTGGGTCACAGTTGTTACCAAGCAAATTGGTGTGCATGTGGTACAACCGAACCCGTCTCTGTATACGCGGCGTCAACTCGCCCTTGCGAATGGGGTTGTCTCCGTGGAACCGGATAAACCTTTCAAGGTTTTGGTAGCCAACTTTGGAAAGACAACGCAGCATTTGGTCAAACACCAGATCCTGGGTTCTGTTCTTCCACACCCGCATGCGGTCGTACCTACAAAGATCTCTATCGCAGAGGTCCTTGGTGTGGCGGACCCTAAGGAGGGGGAGGACACTGCCGAAATCGCGGAAGACGGTGAGCATAAGACTGCAGCTCCACACGCTGAACACTTTAAACCTCAGAAGGTTACGGCTTCTATCACTGGAGCAGACCAGACGGATCCTGTTCAGGAATTGGAGAAATGGGATCTCAACCATGTACCCGCATCTCATCGGGAGAAGCTGAGGCACATGCTTTGTGAATTTACCCCCATGTGGGATGGTTCCCTTGGAACTATTGGGATTACAGAACACCGCATCGACTTGTTACAGAACACTCGGCCTATTGCCCAACACCCTTACAGGGCTGGACCGAAAGCTCGGGAAGAGGAGAAATCTCAGGTGGAGAAGATGCTTAAAGCGGGCGTAATTGAACCTGCCCAGTCCGCTTGGGCCTCACCAGTGGTGTTAGTTCCGAAACCGGATGGATCGTGGCGTTTCTGCATCGATTACAGACGCCTGAACGAGGTAACCATTAAGGATGTGTACCCGATCCCTCGGATGGACGAATACATCGACTCCCTTGGGAGCGCTACTGTTTTCTCTACCCTCGACGCCAATTCGGGCTACTGGCAAGTCCCTATTAGGGAAGAAGATCGAGACAAAACGGCTTTCGTGTGTCATCAAAGACTTTTCCGATTCCGGGGGATGCCTTTTGGGTTGACAAATGCCCCCGCAACGTTTCAACGGGCGATAGACATTCTGTTGGCTCCCTTCAAGTGGAGGACGTGTCTAGTGTATTTAGACGACATTATTGTCTTCTCCAACAACCTGGATGACCACTTCGAACACGTCAGGGATGTAATGAAGATACTCCGCAACGCGGGAATCACCTTGAAACTCAAGAAGTGCGAGTTTTTCACCGATTCGGTTAAGTATCTGGGTCATATCATCCGTCCCGGACAGCTTTCAATCGATGAAGTACGAGTGAAATCCTTGAAGGAAGCAAAACACCCGAAAACTCAAACGGAGTTGCGATCCTTATTAGGTCTGTGTAACGTGTATCGCCGATTCGTCCCAAACTTTGCGGATATTGCCACCCCCCTCAACAGGCTCCTGACGAAGGGACAACCAGTTGAACTGGAACCTTTTGGCGACGCGGAAGCGTCTGCCTTCACGGCACTGGTGAATGCCGTAACACCACCGCCAATCTTGGCTCTACCCAATCCTGGGCTCCCTTACGAATTGGACACCGATGCTAGTGCAAACCAAGTAGGGTGTGCACTGTTCCAATCCTCTGAGGATGGTGAACGTCACCCTATTGGGTACTGGTCACGTTCCCTGAATGTCCATGAAAGGAACTACTCGGTCTCCGAGAAAGAATGCTTAGCCGTTGTGTGGGCCTTGGCTACACTTCGCCCCTATCTGATGGGTACTCGTTTCAAAGTCCATACGGACCACGCATGCTTGCGTTGGCTCCTGGAGATCTCCGAACCCTCGGGCCGCCTTATGCACTGGCGTCTCCGACTGTCGGAATTCGACTTTGAGATCCTGTACAAGAAAGGGAAGCTGAACACTCAGGCTGATGCACTATCCCGCTTGGGAACCACAGCAGAAACGGAACCCTACGAGGACGATGACATCCCATGTTTTATGGTATCGGACCTCGAGGGAGGAGCTCAACCGCTGACGGATGATGTTTGTGACGATGTACTCGTCAACGAGAGTCTGGATTCGCCGACCGGCTCTTTTATACCTATCCCTCCAGAGGAGATGATACGCGAGCAACAGCTCGACCCATTCTGTACACGGACTCGGGCTCGCCTCAACGGAGGATTTCAGTTACCTTTCGAGGACGACGATCAGGGTTACCTAATCAGGATCGTTGGACCTCGCCCGAGGATAGTAATGCCGCACACCCTACAACAGAGGGTATTACACCTCACTCACTATGTGAAGGTTGGCGCCCACCCCGGGGGAAGAAAACTGTACCTCACGTTGAGAAGGGACTTTTACTGGCCGGCAATGGCATTCGATTGTTACGCCGTCAGACGGGCCTGCGCCAATTGCGCCAAGAATGACGTCAAACTTCGGAAGCACTCTAAGAAGTTGACGCTGTTCCCGGCACGGGCTCCACTCGAATTAGTGGCCATAGACATCCTAGGGGAATTTACCAGGACGCCCCGAGGTCATCGGTATCTGCTTGTCATTTCTGACAGATTCTCTAAGCTAACGAGAACTGTGCCGCTGAAGCGGATCTCCGCCGCTACCGTCGCGCAAGCGTTCGTGACCCATTGGGTGTTCGTATATGGACCGCCGGTGCAGTTGTTATCCGACAACGGAGGGCAATACGCATCAAAGTTCTTTCAGGATGTATGTCGAATCCTTGATGTAAGGAATTTATTTGTTACTACGTATCACCCTCAGGGGAATGGCCAGGTGGAGAGGTTTAACCGCACGATACTCAACGCTTTGAGATCGTATGTTGCGGATCACCCCAAAAATTGGGACTTGTACACAGACGCTATCACGTATTCATACAACACCCAGGTACATCGGGTTACATCGTTATCCACATTCGAACTGGTACTGTCGAGGACACCGCCGCCGGTCGCCATCGAGGCTCAACCGACGCTGTCGACGTACCCGTCACCGGGATTGTACCGAGAAGCCTGGAAGGAGTGGCTTACGAAGATGGTGCCGATAGCCCGGAAAGCAATGTACAAAGCTCAACGCGCCTACAAGAAGGACTTTGACAATCGGGTTCGCAAACCTCTACCTCAGGTGGAGCCCGACGACTTCGTCTTCCTTCGAAAGGAATACTACAATCCTGAAAAGGAACGTAGGCACAAGCTTTCGCCAATTGTGGACGGACCCTATCGGGTGGTTTCTGTAGACCCGGACACGGTGGTATTGGATATCGCTAACCGCCACGAACGGATCTCCAGGGACCGCATCACACGAGCGCCCAACCCAAATGTGGAAGTGGTGTCGGCACCAACGCCCTCCACAGGAGATGATTCAACGGAAGTTAACCCGCCAGGCGGAGATTCGAACACCCGCCCCGTTATACTTCCGCACCCGGAACGTGGTTTAACCGACCTACCGGAAACTTCGGATACTCCCGAACCTGGGCCCGCTCCCTCAAGGGCCCAGTCAACGAACTCTTACAGAGTTACTCCCCCACCGGAGGTAATCAAGCCTCCTGGCTCTCCGCCTAAGGAGGGGGAGGAGGACTTAGTTCCTTCGCAGGACGATATTTCGGCGTCAGCCAGTCGCCCTAACGGGGAATCTAGTTCTCGCAGAGAGACGGCGAGCCCGACCGAGCCGGCGACAGAGAAGTCACAACCCCAGCGTATGGGTAGCGACATCACCGCCGACCCATCCGAGCACGACGTCAGAAAAGATGACGAAAACCCGCCTAGGGAGAGTCGTGTGGAGAACTCCGCACCCGGAACGCCTACAGAGCCGACGATCACCCGCCGCCGCGGACGAGACACTGAGGTATCGCACACTCAAACCCCGCTTTCTCGGGAACGAGCTGTGTCAGCGGACCCGCACGGGGAAGATCTCGACGACGAGGTTGACCAAATTTGGCTCTCCGTTATGGAATGGGAATAGGAACTCCTATGGAGACACTGGAACTCTCAGGAATGGGAAAGAAATGAGTGAGACCCGTCGGGGACAGCTCAGGAGAGAGCTAGCGCGTGTCGAAAGCGCCACCTCACATCCGCTTGCGGAGTGGCAACCGGCGCCCGCGCATTTATGTGGCACATGTCGAATGGCACCGAGCCAATCAAAAGGCTCTGACGACCAATCGTCGCGCAAACCGCCTCCGTCGCACGGCGCGTTGCACAAGAGCAACCTTCGTCCCCGTAGCTCGGGTTGACGTTGAAGTCTTACCCCCCTGAGATTGGAGACGCTACCGCGTCGCGGTTTCTCAACCGTCATGGAATCTAAGAACACCGTTGTTATCGAAAAAATCTCAGCTTTAAGAAGAACCGAAAACTGGGCCGTTTTGACTCCGTAGACGGAAGTTACAACGTAGCCCACAGGCCACTCGGCGCCGTTCGGACGAAGGGCTGAGACCCGCTCGCAACACGGAAAAGAACCCACCGGGGTGTGTCTAGACCCTACGTTGACACCCTCAAGGGAACTAGAGCGTTCCAAGATGGAAGAGAAGCCCGAAAAGGGAAAAGTATACCCGCAGGAATTCGTTATCGATCGCATCGTGCGTCACATCTACACCCCCGAGGGAGAAGTGCGCTACCAAGTCCGATGGTACGGATTCTCGCCTGATGAGGATACAGTGGAACCCATTGAGCACCTTCCGAGGTCTAAGGTTTTATCCTATCACCGACGCGCTCGGGTAACCTCGCCTCCAAGTCTGGATCGTGCCCAAGTCGGGTAAGCCCCCACGGGAACTGGTGTGGATGCGACCTCGAAGTGAGGAAGATGTTAGACCTCTGAAGAGGAATTGAGGAGAGTATCCCGAAGAACACGTATTGAGAGAGAATGTCTACTGGCCCTCGGCCTAGCGCCGTTAACCAGGGAACACAGCACCGGTTATCGGGACAGTTTATGATGAAAAAAAAAGAAAAAAAGAAGACCCACGAAGTGGAGAAGAAGATTAAGAAGAAGATTGGACCCCAGGAAGGGAAGAAGATGAAGACGAAGATGAAGAAGATCCTAAGAAGGAAGAAGAAGAGAAGTTATGCAAATATCAGAAGATTACTATTGTCGCCAAGCTATTGACTCCACAATTGCCCGAAGGCGGAACTACGGGAAGCCCGAGGAGGGACCCGCCCCACCGTTGGGATTCTGACCCTGATGGTACGCCGAGGCGAAAGCCAACATCTGGCTCACATCCGTCATACCCGGTGGAATCGGAATGCCCGCGTTCACGAGGCCTTGTCGCAAACTATCCGCTTGCGGAGTGGCAACCGGCGCCTGCGCAAGGGTGTTCCCACCCCACCCGGGGGGAGCAGATGGACCGCCACCGGATGCATTCGCCGCCGCAGCTGAGGCCGTTCCCACTGGTTGGAAGGGTGCAGATGGCTCCACAGGGAGTACTCCACTAGGAGCTGGCATGTCGTTATCCAACGCTGGATCGTCCAGGTCTACTGGAGGCTCGTACTCGTAATCGTCGGTATAAATGAACCCCGTCGGGTGTCCCACCGGCATCGGTCGAGGCGAGTCAATCAGCGCCCGTGCTTGCGCCGCGCTGATGCGAACCACTTCGAAGGGATTGTAATAGACCCAGTTACCGGAGCCCGGATCGTACCGGCCAGGAGACTTGTCTCGCGCGGATCCTTCCCCTGCGGGCTGATTTGCCACTGGAACTCGATCCCATTGGGTGTTGTCGATCACATCCAAGATTGGATACAGGTCCTGCACGTTGCTTGACGAACCCAACGCTGGGACAAGGTCGATCTGACGCATGATGGTCCGTAGCATCGGAGGAATATACCAGATACGGAAATGGTCATGAGCATCCCAGAGGAGGTGCGCCGCTACGCGGGCTGCCCACTCGGCTGCAACGAGGGCCCAGTATCCCGAGTTCGGGTCGTGCATCAAACGAGACCCGATATAGTAGATGCATGGGGGCAGTTCAGCAAAGCACCCTCGGGGGACCTCGACCTTACTCCACCAAGCTGGAAGGGGCACGAATCGCCCAACCTTCGCCGTGTTACGGATACGCTCCAGTTCCACGTGAGGATAAGGGACAAGGAACCCGAAACGGGAGCGCGAGCGGCGCTCGAAGCGCACGCGTCGATCGAACCCATACTGCGTAAACTGCCGTTAAAGGTACCTCAATCCAGCGCGAAGGATGGGACGACTCCATTGGAGCATATCTTCTCGGAGAAGAAAACCCGGTCCGCGGCACTCGGCTTCGGGAAAGGCTGCCAGGTTATCCCCGTAGGAGACCTCACCGTACATGCGGTAATAGGCGACATCGAACCCGTACTCCGGGGGAACCAGATGGTCAAAGCGTGACCTCTCCAATCGCTGGTAGGCCAGAGCCGCCATCGCTGCGCGCGCCTTGTCTAGGGACTCCCCGCGACTGCGGTATAGATACTGAGGCTCTATGGCTACCCGTGCCCTCCAATCGGGAGAACGTACAACCTCAACAGGTAGGCCACCCGGCAATAAGCCGTCCTCCACGTAAAAGTCGATGAGCTCATCGTCGCGAACCGCTGTCGGATGGAACCACGGAGCGCGGGAATATATCACCGGATCGCTAAGGGGACTCCACCTTCGAAAGGATTCGTTTGAGATCCAACCTCTGGAGTTTGCTACCAAGGGCATCGCATGAGCGGAGTTCCACGCCACCACGTTGATGTCCAAATCCTCTTGAGGATGTCGGTTGCCCGCCGAGGCGGAAGGTTCGGTACCTGACGGAGCTGCATCCAAACCGGAGAAATATCCACCCTGCTGGGGAGCTTCGTTGTCCGCCGGCGCGGAGGCCGATGGCCCCGAGAGTGGGTTGAGGACGTATGGGTTCATTCCCTTGAGAGGGTTGGTTGAGACTGCTGTTGCGAGAAGTTGCTTATCGCCGGAAGTCGGAGGAGTAGGAGAAAGTTGTACCGATGTGCCGGTTTTGTGGCGATCCCCAGAAGTGGTGAAGGACCCCATTGGGAGAGCAGTATATATAGCGACCGGAACGCGAGACACCCGCGGCTCGGGATGTTCTTCCTCGTCTTAAGGAGGGGGAGATGTAGAGCAACGCCCAGTTAGGGGATACTTGAAGATGCAACTCATAGAATGAGGATTGAACCCTCCGAGGGTTATGATTATGATCCCCTCTAAGGTGTGCTGAGGTGGAACTGTTTTCTGGCCAGAGTTCGCCTATGAAGTGAGAATTCGGATGGCCCATGGTTGGATTGGCCCCGTGATACACGTGGCTTAATTTTGGCACCGATTTTCGGATATTTGTAGAACGTTGGACTTTTGGGCCCTGACAGTTGGATCTCCACGTGTATGGCCCTGAGCAGGTGTGCACTACTGTAGAGTTTAGTTAGTGGGCCCTACCTAGGGAGCTGAGATCTGACAGTCCGAAGCTCAAAGTAAATGGTAACCAAGGTTGGTCTTCGATACCTTTAGAGGTTCTTCGTCGCCATCGTTTCGGCCTTACAACCCGGAACGGGCTCTGGTTAGCAACGGCTGCGTAGGGACACGACTCCACTTGGAGAGTGCCCACGTTTGGGTTCCGTGCAACCACCCCCTTGGGACCGCTCAGACGACCTGCGTGCACGATACACCGTGGGGGTTCTGCTTACTTGTTGCGTGCTTTTTGTGTTTCCTTTCGAGGACAGGTTTTCGCCCCTGTATTGGGTTTCTTTTGTTGTTTCGCCCCTTTTCTGGTTCTCGGGTCCGGTGCCTGTTAGTGCCCGACCCTCGCCCCGTTTTTCCTCTTCGCCGGATTTTCCCCCATTCTTTGGGATACCCATACCCATTCCCGATCCAACGGTTTCTACCCCTCACCTCCGTCGGTACTGCCGGAATCCCCCGTGGGAGTTACACCCCACACTACGGGTGGAACGGAGGGCTCTGTCTCTGAGTCTGCCTCCCCCAGGGAGCAAGGCTTCGAACACCTTGAGAGCACTTCCCGTCGCCGGGTTTTGCTCCACAACGGGATGGTGCACTTGAAGTGCGCCTCCATATCTAGTTAATGTTATCCATTTAGTATTAAATTAGCAGAAAGTTATACTAATTGCTAACCAAACCACTGAAGTACACGGCGCATGCCGTAAACCATCCAGGTCGAAAACGTGGCATCATTACCTTCGTCGTGTAACTCACTGTACTACATTCTTCAGAACAGGAGAGCGTCTCAGAAGTATTACTAGAAAGCTGCGTATTCTGCGCCTGTCTTGTACGGCCCAGCGTGGTTAACTACAGTGTATCTTCGTGTGGTATTCCACTGAAGACGGTAGATGCACTCACTGATACCAAATGGACTCACGATTACATGAAAACGAATTCAACGCATTGCTTTCGTCTGTTAATCGTCGTAAAAACTCGTCCTCTTCAACTTTTTCTGATCTGTAAACATGTGTCCTCAAATTGCTTTCACGCTTACATACAATCTCAATTGACCTCATTCCGCAGCCATTATTGAGCGCTTCTGGTTGACGTTGAAGTGAAATGCGGTCCCCAGCTGAAATTCCAGGGCCGTATTTGTGACTGACTACTCTTGAAAATGGGTGACTTCTGACTGACTGACTACCGAATCTCGCAAACAGTCAGTCAAATCAGTCACATTGGATCCAAACGTGCACACTGGGCAACGTCTTCAACGTTTCTTCATTTCTCGTGCCACGAATTTGCGACGGCGGCGAGATTTCCAGTTCGGAAATTATGCGATCATGACAGCGATCTGTTCTGCGATCGATCTTGCTGAAACCCTTCCGCAAAACTCTTCAACAGAACCAGTTTTCTCGCAACATTCAGTCTTCCCCTCGTACCTTTTCCCGTGCCCCGCCCCCCTACTGCGGCTTACCTGCCGCATGCAGCTGTAGCCAGCGATGCAGACGTTCAAGCAGATATTACTGCAAAATATATCGTAGAGGAGCAGCAAAGTCGCCAGAAGAAGCGCCGGAAGTCAGCGAATGGACGTGGCTCGAGTACCGATACCTCGGTATGGAGCACAATTGCAACTACCATCATGGTACGCGATGATAACGAAGTACCCAAGTTTGAATGCGCTGTTTGTGGTTCGATACGCAGACTGGATAAACGGTTATCAACCCGTATCTTCATTGACCATTACAAGTTGAAGCATTACTCTGTTTATCGCTCCATTCTTTCTCTCAACCGCCAAAACGTACATCCTACTGTGTCAGGGTCCCGCATTGCTGATGCACCAGTAGAGATTGCACGCCAAAGACCGCGAAATACGCTCCACAGCTTCTTCCAACGTCCTCCCGCTCCGTCTTTGCACCCTACTCCATCGGTACAGGAACCCTCGGCCGCTAACTTAAAACCTGTTGGAATAATCCTGTATGCCTGCGCCACCGAAACACCTTCAACGCAAGTTGTATCCTCTTTGTTACAAGGTTTGATCAAAATTTTTGGTGGCCATATGCGCTTCTCGAGTGGCATGGGAATTGAAAAGATGTTGCACGAAACGTATACTGCCGTTTGCCTACTGCTCAAGGCCTCGATTACGAACGCGAAAACGGGCTGCATAACAGTGGATGGATGGAGCGCGGCTATCGAGGCGCCCATTCTGGGGTTTAATTGGCATTAAATAGACTACGACTGGAAGCTCCGATGAGTACCTATCGCAACGCTGAACATGGGGCTTGTCACGAAAACCGGGCAGCAGCTCCCGATTATCATCGAACAAATTCTTGAGCAAAAGCCTATCATAGGGTCCGATAAGATCCGTGTTCACACAGAAACAAGCGACAATGAAGCCGCTACTGCACTCGCCGTTGATCTGTCGACAAACTACCTGGGATTAGTTCGATGCGCGGTGCAAACACTGGCGCTCGCTGTAAAAGATGTATTTACGGAAGTGTTGGTTTGACCAAGGTATTTGGAGCATGTCAATGCAGTCACATCCTATTTCAATCACCATCAGCGCGCAACGCAGATGGTGGTGTAGAGCAACGCGTGCGCGTACAACCGGTCGGTGTACCATTCATATGGCGTCCGATATATCGGGGACCACGTTTATGGTTTTATGAGTAATATTAGTTTTTAGTATTTTAGACACCTTAGAAGGTATGTTAGTTGAGTCTCTACAGTAGCACCGTAGTGAACGGATGGACGTGCAAGGCTGGTTTTACACGCATGATATTGAATCTAGAATATGTCGCCTACGCGAGTCTCCGTCTCTTGACGGGAGGAACCGCGACCAGTTTTGCTAATCTATCCCCTCGAGAAGGTCAGACGCCACTGTACCATCGTTATGGCTGTGTTTCTTTCTTTTGTTGGTTTTCCCGTGTTTAGGTCAGTAAAACGCCTCCGTATAGGGTTGTTTTAACCCGTCTTTATTTCGCTTATCCAGTGTGGATACCCCTTTCAGAGGTCTGTACGCTTGGTCGTTCGTCTTATTTTGCCCTACATTTTAGCCCCACATTTTGCCATTGTCCGCCGAATATCCTTTTCCTTGGATCCACCTTTGCTTTTTCTCCCTTTTCCTGGGTTCATATCCTTCGTAGGTATTGCATGAACCACCTTGGTCTTACACCCACGAATTGGTGGCACGAAGGCTCGTTCGCTTAGTTACCCCTCTTCACGATAGCGGGACTCGAACACCCGAGAGGTATTTCTCCATCTGGGTTTGCTCTACATGATTGCACGCTGGCTTTTTTAGACTGTACTAATGACTTGAAGGATGAATATTTAAAGATTTTATACAAAGCCATCGTGAACGAGGCGCTTGAACTAGAAAGGTCCCTGTCCTCAAACGCACACCAGCTTAAAGTAATTTCGGTATGTTTCATTCTGACATGATGCGGACGTTTGGAGAGTCTGGCAAAAAAGAACCTGGAGCCACTCTGCTTTTTTGGTAAAAGGCAAATCGTCGACAAGGTCTGATCAGTCTCATGCCTTAAATACTGGTGCGAGAGCCACAATGTCTACGCAAGCTTCTTTTCCTCCCGCAAAGCGATTATTTAGTGATCTAGGAAGGAAGGAAGGGAATCAAAGCCAATCACTCTTCTCAAGTACTCTCAAGATGACTGAAATCATCCGAACATTTGTTAACAATGAATTCAGAGATAGTCTTCTGGGTCAAAGAGTAATTCTTAACCAGAAGTCGCACGCGTTCCATTGCACTGTGGGCAAAGTAGGGCGAAAAAAAACAGAGAATGATCTCGTATTGGTCAGTGATTGAGAAATGTCTATTATGACTGACTACCTACAAACAAAGCGTGACCATGACTTCTAGACCCCCATAAAAATTCAATCAAAAATACGGCCCTGGAAGATTCTGTGGAGCAAAACCCGGCGACGGGAAGTGCTCTCAAGGTGTTCGAAGCCTTGCTCCCTGGGGGAGGCAGACTCAGAGACAGAGCCCTCCGTTCCACCCGTAGTGTGGGGTGTAACTCCCACGGGGGATTCCGGCAGTACCGACGGAGGTGAGGGGTAGAAACCGTTGGATCGGGAATGGGTATGGGTATCCCAAAGAATGGGGGAAAATCCGGCGAAGAGGAAAAACGGGGCGAGGGTCGGGCACTAACAGGCACCGGACCCGAGAACCAGAAAAGGGGCGAAACAACAAAAGAAACCCAATACAGGGGCGAAAACCTGTCCTCGAAAGGAAACACAAAAAGCACGAAACAAGTAAGCAGAACCCCCACGGGGTATCGTGCACGCAGGTCGTCTGAGCGGTCCCAAGGGGGTGGTTGCACGGAACCCAAACGTGGGCACTCTCCAAGTGGAGTCGTGTCCCTACGCAGCCGTTGCTAACCAGAGCCCGTTCCGGGTTGTAAGGCCGAAACGATGGCGACGAAGAACCTCTAAAGGTATCGAAGACCAACCTTGGTTACCATTTACTTTGAGCTTCGGACTGTCAGATCTCATCTCCCTAGGTAGGGCCCACTAACTAAACTCTACAGTAGTGCACACCTGCTCAGGGCCATACACGTGGAGATCCAACTGTCAGGGCCCAAAAGTCCAACGTTCTACAAATATCCGAAAATCGGTGCCAAAATTAAGCCACGTGTATCACGGGGCCAATCCAACCATGGGCCATCCGAATTCTCACTTCATAGGCGAACTCTGGCCAGAAAACAGTTCCACCTCAGCACACCTTAGAGGGGATCATAATCATAACCCTCGGAGGGTTCAATCCTCATTCTATGAGTTGCATCTTCAAGTATCCCCTAACTGGGCGTTGCTCTACATCTCCCCCTCCTTAAGACGAGGAAGAACATCCCGAGCCGCGGGTGTCTCGCGTTCCGGTCGCTATATATACTGCTCTCCCAATGGGGTCCTTCACCACTTCTGGGGATCGCCACAAAACCGGCACATCGGTACAACTTTCTCCTACTCCTCCGACTTCCGGCGATAAGCAACTTCTCGCAACAGCAGTCTCAACCAACCCTCTCAAGGGAATGAACCCATACGTCCTCAACCCACTCTCGGGGCCATCGGCCTCCGCGCCGGCGGACAACGAAGCTCCCCAGCAGGGTGGATATTTCTCCGGTTTGGATGCAGCTCCGTCAGGTACCGAACCTTCCGCCTCGGCGGGCAACCGACATCCTCAAGAGGATTTGGACATCAACGTGGTGGCGTGGAACTCCGCTCATGCGATGCCCTTGGTAGCAAACTCCAGAGGTTGGATCTCAAACGAATCCTTTCGAAGGTGGAGTCCCCTTAGCGATCCGGTGATATATTCCCGCGCTCCGTGGTTCCATCCGACAGCGGTTCGCGACGATGAGCTCATCGACTCCTACGTGGAGGACGGCTTATTGCCGGGTGGCCTACCTGTTAAGGTTGTACGTTATCCCGATTGGAGGGCACGGGTAGCCATAGAGCCTCAGTATCTATACAGCAGTCGCGGGGAGTCCCTAGACAAGGCGCGCGCAGCGATGGCGGCTCTGGCCTACCAGCGATTGGAGAGGTCACGCTTTGACCATCTGGTTCCCCCGGAGTACGGGTTCGATGTCGCCTATTACCGCACGTACGGTGAGGTCTCCTACGGGGATAACCTGGCAGCCTTTCCCGAAGCCGAGTTCCGCGGACCGGGTTTTCCTCTCCGAGAAGATATGCTCCAATGGAGTCGTCCCATCCTTCGCGCTGGATTGAGGTACCTTCAACGGCAGTTTACGCAGTATGGGTTAGATCGACGCGTGCGCTTCGAGCGCCGCTCGCGCTCCCGTTTCTCGTTCCTTGTCCCTTATCCTCACGTGGAACTGGAGCGTATCCGTAACACGGCGAAGGTTGGGCGATTCGTGCCCCTTCCAGCTTGGTGGAGTATGGTCGAGGTCCCCCGAGGGTGCTTTGCTGAACTGCCCCCATGCATCTACTATATCGGGTCTCGTTTGCTGCACGACCTGAACTCGGGATACTGGGCCCTGGTTGCAGCCGAATGGGCAGCCGGCGTAGCGGCGCACCTCCTCTGGGATGCTCATGATCATTTCCGTATCTGGTATATTCCTCCGATGCTACGGACCATCATGCGTCAGATTGACCTTTTCCCAGCGCTGGGTTCGGCCAGCAGCGTGCAGGACCTGTATCCAATCTTGGACGTGATCGACAACACCCAATGGGATCGAGTTCCAGCGGAAAATCAGCCCGCAGGGGAAGGATCCGCGCGAGACAAGTCTCCTGGCCGGTACGATCCGGGCTCCGGTAACTGGGTCTATTACAATCCCTTCGAAGTGGTTCGCATCAGCGCGGCGCAAGCACGGGCGCTGATTGACTCGCCTCGACCGATGCCGGTGGGACACCCGACGGGGTTCATTTATACCGACGATTACGAGTACGAGCCTCCAGTAGACCTGGACGATCCAGCGTTGGATAACGACATGCCAGCTCCTAGTGGAGTACTCCCTGTGGAGCCATCTGCACCCTTCCAACCAGTGGGAACGGCCTCAGCTGCGGCGGCGAATGCATCCGGTGGCGGTCCATCTGCTCCCCCCGGGTGGGGTGGGAACACCCTTGCGAGGGCGCCGGTTGCCACTCCGCAAGCGGATAGCGTGCGACAAGGCCTCGTGAACGCGGGCATTCCGATTCCACCGGGTATGACGGATGTGAGCCAGATGTTGGCTTTCGCCTCGGCGTACCATGAGGGTCAGAATCCCAACGGTGGGGCGGGTCCCTCCTCGGGCTTCCCGTAGTTCCGCCTTCGGGCAATTGTGGAGTCAATAGCTTGGCGACAATAGTAATCTTCTGATATTTGCATAACTTCTTTTCTTCTTCCTTCTTAGGATCTTCTTCATCTTCGTCTTCATCTTCTTCCCTTCCTAGGGTCCAATCTTCTTCTTAATCTTCTTCTCCACTTCGTGGGTCTTCTTTTTTTCTTTTTTTTCATCATAAACTGTCCCGATAACCGGTGCTGTGTTCCCCGGTTAACGGCGCTAGGCCGAGGGCCAGTAGACATTCCCTCTCAATACGTGTTCTTCGGGATACTCTCCTCAATTCCTCTTCAGAGGTCTAACATCTTCCTCACTTCGAGGTCGCATCCACACCAGTTCCCTTGGTGGCTTACATGACTTGGGCACGATCCAGACTTGGAGGCAAGGTTACCCGAGCGCGTCGGTGATAGGATAAAACCTTAGACCTCGGAAGGTGCTCAATGGGTTCAACTGTATCCTCATCAGGCGAGAATCCGTACCATCGGACTTGGTAGCGCACTTCTCCCTCGGGGGTGTAGATGTGACGCACGATGCGATCGATAACGAATTCCTGCGGGTATACTTTTCCCTTTTCGGGCTTCTCTTCCATCTTGGAACGCTCTAGTTCCCTTGAGGGTGTCAACGTAGGGTCTAGACACACCCCGGTGGGTTCTTTTCCGTGTTGCGAGCGGGTCTCAGCCCTTCGTCCGAACGGCGCCGAGTGGCCTGTGGGCTACGTTGTAACTTCCGTCTACGGAGTCAAAACGGCCCAGTTTTCGGTTCTTCTTAAAGCTGAGATTTTTTCGATAACAACGGTGTTCTTAGATTCCATGACGGTTGAGAAACCGCGACGCGGTAGCGTCTCCAATCTCAGGGGGGTAAGACTTCAACGTCAACCCGAGCTACGGGGACGAAGGTTGCTCTTGTGCAACGCGCCGTGCGACGGAGGCGGTTTGCGCGACGATTGGTCGTCAGAGCCTTTTGATTGGCTCGGTGCCATTCGACGTGTGCCACATAAATGCGCGGGCGCCGGTTGCCACTCCGCAAGCGGATGTGAGGTGGTGCTTTCGACACGCGCTAGCACTCTCCTGAGCTGTCCCCGACGGGTCTCACTCATTTCTTTCCCATTCCTGAGGGTTCCAGTGTCTCCATAAAAGTTCCTGTTCCCATTCCATAACGGAGAGCCAAATTTGGTCAACGTCGTCGTCGAGATCTTCCCCGTGCGGGTCCGCTGACACAGCTCGTTCTCGAGAAAGCGGGGTTTGAGTGTGCGACACCCCAGTGTCTCGTCTGCGGCGGCGGGTGATCGTCGGCTCTGTAGGCGTTCCGGGTGCGGAGTTCTCCACACGACTCTCCCTAGGCGGGTTTTCGTCATCTTTTCTGACGTCGTGCTCGGATGGGTCGGCGGTGATGTCGCTACCCATACGCTGGGGTTGTGACTTCTCTGTCGCCGGCTCGGTCGGGCTCGCCGTCTCTCTGCGAGAACTAGATTCCCCGTTAGGGCGACTGGCTGACGCCGAAATATCGTCCTGCGAAGGAACTAAGTCCTCCTCCCCCTCCTTAGGCGGAGAGCCAGGAGGCTTGATTACCTCCGGTGGGGGAGTAACTCTGTAAGAGTTCGTTGACTGGGCCCTTGAGGGAGCGGGCCCAGGTTCGGGAGTATCCGAAGTTTCCGGTAGGTCGGTTAAACCACGTTCCGGGTGCGGAAGTATAACGGGGCGGGTGTTCGAATCTCCGCCTGGCGGGTTAACTTCCGTTGAATCATCTCCTGTGGAGGGCGTTGGTGCCGACACCACTTCCACATTTGGGTTGGGCGCTCGTGTGATGCGGTCCCTGGAGACCCGTTCGTGGCGGTTAGCAATATCCAATACCACCGTGTCTGGGTCTACAGAAACCACCCGATAGGGTCCGTCCACAATTGGCGAAAGCTTGTGCCTACGTTCCTTTTCAGGATTGTAGTATTCCTTTCGAAGGAAGACGAAGTCGTCGGGCTCCACCTGAGGTAGAGGTTTGCGAACCCGATTGTCAAAGTCCTTCTTGTAGGCGCGTTGAGCTTTGTACATTGCTTTCCGGGCTATCGGCACCATCTTCGTAAGCCACTCTTTCCAGGCTTCTCGGTACAATCCCGGTGACGGGTACGTCGACAGCGTCGGTTGAGCCTCGATGGCGACCGGCGGCGGTGTCCTCGACAGTACCAGTTCGAATGTGGATAACGATGTAACCCGATGTACCTGGGTGTTGTATGAATACGTGATAGCGTCTGTGTACAAGTCCCAATTTTTGGGGTGATCCGCAACATACGATCTCAAAGCGTTGAGTATCGTGCGGTTAAACCTCTCCACCTGTCCATTCCCCTGAGGGTGATACGTAGTAACAAATAAATTCCTTACATCAAGGATTCGACATACATCCTGAAAGAACTTTGATGCGTATTGCCCTCCGTTGTCGGATAACAACTGCACCGGCGGTCCATATACGAACACCCAATGGGTCACGAACGCTTGCGCGACGGTAGCGGCGGAGATCCGCTTCAGCGGCACAGTTCTCGTTAGCTTAGAGAATCTGTCAGAAATGACAAGCAGATACCGATGACCTCGGGGCGTCCTGGTAAACTCCCCTAGGATGTATATGGCCACGAATTCGAGTGGAGCCCGTGCCGGGAACAGCGTCAACTTCTTAGAGTGCTTCCGAAGTTTGACGTCATTCTTGGCGCAATTGGCGCAGGCCCGTCTGACGGCGTAACAATCGAATGCCATTGCCGGCCAGTAAAAGTCCCTTCTCAACGTGAGGTACAGTTTTCTTCCCCCGGGGTGGGCGCCAACCTTCACATAGTGAGTGAGGTGTAATACCCTCTGTTGTAGGGTGTGCGGCACCACTATCCTCGGGCGAGGTCCAACGGTCCTGATTAGGTAACCCTGATCGTCGTCCTCGAAAGGTAACTGAAATCCTCCGTTGAGGCGAGCCCGAATCCGTGTACAGAATGGGTCGAGCTGTTGCTCGCGTATCATCTCCTCTGGAGAGATAGGTATAAAAGAGCCGGTCGGCGAATCCAGACTCTCGTTGACGAGTACATCGTCACAAACATCATCCGTCAGCGGTTGAGCTCCTCCCTCGAGGTCCGATACCATAAAACATGGGATGTCATCGTCCTCGTAGGGTTCCGTTTCTGCTGTGGTTCCCAAGCGGGATAGTGCATCAGCCTGAGTGTTCAGCTTCCCTTTCTTGTACAGGATCTCAAAGTCGAATTCCGACAGTCGGAGACGCCAGCGCATAAGGCGGCCCGAGGGTTCGGAGATCTCCAGGAGCCAATTCAAGCATGCGTGGTCCGTATGGACTTTGAAACGAGTACCCATCAGATAGGGGCGAAGTGTAGCCAAGGCCCACACAACGGCTAAGCATTCTTTCTCGGAGACCGAGTAGTTCCTTTCATGGACATTCAGGGAACGGGACCAGTACCCAATAGGGTGACGTTCACCATCCTCAGAGGATTGGAACAGTGCACGCCCTACTTGGTTTGCACTAGCATCGGTGTCCACTTCGTAAGGGAGCCCAGGATTGGGTAGAGCCAAGATTGGCGGTGATGTTACGGCATTCACCAGTGCCGTGAAGGCAAACGCTTCCGCGTCGCCAAAAGGTTCCAGTTCAACTGGTTGTCCTTTCGTCAGGAGCCTGTTGAGGGGGGTGGCAATATCCGCAAAGTTTGGGACGAATCGGCGATACACGTTACACAGACCTAAGAAGGATCGCAACTCCGTTTGAGTTTTCGGGTGTTTTGCTTCCTTCAAGGATTTCACTCGTACTTCATCGATTGAAAGCTGTCCGGGACGGATGATATGACCCAGATACTTAACCGAATCAGTGAAAAACTCGCACTTCTTGAGTTTCAAGGTGATTCCCGCGTCGCGGAGTATCTTCATTACGTCCCTGACGTGTTCGAGGTGGTCATCCAGGTTGTTGGAGAAGACAATAATGTCGTCTAAATACACTAGACACGTCCTCCACTTGAAGGGAGCCAACAGAATGTCTATCGCCCGTTGAAACGTTGCAGGGGCATTTGTCAACCCAAAAGGCATCCTCCGGAATTGGAAAAGTTCTTGATGACACACGAAAGCCGTTTTGTCTCGATCTTCCTCCCTAATAGGGACTTGCCAGTAGCCCGAATTGGCGTCGAGGGTAGAGAAAACAGTAGCGCTCCCAAGGGAGTCGATGTATTCGTCCATCCGAGGGATCGGGTACACATCCTTAATGGTTACCTCGTTCAGGCGTCTGTAATCGATGCAGAAACGCCACGATCCATCCGGTTTCGGAACTAACACCACTGGTGAGGCCCAAGCGGACTGGGCAGGTTCAATTACGCCCGCTTTAAGCATCTTCTCCACCTGAGATTTCTCCTCTTCCCGAGCTTTCGGTCCAGCCCTGTAAGGGTGTTGGGCAATAGGCCGAGTGTTCGGTAACAAATCGATGCGGTGTTCTGTAATCCCAATAGTTCCAAGGGAACCATCCCACATGGGGGTAAATTCACAAAGCATGTGCCTCAGCTTCTCCCGATGAGATGCGGGTACATGGTTGAGATCCCATTTCTCCAATTCCTGAACAGGATCCGTCTGGTCTGCTCCAGTGATAGGGGCCGTAACCTTCTGAGGTTTAAAGTGTTCAGCGTGTGGAGCTGCAGTCGTATGCTCACCGTCTTCCTCGATTTCGGCAGTGTCCTCCCCCTCCTAAGGGTCCGCCACACCAAGGACCTCTGCGATAGAGATCTTTGTAGGTACGACCGCATGCGGGTGTGGATATTTGACGAACCATAAACTGGTTGGACAGGCCGAAGTCGGCGAATACCTTATAATTCCGCTTGGCCATTACCGTAATTCGATCCGGAATACGGAGATTACGGGACCGTATCCACGGGCGACGGAGGACACTAAAGTATCCCGAGTTAACGTCGGTGTCAGCCGTTTTCCTTGAAAGGATTGTCACAGCTAGGGAGCGAAGCTGGAGCGCCTCGGGCGTCTTCAACTCCGGCTCAGAAGACGCCCCTCCCGCAGGGGAGACTCCCAAGTTTAGTTTTTCGAAGCGGACCCCACCGAATTCGGTGCAGCTGCCTCGAAGGAAACCGGTTGTTCCCCGTTCGCGGGTACAAGTTCTGTATCCCTGTCAGCGAGGTCAGCTTGGAGTATCCTTTGTTCCTCATAAAACCTACTCGGGACTCGAGCTTTCTCCTCAGGGGTCAGAGCCTCGTACTGAGCAATAATTCGTGAACCCTCCCGCAGGGGAAATGTGCAGTCTGGTGCTTTGTGACCACGGAGGTAACACAAATAGCAAATCAGCTCTGCCGGGTTCGGTTGTGGACGTGAATCCACGCGACGTGGTGCTGTATCCCTCCATCCGGGGCGAGAGAACCGAGCAGCGGTATTTGCAAAAGGTAGCGATGCGGCTGGCACCCTCCGTCCGTGGGTATAGAGCGCAGGGTCTTCATCCGTAGTCGGAGCGGATGTCGACGGCAACTCAGACGTACCCATAGATTCGGGGTTACTTTCCATGAAGTGAATGTTATCATTGACCCCCACAGGGGCAGGGCCTCCTGCGAGTGACAAAGACGAGTTACCTCCATCGGCGAGGAGTGCACGTGTCGGCCGACTCTTTCGGTTCTGCCGGGCACGGAGAGTATCCCCCTCAGCCTGGCCGTACTGAACCAGTTCCAAGTAGGTCAGCTTGCGCTTCTCTTCCCGATATCGGGCAACAAATGCCCTTATCGAGGGGTCCAAACCATCCACAAACATGGTGCATCTCTCGTAGGCGGGGAATACATTCCCGCATCGGTAAAACGCTTTATTCAAGCGAGTTGAATACACCGTTTTGGTTTCCATCGGCTTCTGCCGCGTATCCCTTAATGCAAGGATTGCTTCCTGAATCGCATTTCCAGTAGCGTATGACCTCAAAAGGTACTGCACCGCTTCGGGCCAGCACGTGACTTCCCCTTCCGAGGCTCGGGATGATCCACGGACGGAGTTGAACTGGTCTTCAGCCATCCCCTTTAAGAAATAGGGTAATGCCAGATACGCTTGCGCTTCACTCATACCGAAGATGTCAGCCTCCTGGACGAACCTCGCAAGGAAATCGAGCGCCAGAATTGGGTCTGTTCCTGTGAACTCCCTCTTATGTAGGGTGATGCTCAGCCTTTTGATGTAGTCCTTGACCTTACCCGTTCCGCGGGATGTTCGATCTCCCGAAGGGTTATCAAACCGGTAATAGCGGTACGATAGCAGCTTCCGATAGAGAGGATTCGTCGGCTTCAGCTCCCTTAATCCAAGGTGTTTCCTACCCTTCTTCCGGGTACGGATTGCCCCTTGAGAGGTGTAAGTAGCCTTCGACCGAGTTGCCCGGGATGACCGGCGTTCATCTTCACTATCCGAAGATTCGGAGGACGAACTCGATGGCGAGCGATTGGGATCGGAATCCGATAAATCCTCTTGGAGGTGAACCCTCTTCTTGGACTTGCGGCGGTCCCGTTTAGCGGAGCGGTGTTCTTCGTCTTCCGAAACGTCGGGTTTATCCTTCGAGGCTTCTGCGTCTCCGTCCATACGGATAGTGGCCTCGAGGGTGTCTAGCCGAGCTCGGAAGCGTTCCGCTTGCACGCGGTGTTCCTCCACGAGGCTCCGGTACTCCTGGATAAAGACCCCAGGGGTACCAAAGCTTTCCAAAAGGGAGTTCGCATCCCTCCTCAGGGTACGAAGGTCATCGGCGACTCCCCGCACCGGGGCGTCCTCCACCTTGAGGCGGAGGGTAGTATCCTCCTGAAGGAGCTCGACGTGAGCCGCGTTGGCGATATCGATTCGAGTCTCCAGGCGCTGTAATTCAGGGTCGGCCCGACTTCGGGGTGCTGCTGAGGGGGTCTCCACCACTGGAGCTGGGCCCACAGCCACGACCTCTCGAGGACCTGAAACCACTGAGGGTGCTCTCCGAGTGTCCGGATCGATACCGGAATCGTTTCGACCTTCGGGAATTGAGCTCCTCGACCTAGGCGGGGCCGGGGGCACTGAATCCGCTTGACAGTTCGATCCAGTCCTGGAACCACGGGTAGGCGGCGACATGCTGCAGACACGACACCGACGATTCGGGGTAACGATGAAATTCGATCACGAGATTCCCGGAGAACGGATGACGTAACACAAAAAAAAATAAAAACCAATTCCACCCTTTCCAAAGGGGACCACTACAACAAATCTTCACGACGGTGCTTCCTCTTCCAAGAGATATTCCAACACGTGGATGACCAACCTAAAAGTCCGAGAACGAATTCTAAGTCGGGAGACCACTTGTGGAGCAAAACCCGGCGACGGGAAGTGCTCTCAAGGTGTTCGAAGCCTTGCTCCCTGGGGGAGGCAGACTCAGAGACAGAGCCCTCCGTTCCACCCGTAGTGTGGGGTGTAACTCCCACGGGGGATTCCGGCAGTACCGACGGAGGTGAGGGGTAGAAACCGTTGGATCGGGAATGGGTATGGGTATCCCAAAGAATGGGGGAAAATCCGGCGAAGAGGAAAAACGGGGCGAGGGTCGGGCACTAACAGGCACCGGACCCGAGAACCAGAAAAGGGGCGAAACAACAAAAGAAACCCAATACAGGGGCGAAAACCTGTCCTCGAAAGGAAACACAAAAAGCACGCAACAAGTAAGCAGAACCCCCACGGGGTATCGTGCACGCAGGTCGTCTGAGCGGTCCCAAGGGGGTGGTTGCACGGAACCCAAACGTGGGCACTCTCCAAGTGGAGTCGTGTCCCTACGCAGCCGTTGCTAACCAGAGCCCGTTCCGGGTTGTAAGGCCGAAACGATGGCGACGAAGAACCTCTAAAGGTATCGAAGACCAACCTTGGTTACCATTTACTTTGAGCTTCGGACTGTCAGATCTCATCTCCCTAGGTAGGGCCCACTAACTAAACTCTACAGTAGTGCACACCTGCTCAGGGCCATACACGTGGAGATCCAACTGTCAGGGCCCAAAAGTCCAACGTTCTACAAATATCCGAAAATCGGTGCCAAAATTAAGCCACGTGTATCACGGGGCCAATCCAACCATGGGCCATCCGAATTCTCACTTCATAGGCGAATTCTAACCAGAAAACAGTGCCACCTCAGCACACCTTAGAGGGGATCATAATCATAACCCTCGGAGGGTTCAATCCCCATTCTATGAGTTGCATCTTCAAGTATCCCCTAACTGGGCGTTGCTCTACACCTGTGGCCACGTGGCGAGAAGCGCCACCGTAAGTCGGGTGGCCGGTGAGATACATATCGTCACTAAGAGCAAGACTAGCGGTGCGCTAAAAAACAAATCTGAAAAGAACAAAAAACCCCTCCGTATAGCACCCTCATTTTGGAGCATCTCTACTGGTGAAGTGCTAAAACGTACAGCTCCAAGTACGAGTTAAACAGGCGTACTAGTTCTTGTTCAATCATTCCAGAGGTTCCTAATCATAAGAACATCTTGCTCAAATCATGACCATCCCAGGCTTTATTTTCCGACGAAACCGCGCAGCAGCTGCGGCTGCAGCTATCTTCGTTGGGACAAATACTAAGGAAACAAGAAGAAGAAAACATGTCGGACTAGAAGTGGGAACGAAAAACATTTCTAGAGGCACAAGCACCTGGATTAAGGACTATCTTGGCAGTATTCCAATTTATCCTCTTCGAATGTTTCGTCGCCGTTTTCGAGTACCTAGAGTTATGTTTTACAAACTTCACTCTGATCTCACAACAACATTTCCTTCAATCTGGAGCCAACGTTGTGGCGCAGCCTTAAGGAATGGAATTCCATCTGAAGTAAAGGTTTTGGCGTGCTTAAGACTTTAAGGAACCGCGAGATCTTTCGACGAAGCTGATGATGGATCGCGAATGTCGAAAGACTCACTGCGATACTACTTTCGTCACTTTTGCCAGGCGATTATTTCGTTCTACGAAGAGAGCTTCTTTAATCGTCTTCCAAGCAAGGAAGAACTATTTCAGATTGCGGAAAGGTACGGGGATTATGAGAGGTTCGCCGAGTAGATTTTGCAGCGCTTTGCAATAAAGCGTCTTGAGAAGAATATGCGCAAGTAGGGGTCACTATTTTACTATCTTCTGATGTGCTTTCGTGGTCGCGTTGCATTCGGAAAGCCTTTCGAATTTCTTGTTCTGCACTTCCCGATATGACCTTTGCCATAGATTGAAAAGTACGATCGACCTGAGAATTGATTTCTAGAGAGTACTCATCTCGCAATATGACGCTCAACTCTTCTGGATTGTCAATTTGATTAACTCCTCTTCCCACCTGAAAATTCTTTCAAGAGAAAGGGTTGTTTTGATGTACAAAATGTGGAATTGGGAGTGTTTGAGAAGGATTTGTGAGACATTGGAGGACATTTTTGGAAACTCTAACGACCGTGCTTGTTTCTTTTATGGTTTGTGACGTTTCGTGCTTGATATATTCACCATTGAGTGCGGTAACAACTGTAGCCATGTTTTTGAAAGAAATGGTATGCGAATCGTTGTTTGGTAGTCAGATGAGCTGCTGAGTCATCTTTATATGTTAACGTAGACAATAGTAAATGCTCATGTAAATGCACTAACTACGAATGGAAGTCGGAGCGGGCGTCAGAGCACGTGAGAACTCGCGTGCGCCTTACATGGCATCCTGTCACTAACTGCCGACATTCATAGTATTCGTGCTCTTTCTTTTTTTTGCATGCACATCTGTCCCCGCAAAGGAGGTAGTTTTGCACCAACTCCTGTCACTGCAAGAAGAAATTCGTTTTGAGCGGAGCGATATGCCAGAAAGGGTTCTTCGTCTTGACTGTTCATCTATATAGGGCACTCCTCAGTAGTCCAAAGCCCCCCACGGTAAATTATGCATTTACGAAAGTAGCTATGCGCTCCGCAAACGGGCGCCTCATGAAGCTGTAAATCATGTGCAACACCAGTGCAAAGCTCAGCATGAAACATTACAGTAGATACAACATACCAACGACTCCTGAGGACCGAACGCCTGCTCTCATCACAATCCAGACTTCCCCCGGAGTGTTGTTTCCACTCCCCCCACTCCCTCTCCACCTAAGTAGAATGGAACGCCTGGAGGCTTTTTTTAGTCAAAAGCATTCTACAGTACTACCCGGGTAAGGGTTATACAATCTAGCAGTCCGCCACCCTTATGAAGGCTGCCTAAACTTGAGCAATATTTTCGGAAAAATCGTTGGGCACGTCTACAAACCTCACCGCATTCTCCCTCCTGCAAGCTTAGTCCTATCTCTTGAATGACACACGCACGATGTGTGCGTCATTCCTTGCCACATCTCATAAGCCACAACAGCGAATTTCAAACCGCTGTCTGCGTTCCCTCAGCTCCATTTCCGTCGCCCCCAAGATGTCCACAAACCTCTACCTCTACTCGTCCCGACTTGCGCCGCTATCAAATCATCCTCCACCATCATTCTTCCCCCCGTGCGTCAACAACCCTCACAACGGTCACCCATGAGTTTCGGTATCAGCAACAAACCCCAATTACGTTAATCACTACCTCCTTCCTCAAATGGATCCCTATCACTTGTACGAGCTCCGTCGCCCTCAAGATCGTGCAACAAGTGTTGTACCACAGCTTCCTCATCAACCAGAGTATGCTCGCACACGTCTGAGATACCGTCGCATCACGTCCATGTGTCCGCCAAACTCTCGCTCACCAATGCCTCCCACAAGCTTCCCTGCCGCTTTTCATCCTCCCCGAGCAAACTCTTTTGATAGTTCTGACCTCTCTTCCATATCTTTCAAGTCCAAGTCATGGAATTTCCAAGCTGTCCCAACAGCCACACCTGTTCTTGAAAAGGGCAGCTTGCTTCGTTACATCCGAAATGTAAATCGGGTATACCCCTTTCGTCGATCATTTCGCAAAGCCGCAGAGATGGATATGGTCAAGAAGCTTAGCGTTCATGGGCCCGCTGAATCTGAATTTGAAGTTTGTTCCGATGAACAAGATCATGCTGTCCTTGACTGTGAAGGACGTCGCCGAAACTCTCTGACTTTTCCTGCATCTAAGATGCATGAGAATGATAGCTTGGTTCGCACCAACACGGCACCACTTTTTGTCAGGCAAGTACGTGCTCGAGAAGAAGCATTCTGCTTGTCTTCATCCTCAAGCTGCCGGAAACGTCAATTTGTTCACATGGAAAAGATGGACACTCCAGATCGACAGAGCTGCCTACCCCATCCGCCTACGCCTTCGCTCTGCAGAGCCGCAAGATTTCGGCGAGAGCGTGCCTCTCGTTCCCAAAGCGCTTGCCACTTGGACAACGATAGCGGTCTCCGACATCGTACCAACTTTGGTGGCGAGAATGAAGCCGTTCCGAGTGTCTCGCCCCAAGCATCTCCTTCCTTCCACCAAAACCTCGACAGTCACGAAACGAATTCTGACAACCTGCCTTCATTCAACGAGACAAGTGTGGAATTGACAGATCATGGCCTTCCATATGTATTGCTCCAGCGAACGAAAAAAATCTCTCGAAAGATTCTGGGCAAAATGTCTAATGTGTTCCACTCCACTCGAATGCGAGATGCATGCTAATTCTATTTATGGACAGTTCGATACCTTAAAAAGTTTGCGTGGAAGTGTAACATATATACTTACATGCATTGTGCTACACATATTCGAAGGGGTAAGCAATCCGAGGTTCTCGTCTGCACTCTTTTGCAAATTGCGGAGCCGCGTAGTAAAAGCTCTGTTCTGAATGAACGGCTAGTCATTTGTAGAGGTTAAAGTGCCACTTGTGAGCCGCTTTATCACATTTGCGTTTCGTTCCTGATCGGAGCCTAGCGCACGTCTGGTGCAAGCACATCCTCCACACGGCTCGTTGTCGTGGTGGTACAAGGCGATACTTGCCGTGTCGACGAGTTTGCTCAAGTGTGGTGCTTGTGAAAGACGTAGGTTAGCCAATGAAAAGCTTACGGTATGCTCTTTGTCGTATCCCTTTTGGCTGGACGACAATTTTTTTGGCTTGGGATGTTCAGTCCTTAGCCGAAAATTGTCGTGTCCGGCTAGGTCTAGGGATATTTTATCTTCTGTGGTCTTCACATCCGTAAAGATTGCACATGATACATTTCGAATTAAAAAAAACAGCGATGACAAAAAGGATTATTGTCGAATGTCATGTGGAGCTTGAAACTGCTGTAACTTTAAGTTATCATACACTCGAAACGAAACAGAAAGCATGATTTGTTTGGCGCAACGTTACTTAAGTGTAAAGCAGTCAACATTCTGTGCACAGAAATCGTCATACCCCAACGATGATATGACGCAATTCTTTTTAATGAATAACTGGTCAAGAACATGGGAAAACACATCCCCGCGCGACCGAAATAGGTGACAACATACGACGTGGTTGTTATGTGTGTTCAATCTATCTCACAACAGCAGTGACTTGGCCGTTCCTCTTTTATGACATGGAAATCTCAAACTAGAAGTATGCTTTGTGGTAAGATGCCTTTCGAAAGACCATAATGGCAGTGTTGTCCAAGCTGGACAGCACTGAAACGTATGGCGAGATCAGCGGCGTGCTGCTTGCGCCGGCCCCGTCGTAGTGAAACAATAAAAACCCCTGAGCGGTTCGAGATGGAAGGGACCGCTCTCAGCGGACAGAGTGGGAAATTTCGTCTGGACTTCTTTCTCGTGCTCGCCCGCTCTCCTGCTGCGCATTTATCTTGCGGCTGTTATCGGCGTGACTAACACATGCTTGTCGCTCTATAGCTAAAGTTATGTACAGGTCGAGTGACCATTCGAAAAGGAATGAGGCAATTTCTTTGTCCACGAGGGTTGCGACGTTGTCAGAGGTGTGTGGCGAACGATAGTCACGAGCATACTCGTGACCCTTCATGGTGACCAAGACGCATTTGCGCGGAGGTTGGCAGGATATTCTTGGGGTGTGGACACATCCACTCATATGACACGTGTAGGAAGAGAACGAGTTAAGGTGTACAGCATGCCACGTGGAACGCTGTACAAACCATCTCCGTGTGTTTTGTGTGACACCCCATTAAAGTTACTGTGGAGGACCGCAGACGGCACGCGACCGCTTGTACTCGACAGTATGGAAGTAGAGATTTCCCAGTTGGCCTTATCCAGATTTCGCCGACTGTACCCTCTCGCTTTTGAGACGTATGTAAAGTTTGAGTTTTATCAAAAACCAAGTGCAGATATCGGGGCACGAGACAGCATCAAATCGGTTCCGAGCCGTATGCGAGAGGGCCTTTTTTGCTGTCGAGTGACCCCTTATCGCAGAAGGTCTTGGATTGTTGCGACGTACAGAGCGCGGAGCCGAAAGGTCATTAACAGCGTGCCAGTGGTGCCAGCATCTAAGAGCGGGAAGCCAAAAGGTCACTAACCGTGTGTCAGTCGTCCCAGCTTTTAATTGAGAAAAGCAGGATGAAAGAACATGAACGCTTTACAGTGCGATAATACACAATATCTGACACCCGCAACGAAAAGGGATATAGAATACCCAAACTTTTCTTTACCGTAAGAATTCTCTACATTATTACATTGCAGATGTCAAAATGATGCTTCACACAGAGTTTCAAAGAACGACAAATGTTATGAGCCCGATTATGAACCATTCCCTGAAAGCAGGAGTGCTGAACTTCACAGCCCCGCATGGGAATCGGTTTCTGAAAGAAGTGAAATTCTACTATGCTAGTTTTGTTTCCTCTACTTCAAAAACGGTTCTTTTGGAATGGAAAACCATCGCTACGACATTGGCCAGAAAGTGACCCCGAAAGAAAAAGAGTCAGTGAGAATTTCTGACTCCGAACACGTCGTGAAATGTGATTTATCTGTTTCAAACATCGTAAAAAACACCAATGTGATGGACTCCCTGCACAATCAGAATGTGGAAGGTGACTTTTGGGCGCAGAAACCTGGTTTTGGTGTGACGAAGAGAAGAAAACGAATGAAATGGTTTCCGTGTCTGACAGTGCGATTCCTCTTCAATACCTTGCCGTTTGGCATTCGTCAAATCGGTTGTGTAAATATGAGAAACAAAGAATACCATAGATGGGTCACGCATTTTGCAGCGAGAAAGAAGGAAGCGTGTTGTGGGTTGGACATGAATGGACTCTGAACACACGTTTAGGTTTCAGAACGACAACAGACTGAATTTTTACATGATTCTGACCCGTAAAAGTTTGGTAAGTATTCGTGCACGGTCACCGATTGAAGCAACGATGAGATGTGTTGATAATCGCAAGTATTGAGAGGCGCCCTGGGAAATCTGGATACACTCTCCCACTGGTTCAAGGATTGGACATCACCTGTACAGGTTCAACATTGCCTCCAACACGGAAGTGATGATGACAATGGAAGAAGGGTCAACTCCGGATTGTCTTTATGCGGCGAGAACATCCGGTCCCCGATGATTTGTCCTTCGCAGAACAGCAATGAACCCGAGAATGGTACAGTACGATGTTGGCCATTTTGGGATAAAGAACTTGGAATTCTGAAAAATGTGCGAGTGGTTCCTGTCATCAAGGGGAAGGCAGGAGTAAATCCTCTTTTGTGAGACCGTCTTTGATAGGAACAGCTCATGTGCGGCCGTTAGTTGACTAGTAACGGTACAGGACACGCTCATCCAGCCAATGACAAGCGGAGCAACGATGTGAATCGATGCCACGTCAAGCCGCCGCCACGTGCACTCTCCGATGGGAAGCAACGCCACGGGGTTATATGGGCGTCAAACAGTACTCCAGAAGTAGCTCTCGTAAGGTCGACCAACATCTTCCAAGTGAGAATTCATTCACCATGGCAGAAGGCGATCGATTTGGGGAATGCTGGCGAACGGCTCCCCTTCGTCCAGTCTCTTATCTCTCTGCAAGACAGATACTCCCAACTCTACCCCCCAACGTCCTCCAAATCTTGACCACGACTGCGCGGGCATCTCGCTTCTCTGAGCCGCGCACATCTTAGCGTCATGTTCCTCACCCTGCTGCTGCTCGCGCTAGGGTTGGCGCCCAAGCCGGCCCACAGCCACTCACAGATGACACAGCCACAATCAACATCGCCAATAACGTGTCGCCTCGGCGGTGAGCGCGCCTTTGGCATCGATGACTGCCGCGGACCATGCGACCTTCGTGCCATTCGCGGCGCGCGTCGTCGCGCCAACTTCTGGTCGCCCGCGCATCCTGCGGCGACGTACGCGCGCGGGCAGAAGGTGGTCATCAAGTACACACGCAACAACCACGGCCCCGGCGGCTTTGTGCGACTGTCGCTTGTGACGCCGGCACAGATGATGGACCGTGGCGCACATGGCCGCAATGCATTTCACTACAGCTGCTGGGGGGCGCGGCCTGTTCTTGCTGCGCGAGCTGAACTAAGAAAGGATCGATTTGGATTTAGCATGATCGGATCGGACGGAGAGCAACATGGATTTGGAAAAGGGTATTACATGACGACGGTGAACATTCCAACGGTGGTGCCCGACGGCAACTACGTGCTCGCTTGGGCGTGGTTCGGCGGCACAGGCGGGGGTCTGAGAAGCGGAACGAAGGCGCAATTTCCTTCGTCACACGGCTACTTTGGTGACTACTACTCATGTTCATTCGTGCGCATCCGCGGTGGCGTGCGCTCCACATCGTACCGACCGCGCTTCATAAACGACATGCGGAAGTTCTCCTCGGCGGGCTGCATGTCAACGACGGACCGCCCCGGTCCATGCGCGAGGGAGCCTTGCTACAAACGGGCATTCTTCCGTCGGCCAGCATCGTTTGCGCGAGGTCGTTCGCCACGTGCGCTCACACCCGCCAACTTTGGTGGTGTGACAAAGCGCCCCGCAAAGCGCCGCCGCAAAGCGCCCCGCTCGGACCGGACCGCGGCCGCCGCCGCGTGCGGCTGTCTGGCGGCGGGACGCAAGTGCTCCGCGTGGCACGCGCGCGCCAGCCGGTGGGCCTGTCGCGCGCGGCACGATGGCGCGGCACAGACGCGTCGCTGTCGCACACTATGCTGTGCGTTGTGCCGTAGCACACGTGGACACGCGCGGCCTTGCTGGCGCGCTGCCATGCGGCGATTGTGTAGGCTCGGACGTTCGTAAGTTGTGAGCGTTTGGCAATCTATCCCCTTTCTACGTGTACTTGTTGGAGTTTGTACCTTTTTTTTCGGTGCCATTATTGAACGGCTTTTCAACTTCTCTATCTCATCTGATCTCGCGACAGGCCGGTGAGCTCACAACGGGTGGCTTCCAGCTCGGCGAACTAAAGCGATCTGCCTATAAGCATTCGACACGATCCCATCATGGCATCATTTCCCGAGTCCGTCGCCAGTCTTCACTCGCTCCTTAAACCGGTCAGATCTGTTCTTGCGCACTAGCTAGCTAGACCACTATGTCGGAGTTGTTCAAAGCCTCGATCCCCTCCCCCCCCGGTTAGAATCATCTCGTGCCAACCAGGTGTTGCTAGCAGCAGCCCTTGCAATCAAATCACGCTGCCCAACCCTACCGTCGCACATGGACCCGACATTGTTGATGCTGCTACGGCTGCTATTGCTTCTGGGCCTCAGCGCAACCGCGCGAGCGCGCAGCGACGCTTGTCCGACGTTCACGCGCTCGGACCAGTGGACTGTCTCTCCCTGGGGCCCTCAGGATGAGATTGGAGCCGCCAACCGCATCACGCCGCACTCCGTGCTAGCAGCTTCAAAGCTCGTCACTATTGGGAAGACGTACAATCTCGGCATCGTTACTGACGCTGACACGCCTTCTTTTCCGCCTCGAACCCTCAGTATCACCCTGCTGCGTCCCAATCAATTCGATACCAGAGGGGTTGGTGCCAATGGCTTCAGCTTCAATGACGACATTGTCTCGGGCTGGCTTGGCGTAGGCTCCCAGATAGACGGCTTGGGTCATGTTGGCATTCGAGGCGTACACTACAACGGTTTTAACGTGTCTTCCTTTCTTACCCCCGTTGGTCTCACCAAGCTAGGTCTCGAGAAGCTCCCACCACTGGTGACGCGTGGCGTCCTGCTGGACATGGCCGCCTTTTACAACCAGTCCATCGTCCCAGAAGGCACGGCCTACACCCGCCGTCACATCATCGTAGCAGCCAGACAGCAGCGCGTGCAAATTCGTCCAGGGGATACCGTCTTATTCCACTCGGGCTGGCTGGGCTTGTTAGACGGCCCACAGCAGAATCAATCACGCTTTATCTCCTTTGAGCCAGGTCTGGCCGTCTCAGGCGCTGAATATCTCGCCGAAATTGGAGTGGTGGCCGTGGGGGCAGATACTTGGGGCTTGGAGGCTGTCCCCTTTGAAAGCGGCGAGTGCGTCTTTCCTGTGCACCAGATCCTCATGTCGCAGCACGGAATCTTCATCTTAGAAAACATGGATGTTCGGGAGATGGTGAGCGATAAAGTTCGCGAGTTTATGTTTGTTCTCGGCCCTACTCGTTTGAGGGGTACCGCTCAAATGATGGTTAACCCTACGGCGATTCACTGAAGGTTTTGATGCTTTGGGGGCCCCATCTTGGAGGACTTGAGCCGCAAATTGTCAGAATCCCTCGACTGAAGGTATTAAACTTTTGTATTGCCGCATTGAGCGAAGTATGCTCCACTTTCTCTTCGACCTAGGGTGGCCGTTGGAACAGATGTTAATCTTTTATTCGAACTGGTTGGTGAGTGGGTGATTGGTCATCCATCAACCATTTAGTATCGATAGTCAGTAGAATGTTGATACGGTGCCTCTTGTCTGTCCATTTCTTTAATTCGAAAAACTCACAGGATTTGCTCACTAAGTGTCGAACAGTATGGCGTGGTGCCACTTCAGCCAAGAGAAAACAATTACTTAAAACTCCTTTTTACATACAATGGAGATGGGGTTTTTCTACACTACTCATGAGTTAGAGGCAGCACTGAGGCAGGATGGCAATCAAGGCACTCGGGGTGGTATTTCCGTCTATGATATCTGCCTCCCGGAGCTACCCGGAGGCACAAGCCATCCCACTACACACACCAAGACCAATAGGAGAACCAACTAACATCAACGTACTGGAAGCGGTCGTGACCGCGTGCTCACAAATTGGCTCCTACAACACAAAATGTCTTCTTCAACCGGCTCTTTCATGCCTCATTGAGCATGCGGATTGGCAAAACTAAGTTTTCGGAAATTCACAAAAGCGGAATACAAACTGTGTTCCTTTTTCTCAAAAAGGTCGATTAAAGTCTTCATGTATTAGAAGCTTTCGACCTCTTCGCGGTATTGCAACATATAATCAAGAGAGAATGATTGAAGGAGATTCAATCATTCAAGAGCCCGACTTCATAAAGCTGTAATGGTCGAGCCTTTTAGATAGTTGGTCCAATTATGGGGAGCTAGCCTCCCAGAGAGAGAGAAAAAAGTAAGCATTTCGTAAGAGCCTTCTTACACCTTGAAACAATACATACTTCAAGATTCCATGTATGTACAGTTGACGTTTGGGCTTCGGAGATGTTATCGAAGTTCATAGATGCTCAGTGTAAGGGGTCTGTCTCACAAGCAACAATACTCGGCACAAGAGGTCTTTCCGGTGCTCCTTATTGAGCTCCTTGGTTATTGATGTGCCTTCATATAGGGATACTAAGCGACCTTTGGGCTAAAAGTGACGTGCTAATAGCGTACTAATAGTGCTGAAAGTAGTACAGAGTTTGTATGTCACAGCTTCTGAATGTACGTTATTCAACTCACACCCCGTCGCGCTAGTATCCAACATCAACAAACATAGGATTCATTGTCACAAGTCGTGGTCAGGGATCATACCTTTTGATACGTTAATACTTCAATATCCGTTACAGAGCATATCATTCATTTTCGCAGATTGAGTAGAGCTTCGTTTTGTAAAGAGGTCGGCGATGTTAAGAAGACCAGGAGTCCAGGTTTTCATATTCAATTCTCCTGACTGGGACGCGTCGCAAATTATAGAGACAGTCTTCTTTAATCTAAATTCCCTGCATTCGTGTGGGATTGTGATAGTATCAAAAAGCGCTTTCGAGTTAAGTATAATATGGTGTGTGATGTCGATATGAGGGAAGATGTTCTTGAGAGATTCTTTCATGTCATATCCGCGATCTTTGGCTTCAGCGCATGCAAGTATTTTGGATACGAATGTCGAGTACATCACTAGACGTTGATTCGTGCTCGCCCGATAGACCGGATGAAGAAAGGCTCGTCATTGACGGATTTGATCAGTCTGACTCCGCATGTGACTTTTTCTTATCCATAGGAGTGCTCGTTTGTACTAGAAGATGCATTCAACAGGCTCACAAGTGTCATAGCCGTTACTCGAAGGAAACGAATGTACCTATTTGAAGGACGAAGCTTCCGTATCTCGTGAAGCATGGCATTTGCGTCGAACATGTGTTTAACTTTTAGTTGACCAAGCTCCTGTTGCATCTTTGAAGTATTGACAGAGGCTTGCAGCAGCACTGCGGAACCCAAGTACATGAGTGTTCCGGCCATAGACCGGTATTCATGTTTCTCATGGTTGGTGGCCTTGTCGTCTCTCTTTCTTCTTCGTGCTCCAGAGAGATCGAATGGTTTCAGTCGCTGCATGTAGGAGTTCATTGAAAAAGTAGTGTCACGTTCTTCATCTTCGATTATGTCGCAGCCGGCGAAGTTGAATTTCTTTCCAATCCTTACTTTTCCCGCTGCAAATTCTTGATGTAGCTTATGCATGAAGTTCAAGATACAGGGTTCAGTTCCTGCTTTGAGTATATCATCAACAACTTTCGCAATGGAAAGAGTTATGTGGTCACCTTCATGCTCCAGGAAGCGTTGGTTGACTCCATATACTAGTGGCAACCCAGTCTCGTCGAGCATCCATGACTCTATGCTTTTTGCTCATTGCCGACCAGCTTCCAAAATGCCGTAGGGAAGTTTGGTTAGCTTCCAGAGTACTCTTTTCTTGTTTCGGAATTCCGGTGCTGGTCTCACGTATATATCTCTATTGATCGGTCCACTTTGGAGGTATGCATCTTTAATGTCCGCGATGCCGAATGAGAAACCTAAACAAGTGGCGATGCTGAGTAGTGTCCTAACAATGATCATGTCTGCATTGGAAAAATCTTTCCTGATATCCTCTTTGAGGTCATCTCTGTTCCCATGCGTAACCAAGCGAGCTTTGAGTTTTTGAGTATCGTCTTCGTCTTGCTTCAGTTTTTATACGATGTGGGATGATATAGTATTCATATAACGAGACAGGTTTTAATGGTATATCTCTTCATACGCATCGATCCAATTATCCTTATGCTACAACTCAATTGCCTTCTTCAATATCCAATCTGGCGCAAACTGGACTTCAAATGCTGTGACTTGGCGTGCTCCGATGACATTCCGCATATCCTTGAGGATGTTATGCTCCTGTGCTTCAAGGTTGAGGGGATTGTCCATTACGGGGTTCTTGAGCAGTTCATTGGTGTATGAGCCCTTGTCCTTATGCACTTGTTCTTTATCGTCTGTGTTTGCGGCCATGAGCGAACTCGTGCCTTCCGTTGTCAGCTGCTGTCCATTGTCATCATTCGGGCTCAAGGTGAGGTCTATGTAGTCCTCCATGAGACCTTCGGCTATTTATCATGCATGGTTTGAATGGGGGCGCAGCCGAATGTCTTCGTATGCCACTCTAGAGAATGGCCTCTCTTCCTTCCGTCTTATCTTCAGGTAGTGTGGATGTGCTTCGACAATGGTGGCTTCGTGCCACTCGTCTGGAGCGTTATGAGCAGTTGTTTGGAAGTAGAAGAACATCTCATCGCCCTTATTTAGAGAAGATTGGGAGAACTTCGAATGGACACTGGACTTCATTATTTTCTGTAATGCTCTGGTTGCGGCTTGCTCAGTGTATTCTTGAAGAAGTTCCTCCGACACCATACGCCGAGGAGCACCTAGAATGGAAGGGGCGCATCCTTTCGCAAAATTCGAAGGAGCTGAGTGTCTTTGAACCGTTAAAGAGATTCGACAGAAAGACGGCGCGTGAGATTATTGCTTTGTCGTTGGCGGTCGTGTTTTCCATTTGGAGCTTTTCGATAATATGCTTGAATACTATATTATTGCGCTCTACGATCCCGGTCTTATTATGACGTCTGTTGCACGCTAGCGCCTGCTTGACCCCCACGCACGATCACGGTCAGCCCTAGATTGCTGACCGACACGCTAATCGGTATCCCGATGCGGCAGCGCCCGATGCGCTCGCAACCGATACGCCGGCGATGCGCTGGCTCCGATTTATCGGACCTTCGCCGATGAGACGCCGCCTACAGTTTGCTCCTTCCTTTTACAATAAATACCATCGCCCGCCTTATACATTCGGCAGCCTTGACTTGAACGAGGGCAGTCGGCACATTACCAAACCATCTCTTGGCCTGCTCACGCGCACTTGAACCCTAGCACCGCTGAGGGTGTTGCCTTCCGCCTACCGCAGGCAAGGCCTTTGATTGCCGCAGCCTCTGCGCTTTCGCTCGTACTCATTGCCGTCTCCGACGTCCGCAATTCCCTTCGACACATCCATTCAACTGAACGTTCCGGTGTACTATCCTTCGGAGTCGTGGCGTACCACACGTCGTACCGGCCTCACTTTCAATTTGATGTCCCTTCCGCACAGGAAACTGTTAATATCTTTCGAATTCATTTCGTCGTCAGCTGACAATGCTTCTGGAGTTCCGTGTCGGTTCAACCATTCCACTTCGATCACGATAATGATTGTCCGTGATGTCCTTTCGGAGACGATGCAGCTTCCAGAATAACCAGTGACACAATCAAATATGTGCAGAGCGGTGTGTTTTGTTTTCTTAATAGTTGGGTAAATGAAGTCTACCTGTATCTCCACGTTGAATGCTTGGTTCACATGGTTAACAGATATCTTCTTGGACGGTAACGATGGTTCAGATTTAGCACATATCATACAATTGTTGAAGATATCCCTGATCTCTTTTTCAAGCTCTGACGTCAGGCATCCAGCTCTTTCACATATGTGCATAATTTCGTCATGATACGCATGCGTAAGACGATGAAGCCTTTTTGCCAGGGTTGTTGGTCTGCTATCTCGAGCAGTGGATGAAAGTTACGCCTTCATGGTTGGAGTTAGCAATACGTATGCTCTCGCGTTATACGGTGAAGTCGAATTAAGGTAGAGCTCCAAAGTCCTTGGGGTCGTATCGATAGGGCGTTTCATGGTGAAAGTTGGTGGATCAGTTGACATTGATGTTGTGGTATACCTTTTCCCATCCAGTCCTACGGTCAGCGAAGAATCATCATCGAACAGGTCGAAAGTAAGGTCTACGGGCTGGTTATTCTAGTCTTGTAAGGATATAGTCCAGGAGCACTTGACTGTTTTCGGGTCTACACATTCATGTCCCTATCCACGAAGATATCTCGATCTTGATTGATGCGGTTCGAATAATGTCCCTAACGCTTCACACAGCCTCATCGCAGATTTTATACTTTCGGATGATATAGGACTTCCTTCGTCTAGTATGGGATTCGGGTCGATTCCCGAATCCCTTATTGAAAAAAAGAATTATTTTGATTCTGTCGAATTTTGTCATTCTGATTCTGTCTTCCATGACGCGAATCGTTCTGATTTTGCTTCCTGTTCCGTGATCCATTCTGCTTAGAGTTTCGAGAATCATTATTCCGATGATGGTCACTTCCATTCTCTGATGTCTTTTGTTTACGTACGTACATTCTCGTTCTCTTCATCACCCTGGTAATCTTTTTCTGCGTTCGACTTTTCTTGATCCCGATTCCGCTTACTGTTCTTCCTGTAACCCCTGTTAAAAATGAAGAAGGATCTGGACTTGTTTTTTTCCTCTAGGTTCTTCTCTTCCAGATTGGCTTCTTCTAATGCTTTGATAGCATCTTTTCGCCCGCTCCAGGAGCTAATAGTATCGTAAGACTTCTAGTACTGAGTGACAGCGGCTTTCAGGGCAATTATCGACTCCGTGCAATCTTGCTTCGCGTAGTCCTCCGACCATCCAGCCTCCACATTTTCCAGTATGTCTACCACTGTGTCAATTCTACTGTTAGATATCGGTATGACTGAACAATTCTTGCTTTTCTCCTGTGGTTACTCCGTTTCTTTCCAGCGGGAAGGAGACCTAACAGATCGATCTCCCTATCAGATCCGATGGAGACCTGAGGTCGCTGTATCACATATTGTCCTTTGGGTCGAGCAATCTGTCTCTCTTCTAGACGCGGAGCTTCTCTTCTGCTCCTAGTTTGTCTTTTCATTAAATTTTCCTGATGGTATTCTCGGACAAAGGCGGGTATTACCCCCGCTCTTGGGGTTTCAATAGGGGGTTGCTATATGGAAGCCGGATGGTTGACTTGTGGAGTGACCCTAGGGACTGCATTGCCTGACTGGCTGGTGACTGCTACTTGAACGGCCTGTAGGAGAGAGTCTATAAATAATTCAGAATCCATTACCTTAGGAACGATTCGAGTGATGAGGTAATCTGTATGGTCAGCGATAGCCTTAGCGAGTCACATGTCTACCATGGAATCTACATGGGCTGAGCAGAGCTGACGGAGACTGAACCAGAGAAGATCTGCAAGTCCTGCGGGAATGTTCCCTCTTATTCCTTCTGTCTGGCGGAGTTTTCGTAGGGGTGTAACTGGCCTAGAGGTTGCTTTGGTGATACATTCTCGTAAACGCGCTGCTACCATTGGTCCTCAGCAAATGTTCTCAGGGGCGTCTAGGAGAGTCAGTACTTCTTGCGGATGGCTTATCGTGCTCCAGCAGTCTTCAATAGTATCAATCTTTGGTTCAGGGGACATCTTCGGCGTTGCAGTGGCAACTTGTTCTGCCGTAGGAGTTCTATGGTCTGGTCGGTTTATTATTTTTGCTGCATCTTCAATGGCGGTTGCATCTGTACTTTTGGTTCGTTGGAGAATTAAACCAAAGGCTAGAATCCGTATAATTCTTCTTTTCAGAGGTCAATTCAATTATTCTAAGAGATTCTAAGTCGGGAGACCAAAATATAACGCAGTGACTGGTAGGTCAGCGTATTGGTCTCAACTTGGGGTAGCGTTGTAGAACGGAACCTAAGTTTCGTACTTTTGACGGCCGCACTCTCATACTACCTAATGAAATAAGCTGTAGTTTACTGCGTAGTCCTACAGGTCGGAGCTACGGAAACGTTGCCTTGAATACCAATTGGCAGAACTAATTAAACAAAGGGGGTAACTCAGTATCCTAACGGTGCCTACCTGATTGTAAGGGAGAAGCGTCAATCGAGTCGAGCAAATATCGATGGCGAGGCGCTACGATCTCCCTGGCACTGTAAAGCTATCCTGTTAAACTAAATAAAATAAAACAAATATCTAAATATGTCCAGCAAAGGTCGGCCAGTCCACGTGGCGTTTGTGAGTTACCTTAGGCCCTGGCGGCTTACAGAACTAAGCCTTAATTGTCGCTCCTTCACACTATCTTTCGGTATGATTTCTTTCACCTCCGTTTTTCTTTTCAAGCTGCATAGCTAGTCGAGGTTTACTGACAGTCAGTAGCCTAACTGCTTCAAAACATTCCATCACAGTTAACACTATGTCATGGTTCTCATTCTGTGTGATTGTGCACCCGTTTAGCTTAAATCCGTTGTCGAAAATAGCCTTGCTTATCTTAAACTTATGACCAATATCGTCCGCAAACTGGTGCATTTCGTCTAGCGATTCAGCCATAAGAGGGTCATTCGTAAGCTGGGCGAGCAGGAATTTTATGTAATGTTCTTTGCTTCTCCTAATGAATAACTGACGGACACCAAATACCCTATCAAATTCCGCCCTGCCTAATAGCCACCCTTCTTTCAATTGTGCCCATTGTCGGCCTGCTTTGCTGATTCTTTAGGGTAGCTTCAGAAGCTTACATATCATGCCACGTTTTCCCTTCCATTCGGGTGATGGTCGAACGGGAACATCACACGTGATGGGGCCACTTTGCAAGTAGGCTTTCTTAATATCTATGCATCCCAACCTGTGTCGCAGTAAGTTGGCAAGCAATGAAATTCTTACTGGATCACAACTTGGATACTCGGTTTTCTTTGAGTTGGAGCCCAGAGTTTGGCTTAAGTAGGAGATTCTAACTTCAAGATAGCCAAAGGCTCTGTAATCACAATTCAACTCGGTCAAAATATCTATTGTAAACAAGGATATTCCCAACAGTGATAGAACGCACGTAATGTGTAATCCGCACTTAGAAAGGATGAACCGCATCTGTCAACAGAAATAAACACTTGTTTAAGCTTTCTTTTTACTTGGCTCGGGCTCGAAATTTAGCTTCAGTAATGGATATTGTGCAGTAGTAATGTCCTAATTTTAATAAATCAAGGAGGCTTCCCTATTGTGTAGGTGATATGAACAGGAAACATATCAAGTGGCCTTGTTGTCCAGCAGAGCATTTCTCTGAGTAAATGTGATTTAAGACCTACTCCATCGTGGAAATACTTGCTGTAGCAATGTCAAACGTGAAGGTCACCTACGCCGATTAATAGAGCCCAGGTTTTATGGGCGATTCTACCATCTAGTCGCTAAAGAAGAAAGTGGAGAAAATGGCTTTGAGAAATTATGCCAGATCTCTCAATATCAGTTGTAACTATCCGCCTATACGTAGACGGAGAATTTGCCTTCATGCTGGTCGAACTGTTCGGGCTCATACCGCACGACTTTACGCCGTATGTAATGACACCGTTTCTTGTATACATCCGTCTAGCCCCTGCCGCAATGAGCGAAAAAATTGAACTCCAAACCGGTTTTTGGCTCTAACTGTGTCCGCAAACCGCTTGCATTCATTTTAAACAAACTGAACCTCTGTTCCATTTTGGAAATATGCTCGTATTTCTCATATTTATAACCCAGTGCTGCTACTCTGCAGACTTCTTTCGCGACGACGCTGCTGTCTCTGCCGATGTACTTATCCCTCCACATCATGAATTCTCGGCAGCGTTCCTCACTCCAACGAAAGAGGCCCTCATACAGTTTAACGCCTAAAAAACGCGTATTACCGAAATAATTCTGGCAGAAATAAAAGTGATCGGGACACAACTATCATATATCAGAACATGTTCATATCCCCAAACTGCGAAGGCAATAAACATCGTTCATGAGGGTCAAAAGCAGACAGAGGCGGTAGAGACCGCGGAAAAAGAGCACTCGGGGGAAGAGACCCGGGGGTAGAAGAGTTATGGACACTCTACTGTTCAGTGTCGACCTTGTCGAAGAGGTAGAGCGTGCAAATTGCTAGAGTGTAGTCGATGTACACAATCTCGTGAGTACTGTGGTTTACAATTCATAATCATGAAGGTCTAAATACACAAAGTCATAACATATAAACGGCCGTAATTAACAGCGAACATATTCATCAAACTGAATCAAAGATACAAATTCAAATACCAAGCGGGCGCATCCAAAAAGCAACCAACCAGAACCGAATAGTTCTATACTCCTCCCTTTTCACCCAAAGTTTTTCTCAGAGTGTTTTGTCTCCGAGATCTTGTCAAAGTCGAAACAAAGTTTTCCAGTAAACAAAGTTAACTGAAGTGCATCAGTCAGCGCGCTGTCCTTCTTCGTCAGAGGATCAGCCAGATTAGAATGTCCAGGAACCCAAGAGATCTTATCCACAGCACCAGTCTGAAATTCGTAGCGAACACATGCAACATCACCGCGGATAGACTTGTCGATGGAATTCTTTTGTGTGGATAGTGAAGTAAAGAGATCTTTGGAGTCAACAGCCAAACGCAACTTGATTTCCTTCCCAAGTAGCTCGGTGTAGGCGTTAGAAATAGTCTTACCTTCATCAATGCCCTCAGAAGCGGCGAGGATTTCCGCAGCTGGAACACTCTTAACAGGACGCTTCGATTTGTGGGACATCCACGAGATGGCATGGTAGATGGACTGATTCTTCATTTCACCAACCAACAAACCAGTGAGCACACCAAGTTGTCCGCATTCGTCCGTCCTGGAAGCATCAGAAAAAACCAACACGCTCAGTTCGTGCTGTCTATTATCCGTCGGTATCGGATAAGCAATGGTTGTCCCAAGCTTCTTAAGCTTACGAACAATATTTATCTGTTCAACCAAATGACAAACCTTAAGTTCCGGTGCTTTCTGCTGCAAGTAGCTTGCATAGAATGAGCAGAATGGTGAAGCTGCAGTCCCAATCCAACCAAGCGAGCTGTTGGTTGAGGCAAACACGGATTTCTCGATCTTGTTCAGAGATTGATCGAACTGCTTGCGACGTTGCCTAGTGAATGGATATTCTACGACTGCATCCAACTTGTCATCTGCATCCGTCTCAATTGTCATGTCACCATTTTGCACCGTGTTGATACCAAAAAACCGAAGCTTTCCTGGACCCTTCATGACATCGCCAAACTTGAAACGCTTGTCGAACTCTTTCATGAAATGATTCACCCGATCTCCTTTTCCGGCAGCTTTCAGGTCATCAACAATTTTTGCCACAATTAACACCAATTTTCCGTTTTCTTTCTGAAAGAACAGCTGTGGCACATGCACTGATTGCGTGAGTCCAATGTCAAACATAACTTGATCAGACTGACTCTGCCATTTGGCATTTGCATTGACGAGGCCATACGCAGCTGTGAGTAGTAACCAAAGATGAGTAGCCTTCATGTGACTTTCCTTCGGAGGGCGAACATATACATCCCTCTGAGCCTCCCCGGTCTGCAGGAATGCCGCTTTTACGTCAGCTCTATAGATGTTCCATTCGTATAGAGACGCAATTGACTCAAGGATACGTAGTCCTGTGGGCGGGCACGTTGTGCAGTCTTTGCTCAAGGCATTCTTCAAGTCATCTTCATTACCATGTGGTGCTATGCGAGCTTTCAGCTTAAGCGAGCCATCATCATTGGTCTTAACCTTGTACAATGTGTGGCTGTTAATGATGTTGGCGTTAGGCGGGACTTGATTATGCGAAACAGGGCGCACAGTCTTGAGAAAAGTCTCCTCCTCCTTCTTGTAGGCGTTCACCAAGGGAAATTGGTCAAAACCCTGGGCATGATGTCTAAGGAACGGCTTGTTCCCAAAGTGATCAAGCATCGATGAGAGAACAGAAGTCTCAGTGCTTGTTACCTGTAGCTCAGGTTGCGTAGAACTAGAACTGGCCGCGAATGTCTCATTGTTGAACTTCCATACTTCGTTCGAAATATCCAAAGTTTCAGTGTCTCCGTCATCATAGTGAATGTTCAAACGTCCATCTTCCTCCTCAGAGTGAACAGTACCCGGATAGAACTGATCTTCGAGAGGCCAGAACACTGAGATGTTGTCACCGACAGATGGTTCAACGTTTGCAGACTCAGTGGAAAAATCATCATCAAGAGGTTTGATGTCTTCAGACGACGACACTGGAGTATCAGAGCCAGTTGCAGTATGTCCGGTGAGGTCAAATGAACTCTCCTCATTCGACTCATCAATAGAGTCGATACCTTCTTGCACTAGTTGTGCAAAGCTCTCTTGAGGTAGGGCTTTACGGGTGTCCTCAAAAGCAACTGTAACTTGTTTGCCTTTGCGTCCAGGTACAGTCACTGAGCGAGCACTGCGGTCAACGGAGAGAATTGGCTTGGCAATAGACCATTTTCCTCTCTTCTCGTGGTCTTTCTTATGATATACTTCGACCATGTCGCTGACAGCGATAGGTGGATCAGAGACCGCCTTCGAGCGCAAGATGAGCGCTAGCTTCCTGCGAGCGTGAAGTTGATCGCGAGCAGTGCGAACATCATCGGGTACAGTCGTATCAGTGGGCTTTGCCACAACGGGACATGTAAACCCTTTGGCCAGTTCGAATGCAGACATTGTGTCATTCCCGTACAAGTCATTCGAAATGGAGACAGACTTGTATGCTCCAAGCATAGGATCAAAGTCCTGTCCAGCAGCTTCTTTCAAGCGGAGAAAGACACTGCGTATGATATTGTGCTTCGACTCGATGGCATTCTTAGAGTGCCTGCCAGGAGGCACTGGCTGAACTGGAATCCCAAGGTTGTCGATGTAGTCTTTAAACACACCGACTTGAAAGGCTTTGTCTGCCCGAATAGACTCAGGATACCAGAACTGGGAAACCCAAGCTGCTTCGAATCCAAAAATAGCTTCTTTGAGGTTTGTCGATGACACCGCATGAACACATGAGTACCTCGTGATTAGATCCATTAGATGCATAAGCAATATTTCATCCAAGTGCAAGTGGTCAACGCACAGAACCTCGTTGAAATTCTTGGATAGTGAGCTGATAGATACCTTGCGGCTCGGTTGCGGAACTGCTGTTGAACGACAAGCAGAACAACGATTGACCATTTGTGTAACATAAGATGCAACCGTGTCATTCCAAAATCCGTTTCTTTCTAGAAGAAGCTTGTAGTCGGTAAGGCTAGCATGTCCGCACACATGCTTGTGTACCTTGTCAATGATTCTCTTTACCTCAGGCCATGGTTTCGAATTGACAGTTACAGCTGAAAGGCATGAAAGCACAGAGCTCTTACTGCAGCTACCAGTAAAGCGATTGAGCTCGACGTAGCTCAAAAAATCACGGTTGACGAGAGAAATAGATTCCCTTGTACCATTTGCAAGAAAGACCAGAGCATTTATTCCAATGTGCTCAATGTTGGCCTTGCTGGTCACATTCCTTCCTATGACCCACTGAGATGAACCGTCTAATACCAAATGCTTGATTTCGATCAGAGACCCTTGGTCTGATCTGGCTGTCAAAACAATGGAGCCTAAAATGCGGCGTGCTGGACTAGCATGATCTCCTGTCCCATACTGCCAATGGGTGTGTCCATTGAGCGTGTCGGGAATGGGCCCTAAGGTGGGGGTTGTTGGCATTCCAAGATGTTCACCCAACAGGCCAAGTTCAACTGAGCCAATTCCAGCATATGGCGCTCCATCATCAAGAAGAGGTCCTAGTTCAACAGTTGGCATATTTGTAGTAGCAGAGGAACTGCAGAGACGGTTTGTGGTCACACTATAATGTGGAGCGGCTGGAGATGTTGCCGTGCTAGACGTAACAGGCTTTAGAGTCGTTGCCATATTGAATCGAACCGTCTTTGTATGCGATTTGTCATCTGTGTCACGTCTTGAGCTTTCGTGATACCTAGATCGCGAGGAACTCAAGCCATTGGCTCCTGATCTTTGGGGTCTGTCAAAAGACTTGCAATGTGAGGGAAGTGATCCATCAGCATTGTGGTTGCGTTTCCAATGTCCGTACTTACCGCACAGATCACATGGATACTTCATTGTAGGAGATTGTCCCTTTTGATTGAACCGGTGTCGCTCATGACGAGTTGTACCACCAGAGCTGGCCGATAAGGTTCCATACTCTTGCGCTGGATGCGAAGTCTTGTCGCATTGCTTGATTACAGAGGCTACAGACTGATACGTGATGGCACTTAAAAACTGTTCGTTAGAAGACTGTGAATTTAGGTTTTCGTCCGACGGTGCAGCAGCAGCCATGACAGACACACGCTGAGAGTCATCAATTGCAGAATTAGACAGTAGCATCAAAGCTGTAATACATTCCGGTAGTTTAGTTGTCGTGGAAATAGAGTTGAATCTTGCAACCTGTGCAGAAAAACGAGACTCAAAATTCTTCATGGTCTCGGTATTACCACGTCTTGTATTCCAGAGTTGGTTAAAGTCACGATACGCCTCACTCACTACAGAAAGAGCGTCTTTCTGATAAATTTTGCCAACTATAACATTGACGGCACCTTCAGTAACCAACTCAGCCTCTGAAATTCCGGAGCAGAGGTCTTTAGCACGCCCGTACAGCTGGGACTTAAGACAAATTGCTTGCAGAGTAGCTGGGATCTTGTGACTGTTTGAGGCGGGCAGTGCGTTGTGAAATGTCTGCCAAAGATTGACAGCATCACGATATTCTTCTTGATCACCTTTGCCATCTGTCCATGGGGGGGACTTGGCATCCCAGGAGAACTTAGGCCTGGAAGGCAAATTGGAATTGGGCGCTGGGCCCATAACTAGAAGAGTTATGGACACTCTACTGTTCAGTGTCGACCTTGTCGAAGAGGTAGAGCGTGCAAATTGCTAGAGTGTAGTCGATGTACACAATCTCGTGAGTACCGTGGTTTACAATTCATAATCATGAAGGTCTAAATACACAAAGTCATAACATATAAACGGCCGTAATTAACAGCGAACATATTCATCAAACTGAATCAAAGATACAAATTCAAATACCAAGCGGGCGCATCCAAAAAGCAACCAACCAGAACCGAATAGTTCTATAGGGGGAGCACAAAGCCTACTTAAAGAGAATAGAAAGCACCCAAGAGGGGAGAAAGAAAAAAAGGGGGGAGGAGTTAGACCCCCGGCACTGCAGACTGTATTTGCCTTTACCCACCCACACCTTTCTTACCATACCGTCCTCTTTAACTCAAATCCTTTTCCCTCGTCGTATCAACAGGATGGCACACGTGTCTGGTAATAACACAACCGTACCACTCGCTTTGATCGGTCACTACTATGACTTCCACTTGTTGTAAATTTCCCATAAATAGGGCCTTCGGAGTGACAATTGTTTGAAAATTGATAACTACCATCGGACGCGAACGGACACAGGAGCTTTGAAGGGACTTTTCCGGAATAATGGCGCATGTGCCTAGAGATTGTACCCAAAACTATATGATATAAATACAAAAATTGAAACGTTTTTTCCCGATGATTTGAAGCTGGAGAATTTTTTTGCTGACTATGAAGGATAGCCTGAACTACAAAGAGAAAAACCTGTGGTCCACTAAGATCCTCAGAGACGTTAAACAAAAGCAATCACGCCATCTGGGACCAACACCATGGGCCAACGTCTTTCCAAGAACAATAACTGAAACATCAGCACTAAAACCCAGAATTGTCCCAAAATACCATAGATAAGGCAATGAACTTACATTTATCCAGGTACGTTAATGTATCTCGATCATTTATTGTGGGACGGCTCTCTTCCATTCTTTTCACACTGAAGCACTAAGTACGCGTTGAATTGTGTCTTTAAAAGAACATTTAAAACATTTAGTTCTTAAATTTTGTACGACAGAGAGTCCTGATCCCTTCACCAAAACAGCTAGAAGTGTTGGTGTCAGAAAAATCAGATCCAAAAAACAAGCAGGCCGCAGTCTGAGTCCACCGTACTCACGTCAATAATGAAAAACGATCCTATGAGCTAACATATCTATTTGAAGTAACCCTACTCGTAAATTTTTTTGGATGTAGTTACCGACGATTTCGTAAAAGAAGATTTTGATGCGATTGTTCAACAAAAAATGCATTCCTCTGATCATCAACGTAGATCGCAACCGCCAGCGATATAGTCCTCTTATGTTCGCACCAACTTCTTCTACGGCGAACAGTATCAATTAGAGAATATTTCTACGCTCGAAATAACTGCCAGTCCTCACCACCTCATATGCCCAAATTGGAACCATTTTAACAAAATAACTCTACAACCTCCTTCCACGGTACCATTCTCGACCTTTTTTCGTAGTACCTGAACCATTATTGCGCACCTTAAAAGGGTCTAGTCTAAAATTATTCAGGCCTAGCCGTAACTGAAAACAACTCGGGACACTGACTTATTTTTAACTCCAATGTCAGATGGTCCCATCAATATTCTCAAGTTTATAACCAAGAAAATGTAAATGTATAATGATTTGAAGACTAAAGCAGTAAGGGGCTTCATTATTCCTAAATCTGAAATGTTTGTAACAACCCCACAGGAGTTTTTCTAAAAGAGACCATCATTCATCATTAACATCAAGTAAAGAGAACGCATTTATGAAACAAACAGTTCCGTTAATCGTAATAGATAACTTCACCATTTTTCTCGCACTATTCTATGAGTGTTTCACAGTAATATTGAAGACCAAGGTTAAGGCACACTTTGAAGTTCGGTTTTTCATAGAGATAAACATATTTAGAGCTTCTGGGTTCTCTTTGACATATTTAATTCTTTGAAGAGCCTACATTTCGGCTTCTAGGTATTCCAACGATTTTGCTCCCACGTTTATGATTTCGACTTTTTCCATAAGATTTTTGTTTGCCATTTTGAATATGACAGCAGTGTTGAGAGCAGTATTGGTGACACAGTGGAGCGATTTTTGCGCTGCACTCAAACTTTTTGCATTCGGAGTATATGTCGTAGTGATATCGATGGGACTTATGGCAACAGCAATGACTCTGACAATAACGTGTGCATCTAGATGTATCTTTTATGCAAAGTGCATGAAGGCAAATAGGAGGCACCATTAAAATGTCCTTCGTTGAAGACAAAACGACAGATTACTGATAGAAGAATTCTTTCGGACTCCCTTTCAAATATATATATATATATATGCAGAATGCAACAGTTTTGCGATCTTCGATTAAATATATAATCAACAAAAATACGGTACAACGCATTTTAAAGAGAAGTTGCTGCACTTATATAGTCGATGAGAACAATTGCAGAGTACATTTCACAAATATTCAACCCGTGCTACATTCCACGTAAACCTTTCACCTTCCACTTTTTTGACCACACATTCTCGGTCGAACAATTTTGATGGTCAAAGGCTTTCTACATCACTGAAACATGAAGCCCCGTTCCATAACCCAGGCTTGAGTTGTTGTTATTCTGTGAGGCAGAATATGAGACTGATTTGAAGTACATCCGATCTGCGTTCAAAACTCTGTCAGCTTTATAAACCTTAATGTGGCTGTGGATTCGCTCGTTTTGCTCTGGAGTTTTGTTGGAAAGTACATCTCGTGATTTTCATTATTTCTTACGATTTTAAATGTAATGTTTAACTTTGTTTTCGTTTTAGCTTCTAAAATACATTGTTTTCTAATCAAAAGTACTGTAAAGACGCGGTTCATGTCACAGGTATAATTTTGGCGAATGATGTTGTTGAAGACGTCTCGCGAAAGGAAACTGTAGAATTACAACACGCAATCTGTTTCAGATAGCTGCGTAGGTTACACTACAATTCTAACAAGCGAACCTTAGATAGACACGAAATAGAATCTTTAGTTTGGATTAATAGTCTAGTTTTGTAGACGTTGAATTAGAATGACGCTGTTTACTTGGCGCGGTAGAGACCCACACCTAGCTCCCAGCCACTATAAAAGAGCTCGGAACAAGAAAAATACTTCTCTTGTACGACATCAATCCACTGAACAACTTTCAACCTCTTCCAGAACAACTTCTCCATCACCATCACCGCCCTTCTCATCCGTCTTGCTCACCCGGCGCGTTCTATTCCGTTTACGCCGATTCCGCTGCACCGTCGCGTTCTACACCGCTTACACTGAATCATCTTTTGCACGAAATTCCGGAATCTATGTGCGCGTTTTGATGAAAATGTTTGGATTTTTTTTATTTTTTCAAACGTTATTTTTCAACCCCGATCTTTCAAGTTTGAAGATCTGAGAAGTGGCTTTGAAGTTAAATGCGTGGAATATTTTCTGGATTTTTCTTTGTGTTACTGTTCTGTCACTCAATTCTGGCTACTTTGCAACCGTCGTTGCTAGTAATTGGAGAGGATACAGTTGATAACTTTGAAAAATGGTATTAAGCCAAGAATGGCGCAGTAATAATTAAGTTTTTATATGTACTTTTTGGAATTGTGTGTAAAATTTTCTAAGCGATTTGTTTTTACATACAGTGCCCAAATCTCAATCATCTTCCGAATATTTGTCCGATTCTGGAGCCAAGCACGTGTGTGATAACAACCGCAATAAAAATAGCAACCGAAATAGCGTACCGATTGTTATCGAAACCGAAGCGGTTGAAACTGACGAAAGCTTAAGTGGCGAAAGAACGCAACAAACCAGCAACAACGAAGGTCTTCCTATTACTACACATACCCCTTCCATCTTTCGTTTCCCTTGTATAGAGGTTCTCTCTGAGAGAAAATGGCGTCATTATCTCCGCTTTTTTAATCGAGCAGATCGGCGTATACATAAGCCCCCTCCGATGAAACGTGCGTTTAAGCGTTGTGCTGTGTGTAACATTTCTGTTTTCAGTATTCAGCAGCTCGAATCGCATCAGAAAGGAAAGGGTCATAAACGAAAGCTTCGCCGGACCAACTATATGCGTGAAGGTATTCACTGCCGCGTTTGCAACATTTCATTAACTGAAGCTCACGACCTCATGGTTCATTTTCATAGCAGCCGTCATCGTTCTACTCTAAGGGGAAAACCCTATTTGACTAAAAAGTGGTTAGTAATAAAGAAAATATTTCTTTTTAGAAAAAGTACTTTATTCTTTGCACGAGAGCTAAAGACACAATCAATCTAGATATTATTTATTCATTAACTTATGGTTATTACTAGATCTCAAGAATCTGCAAGGGACCAACCGAATGCATCAGGTGATCAACTGCCTGCTTCTAATAAATCATCACAGATGCCAGCCAACAGTAGGCTTCAGTTTTCATCTGCAGGATCCTTGATTCCTTCTCCAATACCGGGTGTTAGTTTTGCAGCGTCTCCGACTGTTCGCAACATGTCCGATGGTGCATGTAATATGTTTGGAAGATCTCTGGTGATCCGTCAACCATCTCAGAAGAGTCTGTTGAACACTATTCGGAGTTACTTGGCCGATCTACCCGGTATCACTGGGAATCAGCACGTGAATCTCATTAAAGGAGACAATTTACCTGATATATTATTTAATCACCAAGTATCATTCAATGTGGCTTTGTTCAGCTCAAATGCTCGTCTTCTACAGAAACTCGGCGTCGAATTGCCCATTCCTTCTTCTGGAAGGACTATGAACCGTCCAGCATTTACGATCTACGTCAAGAACGAAGACCGAACCATTGCTGAAGAAGCTATACTGGCTTCAAAAGAGTCTTTAACCTTTGCCTCATACTTCGAGCAAACATCCGTCTCTCAAGTCCACCAGGAAGTCGAAAAAACTATCGAATTTTGAATAATCAATCTAATATGCCTTGGCAAACTATCAAGTGAGCACTGACAACGTAGATCTTCCCAAGATCTCGCGCAATCTGGCAATGCGTTTCAAGGACAAAAACTCTAAATTATCCGGAGCCGTTGGAGAATCTTGAATGGATTCTTATAACGAATATCGTATTGCACTAGAGATTAAATGGTACTCGATTACAAACATATTCAGCTTATGCATAATATTCTAAGAGATAATGCAAATTGTTTCTTCAACGACCATGTCGTTCAAAAAGCTCAATCTCTCTCTGATGCTACAAACCTTATTGGAGTATATTTTCAATACATCTCTAAACAGAAGCGCATTGAAATTCGTTTGATGAACACACGAATTGATACCTTCCAATCAGAGGAATGCACGGCAACTCAGACCATTGAAAAATTGGATTCAGAAATATCGAAACTATCTGTTCAAGGTCCACCACATTGTCGTATTGAGGCAAACAAACAAAACGCGAAGAAGCCAATGCTGAAACACGAAATCCGCTAAAAGACATATCAAAGGCTTGCCAAACGTGTCAAAGTATTACCCCAAAACCACAACGATTTCGGGTTTCCATTCCTCAAAGAGTTGTTTTTAACAAAAATCTCGCTATGTATCTATTTTTCATAGACAGAAAACCTGTATTGCACGTGGTTGATATACATACCCATTTCGAAGCCGCTCGCTTTTTAGATGGACGTTCTATTGAAGATATTTGGAACACTTTCTTAGAATGTTGGGCAACAGTATACACGGGGTACCCCAACTCTATCCATTGTGACCAAGGTTCAGCTTTAACATCTTTTCAATGAAAGGAAATTATGAATGAATTTGGCATTGATTTTATTCTGTCTGGAATGGAAATTCATAACTCCATTGGTGTTGGCGAACGATATCATGTTCCCTTAAGACGAATATATCACAAAATCAAATTCGATGCCAACATTTCAAACGAGAACTTTTTTCTCGCCACAGCTATGAAAGCTATGAATGACACCATGAACCCGGAAGGTCTGGTTCCATCGCTCCTATTCTTCGGCACTTTGTCAAGATCTCCTGGGATCTCAAGCAAGCTCTGTGGACTGCTTGTTTTGAAATGGAAATTATCGCCTATGAAATAAGCCTGAAACATGCCCTCGAATCACCTCTTCCAGAAGCCGCTCACCACGATTTCGAAGCAGGACAAAAGGTTTTGATCTATCGAGAAAAAGAGCTACCTCGAAGGACTGGACTATTTGAAGTAATCAGAGTTACAGGCAAACAACTTTTCGTAAAAAAGAAAAATTGCCAGAAAGTACAACATAGTATTACGCAAGCCGAACATTATATTTCCGAAACTTCTGAAGTCATTTTTGAAATACTGATTTCTCATGGACTCGATGATATCATTAACTACGTGTTAAATGAGTTCTCAGACGGAAATGAAGGAATCATGAGCAACGATGAAAAAACAATATATATTACTGAAACCCTGAAACCAAGTGATCCTCGTTGTAATTCCCCAAAGTTTTCAGAACCCAAAAAGAAAGAAATTGATGGTTAAGAGTGACGAGATACTTGAAAAGTTGTTACACGTAGTGAAGTTCTAAAAGATGCTAATATTATAGGATCTAAATTTGTGTTAGCAATCAGGAATCCAGGAATTACGGAAGAAATTCATAAGGCGAGACTTGTGGCACAAGGATTTTCCGAAAATGAAAAGAACCACTTAGTGCCTAATGTTTCTACCGTTTGCAATAGTACAGTTCGGCTTTTTATGACAATCGCTGCAAATTTCGACTACAAGGTATGGAGTCACGATGTTACCGAAGCCTACATTTAGAGTAATCAAGACCTTACTCGAAAGGTATACATACGACCTCCTAAGGACATGGATATATCCAAAGATTTTATCCATCTTCTTATCAAACCACTGTATGGTTTATCAAATGCCTGTGATATTTGGAATTTGACAATTATGTCACGTCTACGAGAAGAACTGTGAATGACCGCAGTGAAAGGTGGCTTTTTCTGTTTTTTCAAGAAATCTGAAGGTAATCTCTTTGAAATCATTGGATCATATGATGACGACTTAGTTATTACTGGTAAAGATGGATTTATAAAGTTCACAAACAAAACTTTAGAACGTTTCGAATCGCGAGACAGAGTTGTTGTTTCTTTCAAATTCGGTGTAACTCAAGTTACGGCCAACCGATAACAGTATGAAATTAATCAAAGAAATATCAAGAATAGAATTATGCCAATGGAAAATAACAATGACTATGCAGAGTTCAGATCCAAAAGAGCTCAACTTGCCTGGCTTGTGAACCCAACCAATTCCACACATTTCTTCTTCGTGAACAAAACTGCTCAAGTCACGGAGAAAATGTTTACGAAATCTATTGGACGAAGAATGAATAAGGTCACTATGGAGATTCAAGAACAAACAAATGCTTTGAAGTTTTTGAAGCTAGATCCAAACTCTCCCTGTATACGAACATACAGTGATTCTTCATTTGAAAATAATGAAGACAGTACTTCCCAACTTGGTTTTCTCATTCTATTGGCTGATCGTTCCAATCGTTGTAACATTATTCATCACAAGAGTTACAAGAGCCGTCGAGTTGTGAGGTCTGTATTAGGAGGTGACGTTTATGCTTTTGCAGATGCCTTCGATTTCGCATACACGCCTAAATTTGACTTGGAAACTTTACCCGACCAAGTAATTCTAATTAAGATTTTCACAGATTCCAAGAGCCTTTTCGATGTCACCACAAAATCTTTATCTACAGGTAAAAAACGACAATTAATCGATTTTTCGGCAGCCCGTGAAGCATCGAAAAGGAATGAAATATCTGACATTGGATTCGTGAAATCTGAAACGAATCCCGCTGACATTTTCCCGAAGCAAACAATGAACAAATCATACAAAAATATTTACAAAAACAACCATTATGATCACGAAATTGAACAATGGATAATACGTCAATATGCTTGAACAATTGTTTCGCTTAAAAGAAAAGTCCGAATTGTGAGGACGTCTCGCGAGAGGAGAAAGTAGAATTACAACACGCAATCTGTTTCAGATAGATGCGTAGGTTACAATACAATTCTAACTAGCGAACGTTAGATAGACACGAAATAGAATCTTTGATTTGAATTAGTAGTCTAATTTAGTAGACTTTGAATTTGAATGACGCTGCTTACTTGGCGCAGTGAAGACTAACACCAAGCTCCCAGCCACTATAAAAGAGCTTGGAACAAGAGAACTACTTCTCTTGTCCGACATCAATCCACTGAACAACTTTCAACCTCTTCCACCACAACATCTCCATCACCATCACCGCCCTTCTCGTCCGTCTTCTTGCTCCCCCGCCGCTTTCTACGCCGTTTACGCCGATTCCGCCACGTTCTACACCGCTTACACCGACTCTTCTTTTGCACAACAGATGTAAAGCATTGCGGTATACAGCTTAAAACAAGAATTAGAAGGCGCTCTTACAAAATCACATGAAGAAATAATTGTTCTAAACTATACTTGAAGTTGACAGATGCATGCTTCCAACTAGACACTAACGAAAACATTAGTAAATCAGGAGGATTGAAGAACGCAGAGCAACATATACGACTCTCATCACGCCCATTTACTCTGTGTAGAGATCTTAGTACGTATTGCTACCTAATACTATCAATAAACAATATTGTGTGGTTGACAACAATAAGAACCAAGTATACTTTCGACGAAGTCTACTTAGAGAGGGCAGTCGTGACCCCTTATTCTTACTAATGAAAGCAATCTTGCTATACCATGGTAATTTTTCATAAACCAAACCATCGAGCGTTCCGGAGTAGCGATAAAGAAAGTGCCCAAAATAAAATGGAGCTCAATCTCCATTACATTTCAAACACTGTTTTATTTGCTACATGCACTTACACGTGGTGTCGCATGTGGTGGACTTTCGAAAAGAACTGTATTTTCTCACTCGATTAGCTGTCGGCGCCAAAAATGTCATTCCGTGTCTTCGTATGTCAAACGTGTTTCTGGTTTATGAAAAGCTAAGCGCTGTAGACCTCAACACTTCAAGCAATTTATATAATCAGACAATTTAAACAGCTTTATCTACTTGCCGTTAAGGCTCAGACCAAGGTTTACGGAATTTTCGCTGCGTAACAGCTTCGCACTCGACGCTAAGAGCTATGAAGCCAGACAAAATATTAACTACAATTAGAGATACCAACTCGGTTTGCCCTCCATCTCGGGCGGCAAATGCGACCCTCCAGACGAGGAGACAAAACAAGCGCCATTCTTGAAATGGTGGCACCACCAATCTGTTTTGAACAACAAACAAAATGAAAGACAATCTGGAAGTCATGTTGCAACCACATACTTACTCTTCAAGGCTTCATTGTAGACCACCGCATGGTAAAAACAGGGCCCTGTCACGTACCATTCAGTGTACTAAAGGTCGTTTTGGCCGACAAAATTCGCGTACTGCGGAACCTTTTTTCGAAGGACGACGCAGGCAACAGAACGGCTGCGGTGGACGAAAGGTATACAAGGCCCGCAGTACGAGCCGATTGGCGAATGGGGACAGTTTGTTAAGGTAAAGCGCGGCGGCTTGGCGGTGCCGGAGTCTGCTAAATCGAACAGTTGTGTAGTTGTTCATATGAGGGTTGCGAGCGAGTCGCCTAAAGTGGAAGAACGATCATCGCAAGAGGTATCACAAGAACACCTTGAACAGTGGATAGCGCGGGTTCAAAAGAGAATGTTCGAAGATAACACACTTGTAAAAATATGGAAAGATTCGAAACGACCGAAATGTTGTGCTGCCTTCGCTTTGACAGACAAGACCTCGAGGGTGCTCCGCTCTTGACGGAGAGGATATGTAGCATACTGGGTGCATATGAATCGGAACACCGAAAATACTGTGTTCACGCGATGAAACAGACCTAAGCTATCGTTTGAGGGATACCGGAATACGGGCAGGTATGAGAAAAAAAGTGATGAAAAAAATTTGGAAATAAACTTTTTTATTTGAAAGTATTGTATTTATTGTATATTTTTTGGGTGCCACCACCAGATTTTTTATTTGAGATTGTTCAAATAGTTGTCACAAAGCAACTCCACGTGTGTGAAATACTGTTGTTAGACGCTGTGGGTTATCGGTTATTTTATACATAGGATACTCTGTAAGATGGACTATGAAAGGCACTTTTAGATTAGGACAAGATCGTTTGCTCCGCTGAGGGCTTGCTACCTGCTCTCCGCGTCGCTTCGTTTTACTCTTTAGGGCTGTACCTTTTGGTACTCGTTGCGCATTTTTGATAGGACACAATCTCGGTAGCTGACGATGTTCTTGCACTCACGGCAGAGTACCCGTTCAATTGGGTTCTTTGTAGATATAGGCGACTTGGCAACATCGATACCCTTTCATTACTCCTATTACATCTTAACTGCCGCCGTAAACTATCCAACCTTACGTCTTATACCATTTTGTGTCACCTACCCCCCAGTCGCATGACACTATTGTCAAACCACTTGGTTTCCGACAGCTTGAGACCATGTTTGGCTGTTTATTGCGGATTAACGGTGTGAAGAGAGCTGCAATATTTCTTTTACGGCGATCTGGTTGAGCAATCTGTGGGAAATCGGATTATCTTTTGTCAAAACGTCTGCAATATTGACGTTTCTTGAAACCCACCTTAATACATTCAGCTCTTTATATTCAAATGAGTAACGTAGACGTTGCACAGTTTAGCGCAGATGGTATCTTTCACCCTCTTGTGTCGTCTTTTTCGAATCAAAAAGTCCTTTCGAATCGAAATTGCGCACATGCTTGAATTCGTCTTCAGAAGACACAGATTTCAAAGCACACTTGAGATTGCACCCGCGATCATCAGCGTCAGTGCATGCCAGAATTTCAGTGCTGTAGGAAAAGTACGTCACTCTTCTCTGCTTCATTCTTTCCCAGTCAATAAGAGTTACGTTCTAGCATTTCCCTCATCAGTTCTGTATCTAATGCCAGTGTACCGCAATGACTGGTGGGTCAGGGTACTGGACTCAACCTTTGGTAGCGTAGTAGAGCGGATCCTAAGGTCCGTATACTTGACGGCGGCACTTCCAGAGTACTTGGGGCAATGAGCGAGCGTTCACTGCGTATTCCTACAGGTCGGAGCTACGGAAACAACGGCTTGAAAACCAATTGATGGAACTAATGTACCAAAGGGGGTAATTTTGTATCTAAAGGTACATACCCAATTCTAAGGGAGAAGCGTCTCCCTATCCAATTAAATATAGATGGCAAGGCTCTGAGATCTCCAGTGCACTGGAAGGCTATTTTATAACACTAAATTAAATAAAAAACTTCTCGAAATATGTCTAGCTGAGGTCGGCCAGTCCATGTGGCGTCTCTAAGATATGTGAAGGAGCGATGTTAACGGTTGAGCCCTGTAAGCTGCCGGGCCCCGAAGGATCTTGCAGGTGACACGTGTACGGGTCGACTTCAGGTGGACTCATGTAGATTATTAATTTATTTTAATCAGTGTAATAGACTAGCAGTACAGTGCCAGTGAGATCTCAGCGCCTCGCCAGTACTATTTACTTGGCTCGGGTGACGCTTCTCCCTTAGAGTATGGTAGGCACTGTTAGGATACTAAATAATCCCATTTGGTATATTAGTTCCACCGTTTGGTCCTCAAACCATCGTCTCCGTAGCTCTAACCTGTAGGAATACGAAGTAAACGCCAGCCCAATGCACCAAGTACTTTGGGAGTGCCGCCGTCGAGGATTCGAACCTTAGGACCCGCTCTACCACGCTACCACCGGTCGAGGTCCGTACGCTGACCCAACAGTCATTGCGTTACAAGATACCTTAGGCCCTGGAAGCTTCTAGAACTCAATCGTAATCGATCCTCCTTCACATGTCTCCCTCGTTAGGATTCGACCGTCTCGGCGAAGTCCAAACTACCTCACACCTTCTTTGGAGTCTGGCCGCACTTGGACCTATACACGATGCCCAATATTGCCTTCAGGGTCAGAAAATAGTGATCATCAGCACCCTAATGGCATAAGCACGAGCGGTGCCGTGTCCATCATGTCAATGTCCAATGACCAATTCGGGAGACGTGAGTGCTTTGTTGCTCTCGTTACCCTTTGGCGCGACGGGGTCTCGCATCGCCACCATCCTCGAGAATATGAGTAGGTTTGAGCTGACCCTTAGCACCAGGTTGGCTATTAATCGCCTAAAGTAGTTTGCGCGCACCAAAAGGGTCATCACCGCTTTTCCTTTAGTGACTCTATGTGCTTCGTTCACCGTGAAATACGGTGCGCGCTTGGTCAATCGTGGTTTCCGTCGATCAGCCCGCCCGACCCAGTTCCATCACCCCTTCTTTCCGTCTTGGTATTCCTCCATTGGTCGCGCACGATGCCGCACTCGCCTTATAAGCCCGTCGGATACGCCACTCTCCCTCCGAACTTTGTCGCTTCCGTCGGTTTCCCTAGTCGTTTCCCGACGGTCCAACCGGTGGGCAGCGGCGCCATGGCTTCGAAGAACCAAGCGGGGAGCTCTTCGAGATATCAAGTAATGTATGAGAGCCCTGAGGACCGTTATGACCATACCATGGGATGAAACCCGCGGGCAGTGCGTCATGCCATTCTGCCGACTTATATAGAAGAACACCAGAAGTTTTGTCCCATGTATCTCGATGCCCGAAGATTCGCTAAGATTCCCAATTTCCGGAGGGGCAATAAAAGTGCGTACAACGTCTCATGTTATAACCGTTGTTTGCATTCTCCAGCAGAGGGAAGATCTGAAGACTGCTATGGTCAATCTTCTGCAGCAGAACGCACAAATGATGTCCTAGAGGGTGAAAGCAGACTTGGATGCCCTGTATGGTCTACATTTGAGCAATCGGGAGGCTTTCGAGAGTGACGAGAGTTCCTCAGGGGAATCTCCGCCGAAGAAACGTGCTCAGCTTGCTGATGCCGGTCTTATTGGTACAATAGGCTCCTCGGATGATCCTAGCCCCAGTTTTGCTACTACAGGTTCCAATGAAGACGATGGGGGTACTCCTGCGCTGCTCCAGTGAGTCCTGTTGGTGTTTAGGGCACTTTTTCGAACCTTGAGGTCATGGCGAGGGCTGTTAGGCCTCTGCTAGTTAGTCAAATAAAGTAATGCTTGTGCTTTTCTAAAGTCGATCCTTCAGCTCTCAACCGTGCGTGCCTCTGGACGTCGTCCAAATCTTGGGAGCTTCCTCAGGTCCTCTTCAGTTGTCGACTGAGGACTGACGTTCTTATCTGAGGCGGGAGCTACGGCGAACCGTCGTGTCGGGAGGCGTTTTGGTATTATTCAGGCCCATGATTGCCTCCCCTTGAGGGCTGCGCTCCGTGCTGCCTATGTTGCGCCAGTAGAGGGTGACAAATTTTGCCGGAATGGTTTCAGGCTTTTGGAAAGTTTTTTTAATGAATATAGCCAAACCAACGGACATGATAGTGCATTATCTCACCTTTTACCCGACCGGTGGAGATGATTCGCTCAATAACTTATTCTTAGTGGTGTTCCTTCCCCGGATGGAGAGTGTGGTCGAAAAGGGCGAATCCATCGGAGTCGGTTGGGAGAGATGGGTCATCGTCGTTTACATTGATAAATGGGTCCATTGGGACAGTCGGGTCCATGAATATTGCCTTAGAAGCTGTGGTGACCCGAGCCTCGACCTGAGGTCATGGTGTTTCCTTTGGGTCAAGGAGCTGGTACATCGGTGGTCTGGAGGGGCTGGGAGTTCGCGTCACTTGATCAGTAGACACAGTGTCCTGTAGGCCGTCAAATAGTATCGTAATTGTGTGTTGACTGGCCTTAAGGATTTTATATGGTCCTGTCGAGCGGGGTAGAAGTTCCTGCGTAGTCTCCCCGAGGTCATCACTGTCTTTCGGTGGCCGGTCCAGGTAAACCAATTCCGTTTTCATAAAGGTGGGAGTGTTCCTGACGGCTTTGTCGAAATTGACCTTGTAGCGTCGTTGTGCTTTGGGCAGTACAGTTCTAGCCGATTGGATAATGCTGTTGATGCGTCGGCGCGAGTAGCGCTTTGCTTGAGTAGGAATCATCCCTTCGGTTATGTCCTGGGATATAATGAACTCCTGAAGGTCAACAGATATCGGCGGCGGTGATCTCGTGAGCGTTGAATCAAATGGTTTTGTCCCCGTGGGAGCGTGTACTTGCGTGTTGTACGCATATACCAGTGGCTCAATGTAGACGTCCCAGTCCAGTTGGTGCTCCGATACGTAGTGTGCCAATCGATCCAGAAAGATACAGTTGAAGAGTTCGGCTTGGTCATTGGTTTCCAGGTGTTATGCCGTTGTGGTTACATATGTGATACCTAAGGTAGCACAAACGTGCGAAAAGAATTTGGATACAAACAGGCTACCCTTATCCGTAAGGGGGTAGAGTGGTATGCCATAGGGATATACCCAGTGGGACAAGAATGCCGTGGCGATATCCGTACCTGTTGTCTTTCCTTGAATTAGGGCCCACGTAAGTTTGGTAAATCTATCGGTTACTACGAGGACCACCCGTGTCCCATGGGACGACTTGGGCAAAGCTCCAAGTATATTCATTGCGACGAATTGCATCGGGCCTGCGGCAGGGAAAAGTTTCAATTTGGCCCGATGGATGGCGCGAGACACTCCAATTTGTGCTTACGAAGTGCAGTTCCGTGCGGTTTTCCATAGGTCCTACGCCAGTAGTGGCCGGTAGAAGAACTGTCTTAGGGTCTGGTACATTCGTCGGCCTCCCAGGTGACCAGCCAAGCGGGGTAAATGGGCGAGGTATAGGAATCGCGCCCTTAGCGAAGTTGGTATTACCCGTTGGAGTGCGCCATCCAGCGGTGAGCGGCGACATAGTAGTCTAAATCGGTCCAAGTCGAACAGGCATCCTGGGGTTCTTACCTATTAGGCTGTTTCTTTGCAGTATTCGTCTTCGACCTGCGCCTGTAGGAGTTCCTCAATAGTTATAGGGAGGAGCTCTTTCTCCTCCGGGGATATCGCATTAACCAGAGGTCGTGCCGAATTGGGCGGTACTGTCTCCCAGTTCAATAGGTATACTTCGTTCTTCTTTACCTCAGGATCCTCGTATTGCACGTTAACCATAAGGTAACCTGTTTCCGTATAGTCCTGAGGTCCATCATCTGTAAAAAGGGGTGGGAATTAGGTCGTCCAATGGGGTGCCATCAGTTCCGTCTGTAATGATTCGCTACAAGGCATTTACTGCCTGGTGCTTGATTCCTGACTTATAGGTTATCTCGTAGTCATATTCTGACAGCCTGAGGCGCCACCGAGTGAGGCGACTTGATGCATCGGTCATATTGAGTAGCCAGCGGAGTGAATAGTGGTCTGTCCTAATGGTAAACCTAGTTCCCTAGGGCTACGGACGGAGTGTCAATTCGGACTCTACGATGGCTAGAAATTCCTTTTCGGTGGTGCTGTTGTTTCGTTCCGCACTAGTGAGCGTTCTGCTCAGGTATCCAATAGGTCTATAGTCCTTCCGTGTCTCCTATTTCTCTAGCCGTGCACATCCTACTTGGAAATCAGAAACCTTTGTGTCCAACACAAAGGGCCTCTTTAGTATCGATAAAGCCTGTATAGATGGGTTCAAAAAATTGTCCTTTAGGTTCTGAAATGCCTGGCATTGGTCCTCACTAATGTCGTCAAACTCCGAAGGTGTTCCCTTCTTCAACATTGCGTTGAGAGGGGCCAATACTTAGCAAATCCTTGGACAAAACGTCGGTAGGCATTGCAGAAGCCCAAAAAGGATCGTAATTTTTGTGTGGCTTCTGGGAGTTTTAGCCTTGCAGATGGCATCCGTGGTCCGTTTGGCTACCTTTAGTTTTACTGGGAGAACGACGTAACCGAGATAGTCTAATGAGGTCTGAAAGAAGGCGTATTTGCGGAGCTTCCGTGTTACTCTGGCTTCCTGTAGGATTGTTGGCACCGTCCTAACGGGGCGAAAGTATTCCTTCACGATTCGTGAGAAGATTATCAAGTCATCCAAAATAGACCAGGGCGGATTTCTATTTGACTGTGAACATCATGATGTCCATTACCAGTTGGAAGGTCGCTGGCGCATTCTTTAAACCAAAAGACATACGAGTAAATCTGAAAAGACCTTCGTGAGTGGTGAAGGTTGTCAGCGCTCTCGCATCCTCAGCCGTAGGGATTTGCCAATATCCGGAATTAGCGTACAGTGCGATGAATACGGCTGCTTCACCTAAGGAATCTAGACAGTCATCCATACAGGGTATCGGCTATGAGTCCGTCTTGGATACTGCGTTCAGCTTCCTATATTCGACACAGAACCAGGCGGAGTCATCTTTCTTAGCCGCGAGGACAAGGGAACTTGTCCATTCGGATTGGTTAGGAGGCGCCGGCTCTATGACTTGAGCTTTGCGCTTTTGGTCAATCTGTTCGGCGACAATTTCCCTACCCTTCTGGTCTGTACAGTATGGGTGCTGAAGCTGTGATCTAGAATCATCCTGAAGGTCAAGACGGTGTGTAGTGTCTCGGATTTTTCCCAGTCTACATGATCACGTGGTCTGGTATTCCCTGAAGAGATCAGTTACCTGGGGCCTATAACATTCGAATTCTGCGCCGTTAGCGACTGACCCCTCCCAAAAGTTGGCGTCCTCGTAGAAGTAGCTGAAAAGTTATCCGATTGGCCTTCCATAATAGCTACAGGGGCAGGTAGAGTGATGCCAATAGCTGTATCTTTAGGTAACCGTACGGGCCAATCTCGGAGGCTGCTTACCGTGACCAAGAAGGGCCTGTTGGGGTGGATGTCCATTACTCCATTGGCCATGAAGGTGAGGTGCTTCAGAATCGTTTTCGCATGGTTCTGTATCGCCGCAAGACCGGAGGACTGGGGATGGACCGATACGGTGATCTGGGTCATCGGGGGTATCGTTATGGCTTTCGATAAGCGAACCTTATTGGACTTAGTATTTTTGGAGATAATTGCCCGTTTGAGCTTCTGGCCCTGGGGCGGAACCAATTATGTAGATGGAAGGTGCGCTATAGAAAGCGGCTTTCCTAAGGCCTGGATATATGGCCTTGACGTATCGATCGATGAAGGAGGTCCCTAAAATTACGTCAGCGCCCAAGTTACGACATATAAGGAAGCACATGTGGGCTTTGAATCGTCCCATGTGTATTTAAAGTGGTACTATCTCTTTAATGTACATTGGTCTACGTGATGCATCGGTAATCCTGTAGGTCTTCCTTGCCTGAACGAAATCTTGCCAACTAAATTGGAGTAGCTTGGAATGAACCAATTTGGGACCAGCGCCTGTGTTCAATATGGCTGTGGCCACTCGGGGGCTGTTGGAACGTTGTCCCATGGCTACCCGGACTTTATAATTCTCCTTCCTGAGGATACAAACAGGGTCGTTACTCTCTTCCAATTATGGCTCATTCTGAGTTTCCAATGGTTATGGTTGGTATTGGGAGGTAAGGGGCTTCTTGGCTCATGGCCGTCCAATTGGTTGGGGGCATGGAATTAAACAGAAAAGAGTTGCCCCGCTTCGACCCTATAAGCATATTCCGATGGGGTTTCCGTTTCTTACTGAGGATGGGTTTTCTCTTCGAGATCGTCCATAGGGTCTAAAATGGCATGGATGTGTGGGGCCTTCATTCGAGTATCCGGAGGGGTAGCAGAGCGGGAGCTTCCAGGTGTTCCTGTGGCTCGCTGCTGGGCCCTGTTTAACATTCCTTCGGATCACCGCACCTTGTAATTCTCTTCCCTTAAGGCTAGAAGATGTTTGCGTGCGTCCTCAGGCAGATACTTTGTGCAGTCGCAGGGTTGGACCATGGAAAGGCAGAGAAAGCAGGCCCTCGGTGAGCAAAAAAAACTTTCTTGCGGGGTGGAAAGAGGGAATAATTGGGTGTGGGTCGTCCAGTGGTCGCTGTTGGTCTCTAGGAGGTATATGATGGGGACCCAGACGGAGGGGCACTGAAATCAACCACAAGGATATCTCTCGAGTCGGAATAATGGAGTGATGATTCCATGTCCAATTCCGTGGAGCTAACCAAACCGGCTTGGCTTGGTTGACGCAATGGAGTTGCGTGTCCTCTGGATATATCATCATTGCGCCTGGAAGTCCTGTAGTTTTTTTCATAACCCTCTGCATTGGTGGCAAGCCGTCGGAAAGAGTATTGCGAGTTTTCTGTGTGGTAGTTACTGACATGTGTCCGAATGGAAGGTAGTAATCCCGTGATGAAATGATGTTTGAGCCGTTCTTTGGAGAATACGTTTCCACATCGGTAAGCCTTCTTCCATTGGTCGTCTACGAAAGCCGATTCGGTCATGTTGAAGCTCTGCCTAAAGGATTTCACTTCCTGGGAGGCATCCATTATAATTTCATCCTTGGCATAGGTTCCCAAGAGGTAATGAAAAACCTGAGGATTTGGCCTGAGGAGCTCACGGGCTTGAGCATCCTTGAGGTCTGTTGTGCCAGATATGTTCAAAACCACTCGGTCACGCGCCTGTCCTTTGAGAAAGAATTGGAAAAGGTACAGAGAGGCGCCTTCGTGAACACCGCTCTGACCACAGGCCGCAAGGAGCAAACTAAGAAACCTAAGAACAGTAATGGGATCGGAACCCGAGAACTTGTCCGTAATCGTTAGTTGCATCCGTTTGTCTCATTTGGCGACTCTTCGAGCCCTTGAACCTAAATACTTCGGAGAACTGTCGGCCATTCGGTAATTCCGGTGGTCTAGAACCTTATGGAAAAGTTCTTTACTTGTTGTCCGTGGTTTGAGACCTCGAACGGCAGCCTGAGCCACATCCAATTCGGTCAGTTCGGTTGAGTCCGAATCGAAATCACTCGTGTCCGAATAGTCTCTTCTTTAATCCTTCTGTTTTTCTTTCTCCTGTGGTTACTCCGTTTCTTTCCAGCGGGAAGGAGACCTAACAGATCGATCTCCCTATCAGATCCGATGGAGACCTGAGGTCGCTGTATCACATATTGTCCTTTGGGTCGAGCAATCTGTCTCTCTTCTAGACGCGGAGCTTCTCTTCTGCTCCTAGTTTGTCTTTTCATTAAATTTTCCTGATGGTATTCTCGGAGAAAGGCGGGTATTACCCCCGCTCTTGGGGTTTCAATAGGGGGTTGCTATATGGAAGCCGGATGGTTGACTTGTGGAGTGATCCTAGGGACTGCATTGCCTGACTGGCTGGTGACTGCTACTTGAACGGCCTGTAGGAGGGAGTCTATAAATATTTCAGAATCCATTACCTTAGGAACAATTCGAGTGATGAGGTAATCTGTATGGTCAGCGATAGCCTTAGCGAGTCACATGTCTACCATGGAATCTACATGGGCTGAGCAGAGCTGACGGAGACTGAACCAGAGAAGATCTGCAAGTCCTGCGGGAATGTTCCCTCTTATTCCTTCTGTCTGGCGGAGTTTTCGTAGGGGTGTAACTGGCCTAGAGGTTGCTTTGGTGATACATTCTCGTAAACGCGCTGCTACCATTGGTCCTCAGCAAATGTTCTCAGGGGCGTCTAGGAGAGTCAGTACTTCTTGCGGATGGCTTATCGTGCTCCAGCAGTCTTCAATAGTATCAATCTTTGGTTCAGGGGACATCTTCGGCGTTGCAGTGGCAACTTGTTCTGCCGTAGGAGTTCTATGGTCTGGTCGGTTTATTATTTTTGCTGCATCTTCAATGGCGGTTGCATCTGTACTTTTGGTTCGTTGGAGAATTAAACCAAAGGCTAGAATCCGTATAATTCTTCTTTTCAGAGGTCAATTCAATTATTCTAAGAGATTCTAAGTCGGGAGACCAAAATATAACGCAGTGACTGGTAGGTCAGCGTATTGGTCTCAACTTGGGGTAGCGTTGTAGAACGGAACCTAAGTTTCGTACTTTTGACGGCCGCACTCTCATACTACCTAATGAAATAAGCTGTAGTTTACTGCGTAGTCCTACAGGTCGGAGCTACGGAAACGTTGCCTTGAATACCAATTGGCAGAACTAATTAAACAAAGGGGGTAACTCAGTATCCTAACGGTGCCTACCTGATTGTAAGGGAGAAGCGTCAATCGAGTCGAGCAAATATCGATGGCGAGGCGCTACGATCTCCCTGGCACTGTAAAGCTATCCTGTTAAACTAAATAAAATAAAACAAATATCTAAATATGTCCAGCAAAGGTCGGCCAGTCCACGTGGCGTTTGTGAGTTACCTTAGGCCCTGGCGGCTTACAGAACTAAGCCTTAATTGTCGCTCCTTCACACTATCTTTCGGTATGATTTCTTTCACCTCCGTTTTTCTTTTCAAGCTGCATAGCTAGTCGAGGTTTACTGACAGTCAGTAGCCTAACTGCTTCAAAACATTCCATCACAGTTAACACTATGTCATGGTTCTCATTCTGTGTGATTGTGCACCCGTTTAGCTTAAATCCGTTGTCGAAAATAGCCTTGCTTATCTTAAACTTATGACCAATATCGTCCGCAAACTGGTGCATTTCGTCTAGCGATTCAGCCATAAGAGGGTCATTCGTAAGCTGGGCGAGCAGGAATTTTATGTAATGTTCTTTGCTTCTCCTAATGAATAACTGACGGACACCAAATACCCTATCAAATTCCGCCCTGCCTAATAGCCACCCTTCTTTCAATTGTGCCCATTGTCGGCCTGCTTTGCTGATTCTTTAGGGTAGCTTCAGAAGCTTACATATCATGCCACGTTTTCCCTTCCATTCGGGTGATGGTCGAACGGGAACATCACACGTGATGGGGCCACTTTGCAAGTAGGCTTTCTTAATATCTATGCATCCCAACCTGTGTCGCAGTAAGTTGGCAAGCAATGAAATTCTTACTGGATCACAACTTGGATACTCGGTTTTCTTTGAGTTGGAGCCCAGAGTTTGGCTTAAGTAGGAGATTCTAACTTCAAGATAGCCAAAGGCTCTGTAATCACAATTCAACTCGGTCAAAATATCTATTGTAAACAAGGATATTCCCAACAGTGATAGAACGCACGTAATGTGTAATCCGCACTTAGAAAGGATGAACCGCATCTGTCAACAGAAATAAACACTTGTTTAAGCTTTCTTTTTACTTGGCTCGGGCTCGAAATTTAGCTTCAGTAATGGATATTGTGCAGTAGTAATGTCCTAATTTTAATAAATCAAGGAGGCTTCCCTATTGTGTAGGTGATATGAACAGGAAACATATCAAGTGGCCTTGTTGTCCAGCAGAGCATTTCTCTGAGTAAATGTGATTTAAGACCTACTCCATCGTGGAAATACTTGCTGTAGCAATGTCAAACGTGAAGGTCACCTACGCCGATTAATAGAGCCCAGGTTTTATGGGCGATTCTACCATCTAGTCGCTAAAGAAGAAAGTGGAGAAAATGGCTTTGAGAAATTATGCCAGATCTCTCAATATCAGTTGTAACTATCCGCCTATACGTAGACGGAGAATTTGCCTTCATGCTGGTCGAACTGTTCGGGCTCATACCGCACGACTTTACGCCGTATGTAATGACACCGTTTCTTGTATACATCCGTCTAGCCCCTGCCGCAATGAGCGAAAAAATTGAACTCCAAACCGGTTTTTGGCTCTAACTGTGTCCGCAAACCGCTTGCATTCATTTTAAACAAACTGAACCTCTGTTCCATTTTGGAAATATGCTCGTATTTCTCATATTTATAACCCAGTGCTGCTACTCTGCAGACTTCTTTCGCGACGACGCTGCTGTCTCTGCCGATGTACTTATCCCTCCACATCATGAATTCTCGGCAGCGTTCCTCACTCCAACGAAAGAGGCCCTCATACAGTTTAACGCCTAAAAAACGCGTATTACCGAAATAATTCTGGCAGAAATAAAAGTGATCGGGACACAACTATCATATATCAGAACATGTTCATATCCCCAAACTGCGAAGGCAATAAACATCGTTCATGAGGGTCAAAAGCAGACAGAGGCGGTAGAGACCGCGGAAAAAGAGCACTCGGGGGAAGAGACCCGGGGGAGCACAAAGCCTACTTAAAGAGAATAGAAAGCACCCAAGAGGGGAGAAAGAAAAAAAGGGGGGAGGAGTTAGACCCCCGGCACTGCAGACTGTATTTGCCTTTACCCACCCACACCTTTCTTACCATACCGTCCTCTTTAACTCAAATCCTTTTCCCTCGTCGTATCAACAGGATGGCACACGTGTCTGGTAATAACACAACCGTACCACTCGCTTTGATCGGTCACTACTATGACTTCCACTTGTTGTAAATTTCCCATAAATAGGGCCTTCGGAGTGACAATTGTTTGAAAATTGATAACTACCATCGGACGCGAACGGACACAGGAGCTTTGAAGGGACTTTTCCGGAATAATGGCGCATGTGCCTAGAGATTGTACCCAAAACTATATGATATAAATACAAAAATTGAAACGTTTTTTCCCGATGATTTGAAGCTGGAGAATTTTTTTGCTGACTATGAAGGATAGCCTGAACTACAAAGAGAAAAACCTGTGGTCCACTAAGATCCTCAGAGACGTTAAACAAAAGCAATCACGCCATCTGGGACCAACACCATGGGCCAACGTCTTTCCAAGAACAATAACTGAAACATCAGCACTAAAACCCAGAATTGTCCCAAAATACCATAGATAAGGCAATGAACTTACATTTATCCAGGTACGTTAATGTATCTCGATCATTTATTGTGGGACGGCTCTCTTCCATTCTTTTCACACTGAAGCACTAAGTACGCGTTGAATTGTGTCTTTAAAAGAACATTTAAAACATTTAGTTCTTAAATTTTGTACGACAGAGAGTCCTGATCCCTTCACCAAAACAGCTAGAAGTGTTGGTGTCAGAAAAATCAGATCCAAAAAACAAGCAGGCCGCAGTCTGAGTCCACCGTACTCATGTCAATAATGAAAAACGATCCTATGAGCTAACATATCTATTTGAAGTAACCCTACTCGTAAATTTTTTTGGATGTAGTTACCGACGATTTCGTAAAAGAAGATTTTGATGCGATTGTTCAACAAAAAATGCATTCTTCTGATCATCAACGTAGATCGCAACCGCCAGCGATATAGTCCTCTTATGTTCGCACCAACTTCTTCTACGGCGAACAGTATCAATTAGAGAATATTTCTACGCTCGAAATAACTGCCAGTCCTCACCACCTCATATGCCCAAATTGGAACCATTTTAACAAAATAACTCTACAACCTCCTTCCACGGTACCTTTTTCGACCTTTTTTCGTAGTACCTGAACCATTATTGCGCACCTTAAAATGGTCTAGTCTAAAATTATTCAGGCCTAGCCGTAACTGAAAACAACTCGGGACACTGACTTATTTTTAACTCCAATGTCAGATGGTCCCATCAATATTCTCAAGTTTATAACCAAGAAAATGTAAATGTATAATGATTTGAAGACTAAAGCAGTAAGGGGCTTCATTATTCCTAAATCTGAAATGTTTGTAACAACCCCACAGGAGTTTTTCTAAAAGAGACCATCATTCATCATTAACATCAAGTAAAGAGAACGCATTTATGAAACAAACAGTTCCGTTAATCGTAATAGATAACTTCACCATTTTTCTCGCACTATTCTATGAGTGTTTCACAGTAATATTGAAGACCAAGGTTAAGGCACACTTTGAAGTTCGGTTTTTCATAGAGATAAACATATTTAGAGCTTCTGGGTTCTCTTTGACATATTTAATTCTTTGAAGAGCCTACATTTCGGCTTCTAGGTATTCCAACGATTTGCTCCCACGTTTATGATTTCGACTTTTTCCATAAGATTTTTGTTTGCCATTTTGAATATGACAGCAGTGTTGAGAGCAGTATTGGTGACACAGTGGAGCGATTTTTGCGCTGCACTCAAACTTTTTGCATTCGGAGTATATGTCGTAGTGATATCGATGGGACTTATGGCAACAGCAACGACTCTGACAATAACGTGTGCATCTAGATGTATCTTTTATGCAAAGTGCATGAAGGCAAATAGGAGGCTCCATTAAAATGTCCTTCGTTGAAGACAAAACGACAGATTACTGATAGAAGAATTCTTTGGGATTCCCCTTCAAATATGTATAGATTCCGAAAATTAGTAGTAGTGATAGTGAGGCCCTGAATGGTTAAAACGAGAACTGGGGTACCAATCTCGGTTGCTGTTTACTTCTGTAGTTCAAACCAGACTTATATACCGGTGTGAACACCGGAATGGTTAGGTCACTGAAACTCTAACAATTCAATGTCTTCTACCAAAGCTATTCAACTAGTTCTCAATTAACGATATCTGCCTATCTGTAAACGGAATAGGTAAGAATGCAAACTCTCACGATAAATGCAATGAATGTCTTCCTCAATTGAATTCTAACATCACTCAATGTAAAGTTCGTAGTAATCGGTAGCGATTTAATGGTTGGTTGCAACACTCTAGCCAGAACCAGACCTAACCTTATCGCCAGGTATGAATGCTTAAGTACAAGTTACGTTAACCCTCCAGCATTGCGGGGGGACAGATCTATGAAGTTTCTAAAACATCATGCAGTCTGTAGTGGTGCGCACAGAACAATAAAATGTTCTTCTCACAGAACAACATTTCTTGTGCTGCACCATTTCTACATTCACTCCCTCTCATTCAAACTATTCTGCCAGATTGACATGTTCATACCGAGATAACACTTCTGATGATTAGAGAATTCTAACGGTTTTTATGAGTGTTTGAATATTGCTCTCGTGGACTAGTGAAGTTCACTGTATTTGCATTTGTATTTGTATTTGTATTTGTAATGTATATTTCTTGGCGACTGTTTGTGTAACAAGTTTTCTGACTACAAATATCAGACCGCCGCATTGTAAACGTCGGACGAGACCCCAATGCGGGAACCGACGATGCTTGTACTCTGAATACACCCTGCACCTTTCACTCAGACTTTCCTGTATCTGACACAGACTATCTTTAGTTTTGTCAGGATATCTGCAATCATTCTATCAGTCGGAATATGAGCAAGAGTAAGAGTCTCCTTCTTCACATGATCTCGAACTAAATGAAACCTCGCCCCAATCTGTTTGGTTCGTTGGCTGCAAATTTGATTCAATGAAAGCGCAACTGCTCCTTGGTTGTCACAATACAAGTTGAACGGAACCAAATCCTTAAAACCAAATTCCCGGGGTATACTGAAAAGCTAAAGTGCTTCGCAAACAGCGAAATACATCCCGACATATTCGGCTTCGACAGTCGACTGTGCAACCAGCGGCTGTTTCTTTGACTTACAGCTCACAATAGACCTTGACTGCATGAAAACGTAGCCCGTAGTAGACCTTCAATCAGTCTTGTCTCCAGAAAATTGAAAATCCGGGTCACAGTATCCAACAAGGTTAAAGTTCTGTTGTCCACCCTTGTACGTTAAACCGATAGCTCGAGTCTCCTGAAAGAAATGTAAAATTCTTTTCGCCGCTCTTCAATGCTCATCAGCATATGTATCCATGAAACGGCTTAAGAAAGAAACAGAAAATGAAATATCAGGGCGGAAAGTGTTGGCGAGGTAGATTAAAGCCCTGACTTGTTTCTTGGAAGGGTATTTCATTCCATTTCCAGATTTCTTCGAAAGAAGTGCGACACTGTCAATTGCCATCGGCGTTTTCACCGATGAAAAATTTTAAACCCGAAAGTCCTGAAGAAGTCTAGAAATCAATGGCGTATTATGTATCTTGCCCTCTCCGGGGTTGATATTGACCACCATTCCTAGAAACTTTGCATCATCCTTTTCTACTCGAAGTTCAACATTGTTCGACAGTTATCGTATAATGTCCTTAATACATTTCATATTATTTCCTGCAGTCAGCACATCGTCAAAATCGATCACTAGGACAGTCCTGCACGATCCAATAGCAGAAAAGTACAAAGCCGGATCATGTTCGGAGCACTTTAACCCAGAATTAATTAAAATAGGATGAATAAAATCACTAAACGCTCGTGATACTTGCTTCGGTCCATAGATTGCTCTGTGCAACTTGTAAAAATGCGTTTCTCTTCCAGGAACTGAAAATCCAGGGAACTGTTCCATGTAAATTTCATGTTCTAGTCTTCCGTACAAAAAGAATGTTTTGATGTCTACCCTAATAAATTCCAACCCATGCTGCGCTATGAGAGCGACCAATATCCTTACAGTTGTGTATCTAACTACTGGTGCAAAGACCTCTGTGTAGTCAATTCCATGGGATTGCATGAAACCCTTTGCCACTATTCTCGCTCTGTGTCGGGTATTTTCTCCAGCAGAGTTGTTCTTTCGATCAAATAACCATTTACACTGAATCGGTGTGATATTCTTTGGACGATCCACTAGTTCCAGAATCTCTCTCTGCTTCACTTTTTTCACTTCAATCTTCATGGCCTACAGCCGTTCTTTCCGCTCATGCGATCTCAGTGTTTTTAATCGACTTCGAGACATTTTTTGGGATATTCCAAGCAAACAGCTCATAAAAATGGCAATAAAAAACTCAGGAGAGTAACGGTGAGATTTTGAACGTGTAAGAGAAGATCTTATGGGAATTCTCTCAAGAGTACAGGAAAGATCCTGCTGGAGGATAACTTCTTCTTCCTGCACAACAATGTCTTCTTGCGTCCCTGTCCTATTGAGGACATCATGATTACCCGGCATAGTTTTACCAGGATTCTCACAGGTATCAAGAAGATTAGACAATGTGCACGTCGTAGTTAACTGCCTTTCTTCAGTTCTTCAACCAAGTCTAAATTCACAAAAGGAAACATCACGCGAAACAGGAAAACTCATTGTATCAGGAAAGAAGATTTTGTAGAAGTTGCCTCTTTCAAAATCAACCAGCATGCTCTTCTTTGCTCTGACCGCATACTTTCCTTGTCGAAGCTTCTTCGGGACATGGACATACGCTGTAGCTCCAAAAAGTCGTATATGGGACATTTCTGGCCTTTGCTTCCAAAAGATTTCATATGGACTGAGTATCACCTTGGTAGCAGAGGTAAACATCCTATTTCTCAGGTAGTTTGCAGTAGAGACAGCCTCCGCCCAGAGTGTCTCTCGCCATGTGTCTGCAGGCAAGTTTTGCTACATTATCAGGCCATGTCATTCAAAGTCCCATTGACACGCTCCGTGTTTCCGTTGAACTCTGGGCTGTAAGGAGAAGTTGGTTCACATCTCGTGCCGCGTTGCTTAATCCAATCTACTAGTTCGTGAGAGAGGTACTTTTTTTGCGTTATCCATTTGGCCCCGTTTCACCTTCTTACCAGTGGCTGTTTCCAGCTCCATGATCATTTTCTTTACTGCTGTTTGTACTTCAGAGCGTCGCATCAGAAAACGAACCATTGACCACTTGGTCGAAAAACTGACATGACTGGCGACAAGGGCTCTCACAACATTGAAGACTTCCATTTGATTCTGTCCACCGCCTGTACCACTAGTACTCTTTCCATTGTTCTTCGCACGGTGATTCTTGCTCTCCGGGTTGTCATAGCAGTTGTCCTTTTTGTGTCCAAGGCACCCACAATGAAAAAAATTTAAACCTCCTCATCTTTATGTATCGTGATTCAAAACTCAGTGCATTGACAGAACTGTCTAAAACAATCTTGTTGTTGGCCAAAGATGCTTCTTTTGAGATCAGCAATTCCATGCCATCTGCAAGCGTTTTGTCCGCTCCGCGGATGACTTCAGCCGTAACATCAAAGTCTTGCCTTGGTCCTCTAAGCAAAGCAAAAAGCTTTTCGCTTTCTGAAACAGCGTAAGCAACGACACCAAGATGTAGTTACAGCTCAGAGAGTCGTGTACGATACTGTAGAATAGTCTAATCCGCCTTCATCTTCATAGCTTGATATGCATCAAGTAATGCGTCACGACTTTCTTGACTCACAGATTGGTGTTTTGTCTTAAATTCTTTCCACGCTCATCAATTTCCAGGACGAGAGGTACGCAAGACTAGTCAACCAACAGCAGGAGGGTTCACAAAACAGTATCAAGAAGACGCGAAAACTTCTTATGAGCAGCACCCTCGGTAATTTTTGGGGCCTGCGCAGTACCAGAAACAATAGCCCAAAGTTCTTTACTCTTCAAGATTAGTTGAATCTTCTTTGCCCACATGAAATAGTTCGAAGAATTTAGAACATGGAGCTTGACCTTCTGAACATCGACAAAGCTTGACACTTCATTCTCCGCGGAACTCATCATGTACACAGTACAAAAGGAACAAAGCTAAATTGAAACAATAACACGACGATATGACGAAACGAACGATAAGAGATTCAACAGGAACCTCAGAACACATGGAAGTCTGGGCCCATAACCTCTGAACGGTTAAAACTAAAATTGTGGTACGAGCCTCGGTTTCTGTTCACATCTGAAGTTCAAACCAGACTTACATACCGATGTGACCACCGGAATGATTACGTTTTTGAAACTCTAAGAATTCAATACCTTCTACCAACTCAGTTGAACTAGTTCTCAATTCACGATATCTGCCCATCTGTAAACAGAATAGGTAAGAATGTAAACTCTCACGATAAAGGCATTTCATGTCTGCCATAATTGAATTCTAACATCAGAGGCAGAACAGCAAAGGCAATCTCCAATTTCCCTGATAAAGGTGAAAATAAATTATTTGACCCTCTGGAGTATATCCCAGAAAATCATTTCGACTTCGACCGAGACAAATAGCCTGATGAGTACTAAGAGCTTGGGAAATGTAACGCATACTGCTCTTTACCATCTATAAGAAGTACTGGAGATGAATCGTGGTGAAAAGCAGTTATGAAGTGTCCAGAAGCATAGTACTGGGCAGAAGCAATTCGTGACAAGTTTCGTACTTTTAAAAGACCCGGCAAAAACGATGAAATCATTTACGTATCAAATAATCGACCACTTTCAAGCGGCATCATATTGAAACTCAAACGGGATGAGAAGGGAAAGCCAGCAAGCTTCAAAGCACTTCTTGCAGCTCGAGGGAACCTCCAAACCCCTGATGATTCTTCCAACTTCTACTTCCCAGTGTTGCCGTTCTATTAGTTCATCTTCCTACTGACACTGTATTTACACTATAAATGGTTGCGCTCCCACATCAATATAAAAGCCACATTACTTCACACTCCGTTACCACCTAGACCGGACCTAAGTATACGTTTACCAAGACTTTTCGGTATCTCTAAATCTGATGGACGCGTCGTATGGTTAAGGAATTATTTGTATGGTATATTTCAAGTCCCACAACCGTGGTTTCTTTATCTCTCTTTGTATTTCAAACCTAAAGCATTCATGCAACCGAAGTCATGTGAATGCATTTTTTACACCAAAACCATTCTGGTACCGTGTTTTTTCTGGTTTTCGAAGATGATATTGCATTATTCGGTAACGAGGAAGCCGTGATGCGTGTCAAGAGAAGTTTTTGTCGGAACACGGCTGCTGGACTTTATTTTGTCCTCAGCTCGGCGTAGCTCCTATACTTATACTCTTTGGGCGTTGTCAACCTGCCTAAACCAATATTCCACTACTCCTGACAGTCAATGACGGCAAAGACAAGCAAAGTCTCAATTCACGTACACGGGATAGTATATCACTGTGTGTACTACAAATAATTCATCTATCGTAACTACATTCACAATCTTGCGTGAAACAATTCTAGTTCGTTCTGTTAATTTTAAGCATTCATTCAAAATAAAGGACCTCAGATGCGTCTATCTCTACTCAGGCGTCTCCTTACAATCATTTGAAGAAGGACTCAACTTGCATCAGCAGAAGCCGATGGAATAACTCTTGATTGATGCCAGAATGAGCACATCTAAACCCATGAAAAATGCTTTTCCTTTTGGGCACACCTTGTACGAGTCACTCCACGAACTCACTACAGCTGAGATGCAGCACATTAAAGGTGTTCCGTATAGCTCCATTCATGACTCTCTTTTGTCGTTGATCACAAAAACCCGTTCTTATATATCCACATATGTTTCTATGCTAGCCAAGTTCAGTCCCAATCTGTAATACTATAGACTAACGTTTAGTATACAACGTTCATTTGTTAGTATAGGACGTTCTTTTGTTTACTTAGTCATTGTAGTAGTTTAAGATACACTACGGTCACGTGACACTACTGTTGACGCTGGGTATTTAGGACTTGCACGTTTAGATCCTAGTACGATTCGTTGAGTTGTAACCACTTTACAATCCGCATGACAAATCTACCTACGTACTACTCGAGCCTCCGCTTGCTCTCCCATTTCTCGAGCCAAGCGGAACGCGCAGACAGACCTCTCTTTTCTCATTTTTCAGTGTATTTGCGGCCATATACGCGCATTCACACAATCCAAACCCAACGCATTGGAAGGCAGTGAAGCACGTCTTGAGATACTTTCAGGGCACAAAAAAATACGAACTGGTTGTAAAGAGCTCAAAACCTGCGTTGAATGCCTATTGCGATTCAGACTGAGGTCGAGATGAAGGATCTAGATATTCGCAAAGCGGATATGTACTTTACCTTGGAGACACCCCCTATTGCTGGAGATCGAAATTGCAGACTACAGTAACGCTCTCTACTCCTGAAGCTGAGTTTTAATCTCTTGTTGAATGCGTCGAGGTACTATGGATTCGTGAAATATTTGAAGAAATGAAATTGTCTTGCAAAGAACTAATCGTTATTTATCAAGACAATCTTCAATCTATATCTTGGTGCAATGAGAAAGTAAATCTTCGCAAAGTTCGCCACGTGGGATTGTAATTTTACCTCGTGAAACAAGCCTTAACTATCGGAAACATCTCAGTGGTTCACGTTCCTCGTGAAGAAAACGTTTCGGACATTTTGACAAAGGCTTCGACTGGCAACAAGCTTACCAAGCATCATCAAACCATGAAATATTTCCAACCAGTTTATAAGGGGGGATGTCGAGTCAAGTCGAGTAGCACTGAGTATTAAGGATTCACTTAGCCAAAAATATTATTTATTGAGCAGAGAGTCCAATATCTATGTCCTGGCTACAGCTGTATACAACTTTGATAATTTCTCCTAAATATGTGGCCATGAGCCTCTTTTACTAAGTAGAACTCAAAAGCTCTTTCCAAGCAATAGTGAGAGATAGACATAGATCATTTCGTAGCTAGGACGGGATTGGTTTTGATTCCTCCCAAACCACATTAAAAGCCCGTCTCTGAGAAGCAACTATCAGTTCTTTCTCAGTCAGTGGTTCTACTCACACAAGGTGTTCAAACAGTCTCGATTGAAAATACTAAATCAGAATCACGCCAGATATTAAGAATAATAACCCCAAATTTGGACATCACAAAGAAGGGAACATTCCTGTGGATGCCACAATCGAAAACTTTAGGTCTTGTATTCTCCAGAGTAGGATTCCTGTTCAGATATTTCAGAATATCTACTTTTCGAGTCAGACCTTCGAAAATTAGATACATATCATCAGCATGTTCTTCAGAGGATGAGGTCCTGGAGATTTAAGTAATGCCAGGTTGTGCTCATATTTGGTATCATCAAGTGCAAAAACAGAGCCAAAACAGCCAAAGTGATTTGTTCCCCTACAATCCATCGGCCATTTTCCTTGGCTCCGTCCATGCTGAAAGTAGCGAAGCTCATTGCTTTGTAATGTGCATTCTGATGAGATATGTCAGTGTTTTTCTTAGGACCAGCTTTAAGATAAAGCGTAATCACCAGAATTGTGGAGGAGAAAAAGTTGGATATTCCCGAATGATCTTGGCCTCAGTTTTAACCAATATCCATCCTTTCTCTCCATATAATAATAATAATAACTTTGCTTTCCAAAAACATGCTGAACTGAAATATGACAAATGTTTTCGAGAGACAGACACAGCCCAATATTTGCTCAGTCCCCCCCTCCAAGTCGACTGCGTGCGACTGACTGACAAATCTCCATGAAATGAATTAAAGCTTTTTTATTTTCGTGACTATTTGTCTCCTATACAGTTTGGGCGGAGTTCTGAACTCATACAGTAGCCTACAAGGCCAACTTTATTCTTGAAAGACGTAGCGGAAAATGTTCATCGTTTGACCTGAAGGAAGAAAGAAAAAGGGTTACTATTGGTGAAAAGATGAAGTCTAATCGATCTCGTTCGCTAATTAAGAAAACGGGTTAAGTAGAGGTGAAATGTAATCCAAGATGCCAAGGGTTCCTGTCCATTCCGTCAGACTCGTGTTTTTATAACGTTTCGTCAGGGTGGTCCGACGATAAGGCACGCCAACACTCTCGATTGCTGTTTAACAACCGGGATGAGTGCTTTAAGCTGATGGAGCAACCCACGTACAAATGGAGGGATGAGTTTGACACTTGTGTATCGGCAATGCTATTTGTATACAATTTGATAAGGGAGCCCGCATATGTGTTGGAAAATGGCCATCAGCCTGCCTTCTTTTTTTTATTTGGTGCCATACATGTGGGTGAAAGCTAATTCCCCACTTTTACTTCGTCGTCGTCGTCGCTTCGCTCTAGTACTGTTTCGTTACTGTAATGCTGTTTGACAATACATACGTTGGTAAACGGATACCCGCGAAAATCGCTCATCAATCGTGTGCCCTTTTTAATTTCGACTTTCTTTCTTAAAGTGCTCCACAGTTTGGCTCACATTTTCCCCTCATTTCATCTGTTTGAGATGTATACAGCAATGCATCGATGATGGGGGCCCAACACTGTGAAAACCTCTCAATGGATCTTACAGCCACATTTTTGTAAGTGGTTCAAACCATCGAGTACAGCAATGCAGAACCCCTGATTCGCGTGGCGAAAAGCACTCCTCTCGTGGCAAAACTGAACGGGTGCGGCGGAGAAACGCAAGCTTTTCTTCCTTGCGTACTGTACTTAAAGCTTCCCTCTGCCAGTTGTCCGACGACGTTTGCTGCGCCCGCCAGCTCCCCGTACCACGTTCTTCCCCAGAAGTTCCGCCACAATCATCGCCACATCCGCCTTCCTTCTCGCCATCGCGACCAAGCAACAATGAGTTTCTTCGACAAGAAGGCCGCGAAAGCCCTCGTCCTCAAGCAAGTTGAGAAGCAAAAGGCAAAACTTAACACCCAATCTGCGTCTGGCTCCTCTTCATCATCGCACCAACCACATTTTCCAACATCTACACATATTCCTCAAAAGCACGCCCCGCCAGGGTATCCGTCCGCCTCTACCTCACATTCGACGCAGGCGAAGAAGGGTTGGCAACAAAAGGCCGCGCAAAAGCTCAATGACCCCGTTGTCAAGTCAAAGGTTGAAAAAGCGACCAAGAAGAAGGCTGGGAAGTCAATATTGAAAGTTGGTGGGCTCTTACAAGCAGCTTTTGAGGAGTAGGAGCTCGGAGTGTCCCACCACAGAATTTGCGGCTTCAAGCCCCGGTTGTCGTTTGGATTACCGGGCGATGATGAAAAGGTTCTAATCATTTCATGCTTCTCACGCGTACATCATTTTTGCTGAAACGTAGCCTGCATTAAGGTCTAAATTTTTCTTTTCCTGTTTCCAAAATCATATTTTTCATGTAATTTAAATCAGACGCTATTGATTTTGTAACAAACTACAAGTTCTTTGTTCTTGTTGATTTTATATTATTCAAATTATAGTTTACGGCGAATATCAAGTTCAAATACATTCGAAATACCAAACTTTCAGCCTTTCAAATCATTTGAGAAATCGTTCCATACAAATTCATTCTCTCCCGAAAATGGTGTGGCAAAGCGATACAATAGAGCGGATTGTCTACTGGAGAATGTTCAATCCTACTGTAACTGGAGGATGCCGGAAACACCTAATTCGACTCATGAATGAGTTTTGTCTTTGGCTAAAAATTGAATATCGAGAAATGTTTTTCATGAGGAAGACTACAAATGTCATTGCTGTGTCAATTATTTTATGTTAAACAAAGAGGCACATTAAAAATTTAAATAATTTGAAAACATTTTGTGGTGCAGAACTGATCTGATTGGTTCTAATGCACTGAAAGCAGTCTCTTGTAATGCATACAGAACCCCATGTGAGCCATTTTGTCTCCGATACACTCAATATCCCTCAATGCCTTCAAGGGATTTTGAACAGTAGACAAAAATGTCCTGCCCCATATCTGTAATATGCAATGGGTTTCATTAATTCTACTTAGTCTTCCGGCTACCAATACCATATTGAACAACATGCCCGAAAAACATTAAGGAGATATTCATTTAAACGAAGATTTACGGTTCTTAAAACTGATAATTTGACCTAAAAAAAGGTATATACACTGCCTGGAACTATCAATATCTCTTAGCTAATTCATTTCTATTAGAACTTGGTTTCATAAATAAGGAACAAGTACACTGTTCTTCAAATACTACATGAAAAAGTTAACAATGTATCCTTTACAACCACCATCTCTGGACGTACTTTTGGAGAACAAGTAAAGTCCGAAAACAAAAAACAAATACAACCGCCGAGTTAGTGTTTTTCCAGCTCCCAAAGCTGTCTCACAACGAAAAACTACCATCAGTCTTCACAACATTAATTTGTTTAGATAGCACATCTTTTTTGGATAGTTCGGTCAACGTTAAAGTAGGGTTCCACAGTCATTGAGCGAAATTATAATACATAAACAAAATACAAATAAATCACAACACCAAAAAAGCACCAAATTAAACAACACAGCGTTTGTATAAATGCTTTTGTCAGACAAGAGAATACAAAGACATTCCAAACGCATCTATCAAACAATATCTATACTCTATCATAACAAAATGCCGAGAGATCCGCTGCTTTCAATATTCTAAAAAAAACAAAGTGTCACTCTTCACCACGAAGTTTGTCTATAATAAGGATAGCAAACTACTTGGAACGATCTATTTGAGCCGTAAATTCTGTATTTTGTGGTAAAACGCTCCGTGACGTACACGAAAATGTTTCTAAGAGTACAAAAATTTCCAGACAACAGACATGAGCTGTAATTCATGTGGCATCAAATAAAGTTATTTCTCCTGCAACTCTTAAAAACAAACTCAACGTGACGATTGGAACACTTAAATTGCAGCAAATTATGAATTCATCTAAACATTTTAATTATAAGAAGATGCATTCAACCCCAAAAATGAATCAAAATAAGAAAGAATTTGAATCTAACGGGCAAGGAAAAACTCTCTAAAGAAGATTTCTTTTTTGTAGAGACGTTAGTTTTTGTGACGAAAAGAAGTTTTATGTGGACGATTCCGACTGCTGAACCCATAACTGGCAGGAAGAAAGATAGGAGCCGCCTCGTTTTTCAAAACGATGACGCTTTTTTTCAGATAAAGTTGACTACTTCTCTTGCGTCTCACTAGACATGGTCCTAAGTTTCAAGTAACCATCGGCATTGCGATCAACAGCCCAATATCCGCAGTTGTTTCATTTCAGACCTTTAGTTTTGCTCTTCAGGTCCAGAAGCGCAACAGAGGACAGTTTTCGGCGTGGATGCCTATTCAATCTATTGATGGAATTGGTTGATAAGGTTTTTATCGGCTCTGTAGTTGTGTGATCACACTGACGAAGTACAGATGCAACTGCTTCGTAAAATACAGCTTGTAAAAATGCTTCTGTGTCAGCATTAGTTGCGATCGAATCATTGATAGCACCAGCATCATGAACCGATACTCGTTGCCCATTTTCAACACCAGCGTTTGCAAGTAACATAAATGCATTCATTGCTTCCTGCAATTTGCAACTAATAGATGAAGCAGTCAGTTTGGATACTTAAGTTTCAAAGCGTGCCTCGAAAACTAGATAGATTTCATTACCGCGGCGACGAGTGTTTAGAATTGTCATGAACAATTGATAGACATCAATAACCATAGAGAGAGAATCAAGTTTGTAAATTGCATTCACGATAACCTTATGTCCTTTTCTCCGTGGTAAAAACCTTTTAAAACTCCACAGCACCTTTAGAACTATTAGAAGGTAGATTGGCTCAGTTTTATTGAGGTTGGTTACAGACTCCTAGAAGGCTGGCGCTGCCGCCCCGGCCTTCTTATAGGCCTTTAGCTGGGTTCCGGCTTAGTCACAGAACTCTGCTTCACAGTTCTGTTGGGTCTGTCTGTTCCTAAAGTTTTGAGTTCTACAAACTTCTAGAACTTTTTTTTGTAGTAAACACTGCCCGATCCGGGCAGACTACATGAAAATGTGATGTTTGCTACGTTTGGGACGTTCTAAGACTACCCCCTGACAACAACTTTTCACAGCAATAGTCTTTCACTCACTAGGAAACTCATCTCGTGAAGGCCCAGAGTCTGCAAAGATTTAAGTTTCTTTACCTTTCTTGTTGACACTAATCGTTTGTAACCCGTTCATGTGACTCGCAATATCGATATCCAACATCGCTTTAGAAAGGTCAAAGCTATATCTAACCTTTTCTTCATTCGAAAAGACCGAAACTTCTACTTTGTACTCATATAGCTTCTCTTTCCTATTATATATATTTTCACTTCCTTCAAACATCCATTCAGACAAAAAGCTTGCTGTGAATGCACATTTGTCGTTTTTTTTTCAAGATTTTGTTTACTAAAAACGTTTTGATCTCGAACCATACGCTTCATATTACAACCATTTTCTTTGTTTTCCACTCATTCACGATATAAAAACTCTCACTATTGTAATTAATCACAAAACCAGGCTTTAAAAAGTAGAGCCTTCCATGTTGAACATTTTTGTAAAACATTTTCAATTATAATCATGTTTCAATGTCCTTTTTGTCATGAAAAAATCATTATCAGACTTGTACCGTTTTTCTCGATCTCGATCAACTTCCCGGTTTTATGAAATGCAAAAAGGCATTCTTTTAAAAGAAAGAAGAACTATAATGCCCTAAGCTTTTCCATATGTGATATTGCTCTTAAATAACTGTTTTTGTAAATAGCGTGAACTTTTAAAAGTCTCTTTCTCAGTGTCAGAGTCATTTACGTGCCACCTAGGGCTGAACTGATTTAGTTTTTGTTATTTGAGTAACTGAACTCTTCACAGGTCATCGTAGTGAGCTGACCGTCATTGTTGGAAACAGCAGTCGTAGTTCTCACCTGATAGCGGTAGTTACAGTAGTTGAGTGTGGTGCACAGTGGCCACCCACTGAGCGCCGCACACACAATAAAGCGGCGGCCGGCGGTTTGCACTGCCCGACTCGTCTCGAGTCAAGCCAGCGTTCCTCTGCGATCCTTTCATGGTAGCATCGCTGATCGAACCCTCCGATTGCTTCCCGCACACCGATCTCACCCTCGCGCCTTCTCTAACGCTCTGAAAGCTCGCGCGTCGCAAGCGCTCACAACAGCTTAACTTTACTTGAGCCTCTTGCTCAACGCCCACGAGTTCCACTAGCGCATTTGGTCTTGTTGTCCCACTGTAGAGGGCTCATTGGTCTATAGACACAATTGTGGCTCATCTCTTTGGTATTAGCTTTCTACACTGTTTCGGTCTGTGCGGCTCGTGAAGCAAAAGTTTCATTGCGGCTGCTTTCCTCAACAAGAAGGGCAAGTCGAGACTACTGGTCTCGTCAAGGCACTTTTAACGCTTTGTTTCTACTTTCGTTTGATGCGAAATTTTATTTTTGCTGCCTTAGAGTCCTTTGTTATTCGTCTACAGAATTCCTTTTCTGTGCTTTGCCTGCTCTCAACGTCACAGGTTCTTGCGTTTTGCGTTTTCTGCTTCACTCGCCCGCACCGCATAATCCCACTCACCCCCACCATAAGAAGAATTGGCCCATACACCCATCTGGGCTCACACAATCACTACCTAAAATCTGGCTGCTCCCTCGTTTTGGGGAAAAGCGCATCAAGCTCAAGGTACGATTTGTTATAGGGGAACGATACTGAAGTACAGGTTGGCCTTGCCGCCTAGTGTGTATTACCCGAACGCATCTCAAAACCGTATACTACTGTGGACTGCAGTGTGTGTTCTATGTGAAGTAAATCAGCCGTCTCAACACGTAGAGAACGTGCGAAGATTACTCACTCTCATTTTGCTATTACACAGGGAGAAAAAGAAGACTAAGAAGGTTACCTTTCCAGGTAGGGGACCGGTGAAAAATATTTTAATTCATTGTCAAAGCATCTCGCGTTGAGCGCACTCCGCGATGGACCTTGACAGAGAGCCTGAGATAAAGCGTTTTCCGCGCCTCTAAGGCAATGCCGACTACTACACTTGGCGGATCTACGTAAGGGATTTGATGCACAACTTGCAATCCCTATTCGTGCTCACTGAAGCCCGCCCTGAGGATGGCACCGCACAAGACCGAAGAAGATGGGACGATGCGGACAGGAAGGCACGATCCGCCATTGTGCAAAACCTGGGGACTCAAACCATCGTCGCCGTCTCCGAACTTCTCGAGAGAGATGAATGCTTCGCCTTGGAAGTTTGGACAAAACTTGAAACGACTTACAAGAAGGACAACATCCAGTCTAAGTTGAACCTTCGCCAGAAGTTGAGCACCATCTTCTTTAAGGACTGTGAAGATATCCAGAAGCACCTTCTGGAGCTGGAAACGACCTTCCTTGAACTGGCCCGCCTTGGTGACCCACTGACCGATCGTGAACGCACTGCCACCTTACTGCGCACATTTCCCGACTCACTGATGGCGATAACGCTTCTTGCGGATGCAAATAACATGGAATATGACCAAGTCGTTTCGCTTGTTCGCTCAGAGATGGATCGTCGCAACCATCGCGCGTCGAACTTGTCAGGCCCGAAAACATCGGATACGAAGGCAGAGATCAGATACCCGTATCCAGCCGCTCAAAAATCCTCAGCACCTCGCAACCAGCGCCCAAGGAGAACCACCAAGGGACTAGAGTGCTGGAACGGCGGAAGAATAGGTCACATCCGATCAGAATATTGGTCCCGTAAGATCTTTAACAAAAACAGCCGTAGGTCATCAGGCTACGGCAGACGGAACTCTAGAGGTCGGGGACATAACGGAAACGACCATAACAGGAACCAACATCCGAATAGAAACTGGGATTCTAGCAACGGATCCCACAACAGTGGACGAAACAATTCCCACAGTAACAACAATAACGCCAACGGGGAGCATAGTGCTGCCCGAGGTTTTGTGGCCATTTCCCAAGCCAGCCACTATTTGAAAGGCTCCTCACAGACTTGGTTGGATTCTGGAGCCACGCATGTGTTTGTCAAAGATCGACACCTCTTCTGGGAGTACCATGCAACTACTTCACAGACTGTGCGAACATGCGATCGTTCTTCAGCAATAGTTGGCAACGGGAAAATAAAACTACCCAAAGGCAACGGCATCACACTCCCTGCCAAGCACACGCCATCGTTCGATGCTAACTTGGTTTCCCTTGACACGCTCTCACGCCATATTGACTTGCAAATAACTCGTCATAACCTTTCACTGAGCTTCGACCTCAACGATCGAAAAACAGGAGAGACGTTGTATCGTTCTACTCCGAGGGACGGACTTTACCCTTTACCCAATCCTGTGCCCCCACCTCGAGCACAAGGAACTCTGCCATCGCCGGGTAACACGGCAAAGGACTGGCACGAAAAGTTGGGACATCTAGGATGGGAAAGGCTTCTCTCTTGCGTGGAGCAATGCCAAGGAATTCCCCACTTAACCGAAACAGACGTCAACAACAACTACTGCTCACCATGCATCGAAGCTGGAAGCAAGCGAGCGCCACTAAGACACTCCACATCAGTGGCAACTCGCCCTCTAGAACTCACCCACACGGACCTCACAGGACCGATAAACCCTCCATCACTTCAGGGTTCCAGATATATGCAGGTGCTGATCGACGACAACACACGATTAAGTTCTGTCTACTTCCTAAGTGACAAGACACAGTTCTTCCAGTCCGTACGTTGGAACAAGGCTCGCGCGGAAAACGAAGCGCCTCCAAATAGAACGTACCGCGTTCGCCTTGACGGGGCGGGTGAGAACAGGTCCGATGAGTTCATAACATACGCGTTAGAAAACGGTATGGTACTTGAGTACACACCAGCTCACGCCCATCAATCCAATGGTGTAGCTGAAAAACTCATACAGGACTTATGGAAAACGGCAAGAACTTTTCTCTATGAGTCACAGCTTCCACACCAACTATGGAAAGAAGCAATATCACACGCAAACTACCTGCGCAACGGCTTGCCGAACTCAAGGATCATTATGAAGATCCCACTTACGCTATGGTTTGGAAAGAAGCCTGACTTCTCGAACATCCTGAAGTTCGGACAAAAAGGACACGCATTTATCTACAGGTCCGATACAGTAGCGAACAAGAAACTTCTACCTCGCGCTGTATTAGGTCACTTCGTGGAAATGCATAGCCCACGTACATTACTCCGAATCTTCGTACCCTCGCTGGCTAAAGTGATAAAGTGCCGCGAGCGGGACTTTACGGCGACGAAGGAACAGCTTCCATCGATCAATGAGCTCATCGACTTCTCATCTCTTCGCAGAATCGAAGCAGAACGGCAATCTCATGAAGACGACGAAGAACATATGGACGCATCCTTAGCCCATTGCTTGTTAGCACGCTCTCGAGCCCAAGATCAAGCAACTACCGACAAGACGCCCAACAACTTCGAAGAAGCGCGACGTATGCCAAACTGGGCAGAAGCTATTGATAGGGAGTACAACGCGCTTGTCGATCGCGAAACATGGATGCTTGTGGATCGCAAACCAAACAAGAAACCCCTTCCATTCTTATGGACATTCATTAGCAAACACCTAAGTACTAATCCATTTGAAGTCCTAGCCAAAGCACGCTGCGTGGTACGCGGCGACAAACAAAGGCCATACCTGGACTTCGATCCAGATAACTTGTACGCGCCTGTGGCTAGACTAGAAACGATTCGGCTAGGAATTGCCAAGGCTGCAGCACAAGGACTTCTTCTCGAAACAATGGACATTAGCAACGCTTATCTGTTCGGAGACTTAGAGGAACCCCTGATTATGGAACAACCAGAGAACTCTTCTGGATCTTCTTATGTACCTGGAAAGATGTGCTTGCTTAAGAAGTCAATCTACGGAGCACGCCAAGCAGGACAAGTGTGGGGATCACTTCTTCACGATGAACTACTGCGACATGGATTCAATCAGTCCAGTGCAGACAGCCGTTTCTATCTGTATAAATCTCAAAGCGATATGCTGAATTTAATTGTTGTAGTAGACGACATTTTGATGTTGTCGGACTCACGTTCTCTGCTGGAAGACTTCAAAGCAGACATGCAAAAGTTGTTTCAGGTGAAACTTCTCGGTGAAGCAAAGTCCTTCATAGGACTAGATACAGAGAGGGATAGGAATGGCATCAAAGTCTGCCAAAGAAGATATGTGGAAAGAATACTAAGAGAATATGGGTTACTACATTGCAACGTAGCACGGACGCCATTGCCTTCCCCTTGCGACCTTACGAGTCGCAGTGATGATGAGAAAGGCTTAACGCCTGCGCTTCACGGTCGCTACCGAAAGATGGTAGGACATTTGATGTACTTGGCTGTGTCTTCAAGGCCAGACATCATGTTTGCAGCATCAATGCTAGCAAGACAGGTCCATGATCCATGCATGAGGCATGTGGGACTTGCGAAGAGAGTACTCCGGTACCGCAAGGGTACAGCGGGTCTTTACTTGTTCTTCTCCGCGAGTACTGCGGCGCCAATGGAAGCATTTTGCGATGCAGATTGGGCCGGATGTCGTGAGACAAGAAAATCTACGACTGGATTGATGATCAAGGTGAACGAAGCACCGATCATGTGGACCACGAAGAAGCAGACACTCACGGCTCTTTCGTCCGTAGAAGCAGAATATATTGCGCTTTCATACTGTGGAAAGACGCTGAAATGGCTAAATAGACTGTTCTGGGAGTTCCAAGTGGAACGGGTTCTAAAAGAAGAACCAGATATGTACGCGATCGCGATTTACACAGACAGTTCGACTGCTTCCTCTATAGTTACAAACCCCAAAGTGTCGGAAAAGAACAAGCATATAGCTCTGAAATATCATCATGTGAAAGAGATGTTGAGCGAAGGGATTGTGAACGTTATGCAGATAAGAAGCAAAGCTCAGCCTGCAGATATGATGACAAAGTCATCAAGACGAGATGATCTTGAAAACATGCGACCACTTTGCGGTCTCAGAAACTAGGAACAAAATAATCTTACTAACCTTTGCGTCTTTCTTGTTTTGAATGTCTTGGTTTTTTTCAAATGTTTGCAGGAGTTGAAGTGTTCAAGTGTGATCAAATGTGGTAGAAAGAGTGCTATACCTTTTCCTTAGCTAACGAGTTTTCTCCCACAGGGTTTTTATCGTAGCAAAAAGTTTTTAACGGTAGTCACTACGTTCAAGTTCTTAGATTAGCTCATACGCAAGACATTGCTTGATAGCATGTTTGCGAGGGACGGTCATAGCGGTAGTTACAGTAGTTGAGTGCGGTGCACAGTGGCCACCCACTGAGCGCCGCACGCACAATAAAGTGGCGGCCGGCGGTTTGCACTGCCCGACTCGTCTCGAGTCAAGCCGGCGTTCCTCTGCGATCCTTTCATTACCAAGCATTTTGTGTGCGTAATAATACAGTGCGCGCAATTATATAGAAAAAAAACCCATTGTTGCTATCTTTCTTTCATTGAATGGCGGTTTAAAATGGGTGGCTGAAACAAGAGATATTCATTAGACTGCAGTACAAAGACCTGTATGAAGCATACACATGTGATAAGTTAGAACAACATCACTATCTCACCTGTTGGCCTACTGTGTGCCAAGGGTACTAGTAGCTTGCCATTTTGTGCCTAGTAGGCTACTAGGCATAAAATGGCAAGCTTATACATACACCTGCTTTTTTGGGACTGCTAGTCATTCTGAAACGTAAAGATCTGCTAGTGGTTATAAAAAAAGCTTATACTGTAGTCTTACAAAAACTATCTTTGTATTTCAATAAAGGGAGATTGTGCAATTCGGGGGGTGAACGCTTGCAGGATTAGACCACCCTGGGGGATACAGCCGGAAACCGGAACCATCCAGGGGGTGACAATTTTATACTTCACCAACTTGTAGGGTGATTTCGGAAAATCACCCCCAAGTTCGAAAGACATCTTCGCATTTCACCCTGCCTCAGCACAAGTCGCCCCCTCTGCACCCACTCCTTTCTTCCATCTCCCTGCATTATCCCATCCCTACGGATCTCCCGCGTAATATCAGACACCTGAAAGAGTATTTGTCATGTCAGAAACGTGATGACATGACTGCTCTGACCTCCCGAAACGCACAACAGACGCTTTTCGTCATTTCAACATAATGGTTGACAAAGAAACGCCGCTACTCAATGTGTTTGGTTTGAAAGGATCCCAGGCATCCTTGCGCGCAATTCGCAAATCATACAAGAAATTGGCATCACTCGTCCATCCAAATCGCTGCCGTAGTGATCTACGAGGAAGCGCGCGCAGTATGCGAACAATATCGCGCGCCATAGATTTGGTGCGATCGGAATTAGAGTATGCCAAAATACACTTTGACTTGCAAGAAGATGATGATTATCGTCTAAAGCGCCAAATTAGGTTTCAATACCTTGAAACCAATCACGAGCAGGACGTGGTTGCAGTACAAAGGCGACGAAAACAAGAGCAACAGAGGCGAGAAGACGAAATACGTGCTTCACATTTGCGAGAACACAATGAGCGTCTACGAGAACAGAGAGAAGCCCGACATAATGAGGACGCCGAAGTGCGTGCGCGAGAGTTCTTAGAGAGAGAACTACAAACACAGCGGGAAATGAGAGCAAATGACGCAAGAAATAATCAACAGGACTTTATGGCTGCTCATAAAGAGAAGGATTGAGGAGTTCTTTTGGATGAACAGGCGTACCAGACCCCGAGTGGGATTAGACATGGAGTTGGAGAAAGTGGTAGAGCCTCAAGTCCTGCTCCGGGAAGTTGTAGGCAGGGTGATGAGAGCTCGGATGTTCTCTGTGAGAGAGTTGCTGTACCGGTGCAGTTGTGTGCGAGCACGCATTTGAGTGATATTCAGGACGTTGATGATGTTATGAAGGATCACAGCTTGAACATATCAGATTACATTCCCCACAATGGTGACACAGCGTTCGAAAGTGGTGTTCAGGGTGACATTGATCGCAATGCCCTCTGGGAGGGTGAGTCGTATAGAAGTGTTGCCGGGGAGGGTGACAATGTCCCAGGAGAGGACCAAACAGGTGAGTTTAGACGACAGAGGCGTAGTCAGTGTGATGGATAGGATGAGAGAAGTACAGTAATAACCCCTGATGATGCTCGCTGGAAGGGGAAGTCGGCGAGAGAAATTAGGAGGGCCAAACAAAATCGCTCCTCCTAAAAGAGAATTATGCAGCGTGCCAAGCTGGCTTTGAAGGCGGAGCAGCTCGGCGCCATGACATGAAGACCTAGACGCTGTGTGAAGATTGTACTAGAGATAGGCATGGCATTGCCTTTTCGGTGGCAGTGTGAGCAGCTTATTCGAGCGCAAACTGCTTACCTTGGCATACAAAAGGGCGTCAACATCTCCCAAACATGGGAGCGCGTCCGTGTGAGCTGTCGTCAGTCTTCCTGCCCATCGAAAATGCAGTTTGACTGGCAACCATCCACCGGGCTGTGGAAGCTGAATGCCTACGTGAGTCACCGAGAAGACTGTGTGGGGCAGGATGTCGGACAACCAAGCTCCCAAGGTGACATTGGAAGCAAGAATACAACGTACTGTACACCAACCTACACCCCTCTGCAAGTGGGGCGCGCAATTCTTGCGGAGGCTGCCACTGACCCGAACATATCTGCTCGTACTATCGGAGGGTTAGTCCGAGCGAAGAAAATATATCGAAGACAACCCCCTGATAGCCATTACCGGTACATTCGGCAAGAGTTCATACGGCATATGAAGGCTACAAGAGCAGTCGATATGGCGGCATTGGAAGGTTTCACGCAGCTGCTGCGGGACTGCGGACACACAGTGAAGGTGTTCATTAGCTCCGGGGTTGAAAAAGGAGAAGAAAAAGAGTATTCAAAGTTAGATAATTCATTATTACAAGTTAACTTTAGGGGGGTTCTACTTAACAGGATTTTTGATAGTGAAAACATGTTTTTCTCTTTAAATTGGATATGAGAGGTGTTTCTTAGCTCGGCTTGTGAATTCTTATTTGTTCTCTAAGTTGAACTCTTTGGAGGTTTAAACCAGCTATATAAGACTTTTTCGTTTTCTCCCTCGCACAAACCTACATTTCATGCTTTCATAGAGTCTACGCTTTGTGTTTACCTGATTCTGTGAACACTTCTAAAAGATGGGTGTTTTCGTACTCTACTTGACTGTGATATATTTTGCGGGGTACACGAAAGAAGAACTGCTGTTTGCTCCATAACTGAGTATATTCCCGCACTCCCCAGATTCGGGGGAGGCAAAGCTTCCCAAGTGGCTTAGGATGTGGGCCCTGCAAACCCAAGTCCAGCCCCATCCCTTTCAATTTAAAATCGTTCTCTCCGCCACCAACAACGCCAAAAAAAAACAACACAAAAAAACTACATACAAAATCTACCACAACAAGCACTTTTCAACAAAAACAATAATCACCGGGCTTCGTGCAACACAAGAATTCGCCAAACCAAGACCATTCTTACCTTGCAACAGTTTCCTACAACTTCTCATTCTTTAAGTCCGCGATCGTGGTGTAGCCAGTTTTCGTCCGATTTGTGAAGTTGAAAGTCCGAAAGGTTCCAAACACAATCATGATGCCAGAAGCAATGACTTTAATGGATCGTCGTGAGCCGTTTCGGACTTAAAGCGGGTGTAAGTTTCCATTCGTAACTCTATGGGCCACTTTTTTTGTTCACAAAACGGTCAAATGTGGGTATCACCAAATTTACATAATAGCCGTTTTTTTTGCACATTACAGTTTATATCAGGGATATAAACTGAGAACGAATTGCACCTAGGTAGAACTTTCGATACATCATCTTCTAATTATTCTTTTAACTACTTCCTCACGACGCTCTTTCCTTTTTGCGCGAAACGAGGTTTTTTACCATTTTGTTTCTGTTGAAGACTGTAGAATAACGGCGAGGAGCAAATGCAAAGTTGGAATATTATAATTATTGATCTATGCATATGCGTGCGCAGGATTGTCAACGCTTGCGTTGAGCAAGAATGATTCCGCATTTAGGCACCATCTTGGATCGAGCTCTTACATTCTCGACGTTTTTCGAGGCTGTTCTGAGGACGTCTTGCGTGTCTTTCCCTTATAACAGTCTATGCTTATAAGACACTTAGAGCTAAGAAGTTGGAAATGACTAGAAAAATATTGCACTTCATTTTTGGGAGCATTAAGAGACAGGTACAAAGCAGACTCTGGTCGCCGACTGAGAACTCAGATTTGACACTCACAGTTCGCATATTTTGCTTGAAACTTTTCACAGTGCAATCTGCTTTAGAGAGATCACTGTATTTATTTGTTTAAAACTACATCGATACTTTTGAAAAACGTATTTGGACTTTATCAGTGGATTAATAAAAGCAGAAAACAGAACATGTGTACAATGTGTTTGTATTTCATTGCGTTCAAGTATAGGAAATTGAAATTTTCTAAATGAGCTTTTTTTAAAAATAGACTATGTTGTATCATAGTAACGCACATGTAAAATACTGGACTAATTGAGTGGGTTAAAAGGTTCTATGCAAAGAGAAAGTCGTTTTAGTGGCCCTTAGCAAGAATCATTACTGTTAAATATTAACGAAGAGGTTGAAGGCCAATTGAATCAGAATCACGAATTCCAATGATTGAGATGACCAGCATATGCAACATGAAACTTTTCGTATTATCGGTGACCCATCAAGTGAACATAGAAGCGAACATGCTCTGAATGGATTTTGAGTCGATACCAACAAACAATCGAATATTTTCAATGCTCTTTCCCTGGCAAGGTTTATCCTGATTATCATTGAACACGCTGTTGGAAGGTTTTAGAGAGGAGGAAAGAGAAGGCTGAGAGTCTAGTTGCAAATGGCAGGGTTGATTCTTCAGTTGGTATGTCTGTCTGTCTTTTAGACTCCTTTACTCAGTACGCGCCCTAGTGGCGCCCTTATATAGACCGCGCTACGGCGGACTACAGGTCACCAATTTGGATATTTGGTCCTTAGGACCAAATATTCAAACAGCGTTCTAAATGTTCCTGTTCTGTTCGTAACCAGTACGGGCACAGCCCGTTACGGCACGAAAAAGCGCGTTAGCGTCGCCATGTTTCCAACACACGCTTCCTTACAAGAAGAGCGCACGATGCCCTCGATTCGGCGGGTAACCACGTCGAGCAATGGATGAAACACCATACGGTAAAGACACTGCTCGCGGAATTCCAGGTGCAGCTGTCGGATGAACTGGGAAAGAACCATAAGAACCATGCATCTGAGTTGGAAAAGTTCGAGCTCGAAGAGCTGAAGGAATTGTAGTCGACCGAGGAATGGGGCGAGGCCTCGGTGCCACAGGATGATATATCGGTTGCTGCTGTTGTACAAATCTATTGGAAGAGTAATTCCGCTGAAAAGACTGGTTCGGAGACGCTAGAATTGAGTTTGAAGTCGGGAAAGAATTTGATGAAATATGCTGAGGCACTCGGGCAGGACGCTTTGCAGGTTTCTTTTGTTTCGCACGGCGCGATTCGCGTTTTTCTTCTTCCCGCTGAGTGCTTTTTTCGGAATCAGAAAGGGCTTTCTCCAACTTGCGCAGTTTTCTTTCGCGACGGTAGAGCTGGCGTTCTCTTTTGGCTAGTCGCCGAGCCATTTCGTTGGATTCGGCGGCCATTTCCGAAGCATGACGACTGGAAATCGCAGCGGATTTGGAGGAGACGCAGGTACAGCGTTTGGAACGATGTCCATGTTTCGGACACGGCAGAGTGGAGAGATCGTATGCCATGTTAATCGGGCGCCGAATTCAAGGGAAACCTGGAGAGGGACAGGGATGAGGAATCCAGAGAGGATGTGAAGACTGATTGTTTTGACGATGGCTTGTGGCAAAAGCGGGGAACTCGTGTCGGGACTAATGGGCTTTTATGCGGAGCCGGGAAGGAGACGGGTGATTGTTCTTGGGCAGATTGTAGGGGCGCTGAACGGACAGCACGCGGCAGCGAGCGGTTTTGAGGCAAACAGATCTGCGGGAGCGCTGACGGAAAGATGGTGCCGGATCTGAGGGGATGCCCTCAACTGCGGGGCAAGAAGGAAGCATATCAATACGGAGTTGATTTTTGTGTTCTGCGTGCGGGCCACGTCGCGGTGTCGGGAAGACCTCGTTGACGGCTGTGCCAAATGAGGACGAAGAGGAAGTTAGTCGCAGGCTTTGGTGTCTCTCTTTGTCGATGATGCACGTGAGCCTGTAGGATGTGTCTGAGCGAGGTATGAACGCTTGGCACCGGCACGATAGGGTTGCGCAAGCACCCGCATGGATGCTGCAGGAAAACAGCGCTGTGCAACATGCTGAGCCGTGGACCCTCCGAGCCCGGGAGAAACTACGGCTATTACGCACCAATTTCTCCACCAAATCATTTAGAGGTATTCCTGCCCATAGAGCAGAATCCCCTTTCTCAGCAGACGAATTCTACTCGCTCCTTCATTTTGGTTAAAGTATATCTTGGAAATCGATGATTTGTAGGATATGCTTTATTACATGTGCATCAATTGAAGCAGAGGCGCATTCTAAATGAATCTAGGGCGGAAGAACCAATCAATTTACTGTATGGATTATTAGCTTAATTCAGACAAGGTAGTGCATGTGCTAGAGTTTTTTTAGGACAAAATCACAAAATGAAGTCAGCTAGGTACATGTGTTACTAAATAATGAGTAAGGTGTTTTGAACGCGGACTCATAGTGATCATACACCGAGAGGAATCGATGTAACGATCTCAGTGTTTCCGCCAACTTGCTCGTCGACAGACTCTTCGCTGGGGCTCGGGGCCTCATCAGGCTCTTCCATAGGCTCGGCGGACATCATCGGTTCCTCATCCATCATCATTTCTTCCATTGAGGGATCGGTGGCGATTGGTTCAACAACAACTGCTTTGGGAGTGGGTGCAGATTCCTCATGTTTCTTGGGATAGCTTTTCGGTCCAAGGGAATTCATGATTCTTTTTCTGGCGTTCAGAGCAGACCTGGCTCCGTTAGAGACATCTTCGCTACCCTCAGCTTGCATTGACGGAGTGGTTGGAAGAGTGGCAGAAACTGCTTCATATTCGACAGCGGACGGCGGTGGCGGGATGTCGGGTGAGACTTCAAAGCCAACACAGTCTTTGAGAGGACGGCCTTCAAGTTCCATTTCATAAAGTACGAGGCCAGTCGGGGACACTAGTTGCACAGTATTTAACGGCAAAGCGATACATTTGCCAGCAATATAAGAATAGTCAGTACCACGAGACGGCTCATACCCAATGGCGGCGGCGCCTGACGACGTAGGATAGGTATTGAAAAAATTGGGCGCACATCGCTTAGAGGAAGGTCCGGAACGGCTGATGAGCGAGTAGTATGATGCCCCAGATCGAACAAACGCTTCTCCAGTAGATGAAACATGAACCGGACGACCCTCGAGGCATATTGGAGGAGTGATGGGAGTAAACGGCGGTGAAAGCAGAGAGAGCTTCCCTGGATTGCACAGCTGGAAATCGCATGTCGACGCACAGATTTTAGAAACCGGGTGAGAGCTGATCAGCGTCAGGAGCGAGCAGAAGAAAAGACCGCCCAAGGCGGCGTGCGAAACAAGCATAGTCCAAATATTTGTCGTGAACGATATAGAGTAAGTCCGGCAAAGGTGACGGATGAGGACATGGTTCCCCGACTACCGAAAGAGAGAATGAGCATGATTTTGAGATGGAAGTTGGTGGAATGACTGTCTGCTGTGTCGGTTTTCTGCTTGCAGTGCTCTTTTGCTCGCGATACCACTTCGAAACGATTTTGTTCGATGAGAGATACTTTCAATCGGGCCAAATGTTTCTGGTGGCTTGGTGAGTTGTACTTAACGAAAGGCCCAATGTACGGGTGTGGCGGTTGTCGATAACTGCGGGATGATGATTGTTTGTAGGCATACAATAAAGTATGTCTGTCATTTGAGACGGGGTAGTGTAAAAAGTCCCGAGTCTCGTCGACGAGGCGCAGCCTGGAATTTCGCTTGTTGTGTGAAAGCGACTATTTACAGTGGCAGATTGAACGAAATGACCGGGACACCGTCGAGGGCAGTAGGGCGCAGTTAGTGGCAGTGGAGCGCAAGGTGTTGCCCCAGACTGCATGGAGGGAGCAACGGCATTGGGGACAGGGCACGGTTTGAGAGGAGAAATCTGGGCGATGTTGAGCCTGGTATGGAGGTGCTTGGTAAAGCATGAACAGAATTTGAGTGGAAATCATGAAAGCGAGAGAATTGAAACTATGGTACAGAGGGGGTGGCGAATATAACATTGGATTGGATAAAGACAGATGGTCATGTCTATTTAAAAGTGTTCGTTTTACATGTGCAACTACACGGAATCGATACACAATTAATCGAAGAGACAAACAGTTAGTCGTAACTCTATCAGTCACAGGGAGAGTTCACCATCAACACAAGCGATGCGAAACAAGACACTACCAGCAAGCTACAGTATCACTTTAGAACATGACGGCGCCATCAAGTTCCTCTTCTGCGGAGGGCATCGGCTCGGCGCTCTCAACGATCTCTGGCTCAGCGGTCATCTCGACGAAGCCAGAAATGTCGGGCAGGTCCGGGAAGCCACGTTCGTACCAGGCAGCAGTTCCAGTACGACCCATACCTTTAATTCTAAATGACACGCAGTCTCTCCATCTGTTGCGCAACTCAAGGTTCTCCACGACGTTTCCGCGACGATCCTCAAGCTTCTGAACGTGAGTGATGGGAAGAGCGACGCAACGACCAGCCAAAGCGACATCCTCTTCAAACTGCAAGGTCTGATGGCCGACGCCAGACGTTTGAGTGCGGCGAATGGTGAAGGTCTTGAAGAAATGTCTGGCGATACGGGCACGACCTCCGTTCAGGGGGAAGGAGCTGATTGGAAGGAAGGAGCCACGCATGTCAACGTAGGCTTCTCCGGAGTTGGCAATGCCTACGGGGTAACGGTCGTGACAGATTGCAGGTGTGAGTGCAACGTCGATCTGGTTGGTGCGGTTGGTAAGAGGCATTCTCTCATAACGATCACAGAAGCGGAAGCGGCAAGAATCAAGGCAACTGGCCGCAGCAAGAGATACAATGGCGACAAACACAACGGCGCGCAACATGATGATGATGATGAAGTTAATGTTGACGGTGAAGAAGGAAGAAAAGCAAATACCCCAGAATTGCCCGCTGCTCTACAAACAACGGAAGGAGAGTGGAAATGCGACGGGAAGCGATGGCTTATGTAGCACATGTTGTGTGGCGCGAAGTCTGGGAGCGGTGAATTGGGGGCCGGTAAGAGCTGGCGTGAGGAGGTGACGGTTGCATTACGGGGCAAGCGCATGCGTTCGTCATAGACGACGCAGCTGACTACAAAGACAGCTGATTCACAAGAACCTTTCAGTAGGAGGGGCCGATGCTGACGGTTCGCGGGGCGCACGCCCCAACGGGGGCGAGGTGCGCCGCACCACGCCTGACAGTTCTCAAGTGTGTGCGATGCGCACACAAAAATTCGCTTCACACTTCATGTCCTTCGGCGCTGACTGACACCTCAGCCCTTTCTCGACACCGTGCACAAGAAAGCACCGACACACATGTCGACCATGCCCCTCAGGCATTTTGGCCATGGGTGCCACGCGTCGTACACATTTGTTTGCACAACGCTTTTCTTTGATAGTGTACGGCAGTTGTACTTGCACCCCGGTTAAACGCACTGCCTACAGGGCTGAAGGCATAGCCACCAAACGTAATACTCAATAAAGTTCACGCATGATGCAGACACTCGGCTGTCCGTCGTCAAATTACGAAGCTCTTCCTCTAATTTTTCTTCAAGAGTCCGCGCTTTGTCACCTCACATAGACTGACGGTGTTAATATAACATTATTTGGCAATATGACCCTAGCTGGGGAAAGGGGTTTCTCGCTTGTCAGCTGACATGGCTTGCAACAACTGTGTGTGACCTTGCGTGACCAGACTGACCAGACATAGGCTGTTAATGGTATACTTGTTGAAAGGCTGACGTAAGCCCCCAACTTACGTACCTTACTAGCGGGGATCGCAGCGGCAGCGTTCTATGAGCCTACAATAAAACTCCAGAACGCGCTCGCCGGTTCACGGCGAGTGCGGGGGATAGCAGCACACGAGGACAACGGTTCCCCGATCGCTGACAATTCTTCCCTGTCAAATTTGCCCTGTGCGCTGCGCCGATGTTCCACGTTGCAACAGTTGTAGGCCAAGCCCAGAGCAATACGAAACCTTTTGCTCCTACCAACTCTTCGCTCTTCAACCCCGCAACCAATTTGCAGGAATATCGCCGTGACGTTTCACGATGGGTGGATACTATCTAAACAGCATCCCGTCAAGGCTCAGACAGACTGTACAAGACGGTCTATGCTACTATTGACCGACACTTATACGACCGTGGTCTGCCTCGAGAGCAAAAATCAATAGTCGACGAGACTAAAAAGCAGAAACTGATCATTCATAAGCAGAACAATCAAATAGAAGCTGTTAAGCAAATGGTCAAGCTTATAGCCGTTGAACCATAATCGCAATATTGAAAAGACTCATCTCATCCTTTCATGATGTAACGTCCTGTTGTCGCCTTCGGACTGAAAACTTGACCTCATTTGCATCTCGTTTCCGCTACATTTCGGCAGAGCATCTGATGCACTTTTTTGTTTCAGCTTCATCTCAAGTTGTCTAATTTCTTGCAATCACCCTCCTTATCAATTCCATGCTCAATTTGGAAACTCTTTCGAACGCAAAGTTGCAACTAGTTGCCTTGGCGGAAACAAGGAAAAAGTTGGAGATTCAAGAAGAGATTTCGATCACAAAAGAATCTCTCCTCAACAGTTTGAAGATAATCGCTGCCCTTAAACCCTTACTTCAGCAAGACAAAACGCGTCTGGCATCTTCCGATATTGGGGCTACCGCTCGTTGCAAAGCCCTTGCGCTCACAAACCGAGTATCGGTGTTGTTGGACGAGTACTCTGAACTTGAGCGCTATCTCTCGAAAACGACGGACTCTGGCAGTGTGGACACTGACATGTGTCGTATAGTGGCAGAAGAGCTGACCTTAGAGGTTGTTTAGTAGAACAACGCTTGGAGCGGAGAGACCACGAAGATGTTTGGGATCTTTCTCTCTTGAGAGACACGCTTCAGGCGGAGGAGACGCGTCCCAGCGGAGCACAGAAACAGAGCCACTTTGAGAAGGCACGACGGAGTCGGGTGTGAGACCGAGGCCAATCCAGCGCGATATATCTAGAGTGTTTTGGTGAGCACGGCACAGTCCGGGGTGTGACCAATCCTAGGTGGAGTGGTATCACGGCGATGTCGGAAAAGCAGCGAAGAAACACTCGTATGAGGGGGACGAGCGGGGTGAGTGAGGCGGCCACTCATGAGAGCCAAAAAAGGAGAACAAGAGGAAAACGGGGGCGAAACCCTATACAGGGGCGAGACTACGACAATTGTCGGCGATTAAATACGAACCCACGGTGGTGGTAGCACTCTAGTCGACAGAGGGGTGGATGAACTAACGTGCAACGGGCGCTCACGCAGTATGCGGTGAAGACGCGCCGAAGGCGAAAAGGCCAGAGCCAAGACCCCCCTTCTTCCGATCTCCCAAGAGGGTGTTTACTGGGGAGCAGTGCTCAACCTCCTAAGTAGTGTGGCGCACGGCCCCTGACAGTGGGCGCGCGCCCGAAAAATAGACACTAAATAGCGATAGCGTAGCTAAATAAATACTAAAAAAAACTAAATAATACTAACCATTATGTAGAATCCGGGCCACATGTGGCACGCCTCGCACTCGAGCGTCGGCATCCGTGCAGTCCACGTGTTTCACCAGTGTGCACCTCCGGTCCTAACTGGCCGTCGGCACGCAATAGCGGTATAGCTTGTCATAGACCAAGCTAGTCCTCAAGCGAGCGAAATCTCCAAGTCCTGGGAAGAAACCCCCTTGATGCGCATTGCACTTCATGTCAATATACTACACTGACCTTGTAGTTGATGGATGCGAGGGATCATCGGCTATGCAGCTCCGGGCGAGCTAGCATCTAGGTGTTGTCAGCAACGTGTAGTGTTGAAATGTACCTTCTGGTTGAGTAATTGTTAGTATTTGTAATTTTAATTATATTTATTATAGTGCAGTAGTGGAGTGGCCACCTGGCACTGTAGCCAGTGCTGGCCAGGTCTCTGACACTAGGTCGGAGACCGTGCCTTGCTGGCACCTCCCGGGTGATCTGGAGAGTGCAGCCCACTGCATATAGGGAACTGCACCTCCCCCATCTTTATCTGATGAAGACAGGCACCACTTGGATCACGACTATACCTTTTGGTTCATTGTTTCTCAACTACCACACAGGCTTTCCCGCGCGTCGCCGCCTACCATCGTTCACCTACACGGTATAGGTTAGTTGCCCCTCCGTTTGCCCCTGCGGGTTTTCACGGTGCCCTGTTACCATCGAGGTTTACTACGTCTACCTTCTAAGGTTGAGCGTCACCACGCTCCCGAGACAAGACAGTAGCATACCCCAGAGGTGATTGTACGACATTTTGGTCTCCCGACTTAGAAAGTATTTCTAGGTTTCGTCGTACCTTCACGGTTCACACGAAATTCCAAGAAGGATTGGACGCTTGTACACCTATTTTGTTTCAGTAAATCCCGCTAAGCAATACAGGATACCACTATTGGTCACAAATGGAACGACCTAAAAGGAATACGCGTGGTGCGAGCGCCCCGCCAAGCCATAAAGGTCTTAAAGGAGCCCCATCGGCTCAACCGAATCTGTAAAACCTCGAGGAGCTGCTCCGGTACCCTCGGGACATAACCGTAAAGGTACATGGTCCGCCGCCTTTGGCAACGGAACCTCAAAGGGAATTACCAATTGAGGTTGCAGCGGAGGAGCTATGGCCTCAGCTCGAATAGTGAGCGAAAGCGCTCGTCACCCTCGCGGTCGAAGATGCATTAACTGTAAAGGAGAAGTCGGATACCCGGATGGTTCCGCACTCAATGGACGTCGATGCATTTACCCGTATTGTGGTTGACCGAGCAGCTCAAGAGCTATCGGACAGGATACCTGAAATGGTGAAACAGTATCTCTTTACAGATGCTAGGGAGCATGTTTACCGCGCTGTGCAGCACCTTTGGGTTTCCGAGGGATTCGCAGAATCCCGACCTACACAGGTGAACATCGCAAAGCGCATACCGCAAGGGTTCCAAATGGGTCATTCCACCCATTTCAAACACTTACCTACAGATAGTGAGTACCTACAAGGTCCAAGTCAGAGTCAAGAGGTCCCGGAGAAGGTAGATCCTCAAGACATTTATCTGCCACCAATTACTGGTTTCGTTCAAAAGGATACCCATGGAGGTGGTCCCAAGGACGAAGAGGGGAAAGAATCGAGAGGATGACTCAGACCCCGACTCGTCAGACTCCAGTTCCGATACGAGTTCATCGTCGGATGATGACTGAAAAGGTAAGAAGAAGAAGAAACCAAACAGGTCGACGAAGAAGTCGTCGAAAAAGAACCGAAAGGGGAAAAAGCGATACAATGAGTCGTCGGAATCTGAGTCGGACACCGAAATAGACCTGGAGGTGCACCAACCGTTGAACGATATGTTGACCAAAGCGGTTGATTACAGGACCTATCGGTTGATCAAAAAGTCGTCTGAATACACCCAAGAGGTTGCTCAGAAGATTACTAAGCACCACAAGAAGCTCAGCTTCCAAATGGGTGTCACAACCTTCACAGGTACGAATCTTATTGCGGGGATTGAGTTTCTACAGAAGTTCAAGCTTGTATGTGACCAAAATGGGTTTTCCGAGGGCGCTGCTATGTGGCTATTTCAGTTATACATGAAAGGACAAGCATACTACTTGCTGCATAGTAGGCTCCGCGGCAATACCTTAGCGATGAATGAGGATGGCACAGAGATGTTGGAGTCGTATCCAGAAGTGGTCAATTTCCTTTTGGAAACATACGCCACCGATGAGGTTATAAAAGAGGCCTACTCGGAAGACCTCGCTTACCATCAAAAGGCTGGGCAAACCGAATCGGAGTTTTCGCTCGCGCTGTGGAATCTGGCAACCCGTGGTGGTAATGTGTTCACTACCTCTAGGTTAAAGTCGCTATTTGCCGACAATGTCGACAAAGCGATCCGTTCCCAGGTACGCAATTACCTGGCCACTAACCAAAAGGTAGACTACAATCGGCTGGCTCGATACTCTAAGGGCCCTGGAGATACCCTTCGGCTGGGAAAGAGACCAGCCGTGCCTCCAACCTCGACGGATAAGCCGAAAAGGTCGGTCTTGGAAATTGAAGATACCACAACATCAGAGGGTAGCTCGCACCTCGAAGTACCTACAGGGACTGCTATCCACTTGGTAGCGACCCAGGGGAGGTTCTCGAAACCTTCGACGGTAGGAAATTGGTTGTCAACGCGTACACCAAACTCGGTACCATCGCCGCCAAGATCGGTGAGCTCGCAAAGGATGCCGGGAGCGAGCTCTTTTAACTCGCCAACCACATCCTACGCCACTGCTCCTACGAACCAGGTTTCGAAGCCACCCTCAATGGTAACGCGAGACCCCCAAACTGGAGGCCTCGTTTGCTGGTTTTGTCTCGCGACAGACCATTTGGCAAACAATTGCGCTAACTTACCTCCAGGGATGAGAGACCAGTTGATTCAAGCTCCCATGCAGAATCAACAACGCCTGTATGGGTCTTCAACGCAAGCACCAAATAGGTTGCAACCCCGTACACCGGTACAGGTCAATACCATCGAGGAAACCCCAAACTTGGACTCAACCCCTCCCGTAGAGGAGGAAAACACCGAACTGTTGGCGTATTGGCCGAACCCAACCTGCAAGTGGAAGGCCAATCGATACCCAGAACCTTGGAGGTGGAAGAGAACACGTCACAACCAGTTCCGGTTTGTCATATGAAGTAAAACATCTATAAAGTACGTGCTTCAGTTTGTTTCTCCGATCGCCTTTCGGTTCCGGTCACATGCATGTTGGATACGTGGGCCGGCCCAATCGTTCTGAACTCCCGCGTCATACCTGGGGCGGTACTTCGGAACTTGAGCCGACCTCCCGACAACAACCCGCTGGTGGATGCAAATGAGCGCCCATTGAACCTTCGTGGTATGCTCACCACTGTAGTGCAGCTCGGAAACCTCAAGGTAAGACTGCAATTCTTTGTTGTGGACCGTTTACCAACAGACTGCCTACTAGGTACGAACTTCATCGACAGACATGTCAAAGCAATCCTTCCTGGTTCCCATACCGTCGCCTTACGTCAGAGGGAACCAATTGCCATTTTAGGTAATACGGAAACCAAACGGGGATGGTTCGTCGAACCGAAGAAGACGATATCCACCGAAACGGTCTCCATCAAAGTGCGCATTACAAAACAGGTTGTTATCCCGCCAATGCACCATATATTGGTACCGTTGTCTTGTGCGACCCCCGGGCTGGTCATACTACTAAACCATCCGAGGTTAGCACATCGACAGCTCACCTTGATGGCCAACGGGATTGTCGACTACATCCCAAATCAACCCTTTAAGGTGTGTCTCAGTAACTTCAGCTGTCACGACGTGAAGCTGCCGAAAAATACCAATGTTGGCATCGCACTACCGGCACCACAAGGTGTCTTCACCGTAGCTCACACTGATCTCGGCGAGGTCTCCTTCGATAAGGAAGGGGGATGCGCAAATGCGTCCACAACCACAAAGGTATCGATAAATACCAACTTGGAAGCAATGCTAACCGATTAGGCATTGGTAGAAAAAGAAAAGGAACCTGACCCTAAAAGGCAATGGCAAGATAAAGACCAGATCGGTGAAGATAACGGCGAACTGCGGAGCCGTATTCTCGACATTCTGGAGGAGTTTGAAACCATGTGGTCAGGCCATCCGGGCCAAATTAAGGCCACACAGCATCGAATCGAGCTCCTCCCTGACTCGAAGCCGATTTATCAGGAACCATACCGTGCGGGTCCGAAGGCGAGAAAAGTAGAACTCAAAGAAGTGGAGCGAATGCTCCATGACGGTGTAATTGAACCAGCCAAGTCAGATTGGGCTAGTCCCGTGAGTCTGGTTCAGAAGAAAGGAGATAACCGTATGAGATTCTGTGTGGACTACAGGAGGCTCAATAGCGTGACCGTCAGGGACTCGTACCCGATACCTAGAATGGATGAGTACATCGACTCCTTGGGAGATGCGCAGTTATTTACCACGTTGGATGCCAATTGTGGTTATTGGCAGGTCCCTGTAGGTGAGGAAGATCGAGACAAAACGACCCTCACGTGCCATTCAGGTTTGTTCCGCTTCACGCGGATTCCATTCAGGTTGCCCAACGCTCCAGCCACCTTTCAAAGGGCGCTGGACATCATCCTTTCGAAGGTTAAGTGGACAACCGCCTTGGTATACATCGATGATGTAATTATCTACTCCAGATCTGTAGAAGAGCATTTTTCTCACGTACGCACCGTATTAACCCTCCTAGCTGAGACGGGGGTGGCGCTGAAGCTACGCAAATGCGTCTTCTTTACCAGACCGGTTGAATACCTGGGGCACATCATAGGCCCTGGTACCCTAGAGGGTGCGCCGAGCAACACTAAAGCCTTACAGGAGGTCAAGTTGACATGATCCCAGACTGGCGTACGATTCTTTATAGGTTTATGCAACGTCTATCGTCGCTTCGTGAAGGGATTCGCGAAAATAGTGGCTCCCCTCAACAAGAAGCTCCAGAAAGGTGAACCTGAACGGTTTGAGAATCTATCGAACGACGAAATGGATACCTTCGAGGAATTGAAACGAGCGCTGTTGTCGCCGCGAATCTTAGCGTTACAGAAAACAGGTCTACCGTACACGCTGGATACAGATGCACCCCATGCCCAAATTGGTTGTTGTCTCATGTAGAAGCAGCACAACGGAGACAAATTATCTATAGGGTACTGGAGCCTCGCTATGAATGAGGCGGAGCAGAACTACATGGTAACAGAGAAGGAATGTCTAGCAGTAGTGTGGAGCATGTTGATGCTCCGTCCATACCTTAATGGTGATCGCTTTACGTTGCACACGGACCACGACGCCTTAAGGTGGATCCGCGGACTCGCAGATGCGTCTGGTAGACTTGCCCGTTGGAGGTTGAGACTGTCAGAGTTTGAATACGAAGTAAAGCACCGTCCAGGTATCAAGCACAACATAGCTGATGCTATGTCATGCTTGAACACCTCAGAATTAGAGACAGAACCTGTGGAAGATGATATCCCTTGCATTTTGGTGTCATCAAACCAAAATGGTACCGGCGAACAACTAGAAGGATGTTGGGACATACCTGAAGAAGGTGCCTTGCGGAACACCGACATGGCAACGTAGATACTGATCCTAAAGGAAAAGAACTTCATGCCCGTAACCCGAGGGGAATTCCTACAAGAACAGGCCCAGGATGCGTACTGCAGAACCCTGGCTGACCAAATTGGTTTCAAAGCATCACCATTCAATGTGGACCACAATGGGCACATCGTGAGAAGGTCAACTTTGGATGGTAGCCTTCTAAAGGTGGTTCCAAAGGCAATGCGCCCGAGAGTCTTCTATCTCGCGCACTACCCGCGAGTACCGGGACACCTCGGTGCCACCAGGATGTATTACACCTTGAGGCAACAGTTATACTGGCCTTATATGGCCCATGATGTCTATACCTTTGTAGGTCAATGCGAATCTTGTGTTCGTACCCGCGGTGGTATTCGAAAGCATCGAAAGTACCTCAAGCTGTTTCCAGCAGCGGGTCCACAGAAGTTTGTTACGATAGACCTTCTAGGACCACTTCCCAAGACCAAGAATGGGTATCAGCACATTCTAGTGATCACCGACAGGTTCTCGAAGCTCACGAGAGCGATACCATTAAAGGAGACGAAGTCAACCACGCTGGCGATCGCGTTCCTCAACAATTGGGTCTACCCGTAAGGCGCACCACTGTACCTACTTACCGATAATGGTTCAAACTTGGCATCGAAGTTCTTCGAAGCAATCTGAAACCTATTGGGTAAAAAGCACTATTTCACTACGGCCTACCACCCGTAGACAAACGGACAGGTCGAGCGCTTTAATCACACATTTGTATCAAGGCTACGACACTTTACGGAAGAGCACCAAACTGGGTGGGATGAGCTGTTGAAACCGCTCACCTATTCCTATAACCTTCAGGTACACCGGTCAACGCAGACCACTCCCTTCGATTTGGTTCTTTCGCGACACCCCCCAGGTATTGTAGTGCAGGGAGATCATACCACCAGCACTGCAGCTGGCACACTGACCCCTGCCCAGGTCAAGCGAAATACCCTTGTGAGGTTGAGGAGGGCTCTCAAACACGCAGAGAGCCGCCTTACTGCAGCCCAGAAGGGGTACAAGGCCGACTATGACCGTAGGGTCACCAAAGTGGTCTCTGTGTCGTCGGGACAATATGTCTACATAGACAACCCGCCTTCAGGTAAAAGACCACGACCGGGTGATGAAGCGGACGATGAAGCTATTGATAGAGATATTAATTCGAAGCTTCTACCCAAATCAGTGGGACCTTATAAGGTATTGAACGCATCAGACCACACCGTTACGGTTGACCAAGATGGAATACCGAATACGATATCAATTGACCGTATTAGGGTTGCTCCTGAAACGGTTCAAAATCGCATTGAGGCAGGCCCCTCAGCCCGAGAGCCCAGAGCGGTAGCTCTGCGCACTCGACCCTCGGAGGACCCCACCCCAATTGAAGTGAACGATGATCTTCAACGGGATGATCCGGATTACAACTCTCTAACATGGACGAAAATTGAACCTCAAACGGTATCAGTGGGAGTTCCCGACTCGGCTTCCACACCCGAAGCTCCCAACTCGGAAAGATAAATATGAAGAATTTGTTTGCACCATAGTCGCCTTTTAGGAACGCGCCTCTCGACCAGGGATAAGAGCTCGAAAGGCATCGCCTTCCGCCTGCTTGGTTCGTAATATCTCTAACTACGTGTCTGTCCTTTGATCTTTTGTAGATCGGGACACCAGAGTACAGCTCGCGGGATCCAATCCATCGATGTACATGGTGGCGCGCTTTTTCAGTGGAGGAAACATTGCCACAAAGTTAAAAAGCCTTATTCAGACGTACGGAGACCTTGGTTTCTGTTTCCCCAGGCTTAGGTTGGTTGTCGGGAAGAGCGAGAAGAGCCAACCTAATCGCTTGATTAGCGGCAGAAGACCGTAATAGGGATTGAACGACTTTAAGCTTACGACTAACTCTTCCTGAAAAGGTTGGAGATGAACCTCCTATAGATTAAAACTGATCCTTGGCTAGGCCACGTATAAATTACGGTAGCTCAATATAAACTGGACCCTCGTTCAAACCAAGTAGGTCGGCTTTATCGAAAAGCAAGCACGAAAAACCAAGACGAAGATAAGGCCGCCTCCAGAAATGAAATGGTTACAGAGGAAAAGATGCATGTAATTGATGAAATTCTTCACTTTACCAGTGTCTAAGGGTGCACGATGCAGTGAGGAGTCCTCCAGCAGACAATATTTGTATGTTACTAGTTTTTGGTGTGCTTTCTTCGGCTAGTACTAGTAGGGACTAAACCATTGGTAGATAACGACCGTTTAGAACATGGCGAGTGCCCTCGTTGACCATCAGCAGTTGTCAAATCTGATGAGATCGACCCATTCGAATGTGAGAATTCAGTGAAGACCGAAAGGAATCCTAGTAATCAGAATCGTAATCATCTTACTTCTTACACATTCGAAGATTTTAATCCTTTTTCGGGTGATTCGAGTTCTGAGCGACAGCATTCGGATTTGCTTGGAAGTTGTCACCTATCAAGTTGGTTTTCTTTAACGTTTGCAGACGCGAACTGACAAGATGGAATCGGATTCCATCGTTCTTCACATGAACAGCTGGACCACTGCAGCATTCCATGAAAACGCTGACATTCGCCCATAAAAGATGCAGATTCTTTGGTATTTTTTTCACGGAAGCCGCATTGAACTTGCCCTGCATAACTTCAAACTCTTCTACGAGCATATTATGAGGTTCACTCAACTCAGCGAACTTTTTGCACAGGTGACCATCATTTTTAATATTGAATTCTCTCTCCTTAAACATTACTGAAAATAAAAGGACGTGCATATCCACGGTAGGATTCGGCCTCTGTCCAGTAATGGGTCAGTCATTTGACGCCTTCGGCAGTGTTTTTTGACTCTTCGGAATGCCCTGGCCCCTACATTTGACTTTAGAGTAAATATTAGGAGCAGCTCCATTGACGAACCTCTTCGAAGGATTACCTTCTATGGCGGGGTCATGTCAGGTAGGGAACTACACCGCATTTAGGCGGGATTGGCCTCAGACGATCGTTCGGGCATATTTGAGAATTCCACCTATATGCGGGTACTCAATTTCTTCCACAAAGAGCTAACAATCGACGAAAGCGGAAACTAATATAAAAAAGAACTGAAACAGAAGTATGGGGATCACGCTCTGGTTCAAAAACAGAAGATGGGCTTATGTCTTTCTGAGTAGGGAGACGACTTTGTGATGAAAGATTTGCAGACTGAATGACACGAAGACGTTCGGTATCTTCCACTACGGAGAAATAGCACAGCAGCAGACCCTCCCCAGAAATTCATGACGACATTAGGGAGTAAGATTGAGGCAAACCAGAACGGAAAGCGTTCATCTGTGTTTTCGGAATGCTAGTTGGGTGCTTATATATCTCGTGAATTTATCCATTATTTTTCTCATATTTGGAATACTCATCAAGAAATACGTGGTGCGGGGGCTAGTTTAACATTCCATAATGCTAGTTTGGATATTTCAATCTAAAAAGTAGAATTTCTAACTGTTAAAATAGCACATCAAGCATGTATCATTAGAAGATAAACAGAAATATGCAAAAAAAAATGTATAAAATCACGAGATATGCTTTAAAAAAGGACTGAACTAGAATAAAAATATAATAGATAGCACTTATACTGGCATTCCGAAAACACAGACGCGAAGAGTTCAGAGGAAGGACTAAGTCTAATTGTATTGGTGCAACGGGAGTACTCAGCCACGAGAGTGGAAAAAAGGGGGAAGGGAGTCACGCAGTATGGCCAGTGGGCCGGTGGGCCCGGGAGCCAAAGTAATCGAAGTAGAGAAACCCTACACAGGGACGAGAATACGTAACTAATAATATGTAGACGCTAGCAGCGGTAGCACCTTTTTTGAAGACGCAGGGTGGGTAGGTCTACCGTGGATAACGCAACACAACCTTCGAAGACAGTCGTAGGGCGCAAAAGCGGATAAGACTTTGAGCCACAAGAACTTGGTAGGGGAAGATTTACCAAGCGGCATGGCGAAATCGCCGAGCCACTATATAGCGTTGTAGCGTAGACTACTATAGGAAATTTCCTACCTTAGAAAAATGTAAATAATAAAGTATACAAACTAACGAGCAGTGCGTGGGGCACACGTTTACGCCACATGTGCACAACCAGTCCGTCGGAAATGATGCTCCATAATAGGTGCAACACTCATATCAACGCGCAAGAAGTAAAAACTCTTAAATCGTAGGAAACCATCTTCACGAATGTTGCACTTTAAAAACGACGCAGGCATTTTAATACCAATTATTATGGTGGATTACATTAATCAGAGAGAATGCATTTCTCTTTTTCATAAACAAGGATTTCAGAACCAGTATTTTATGGATTACTTCCATTTAAAAATCTAATAACTCTCCGGACAACCCTGAGTATCAAGCCCGAAGTGTTTTTTATATCGGTTCAAACGGTGTACAACAACTGGGCTCGCGCTGTATCAACAGATTGTGAAAATCATGTAGACCCTTTTACGTTCGCTCTTACCTACAATAACCAAGCTCAAAACGAGACCCCGACATTCGAGAGTAGTTAACAACCATAAGGTTGCCGAGCTATACATTGGCTCGACATTTGAGACAATCTCGGAGACCATGGGTATTTGTATGTGCATTGATAACGAACCCAATTATAACGAAAAACCTATGATAAGCAGCTCCCTTAGTGATAACTTCTTCCTTTGGTTCAGCAGGCACTGAGCAGTAATGCTCTGATAAGGATACAGCACAATGCTTTTAAAACGTTTTGGTCGGTACATATCCTTTCGTTACACGGAAATGAGTTCTTTTAGATAAAGACTCACGACCGATAGTGAATTAAAAACATTTACCATACTGTAGAACATCCAACACATATTTTTGTCTTGGAGCAGCTCCAGTTTCTCCTGTTTTTCATTGAATGATCCAAGAGAGATGCAATCAGTCATTTTATTCACAAAAGAGAAATGTTCGAAAACTGTCTCCAAAAACCCGCAACAATTTCTTATTTACATCTTGATTAGCAGTGATGACTCCGAGCTATTTAGCGCCAACGTCTTCATGAAACGCGTACAAAGAGGCTGTGGTTGCGCGAATATAGAACCAAGAAAATTTTTCTGGAAACGGTAGAAATACACGAAGGCTTAGCTCTGCGTTGCAGCGTGAGTAAGCCGCTAGATGGAGATAATGGTCTTGGTTATCAACGCCTTCAAACATACACTATCAACGAAACTTTTTTGACTGATAGCTACCCGTTTTAGAATAGTGCTATCTGATTGACGATAAGCCACAAGCTCTATTCAAAAAAGATGGAATCGGCGTTTAGGGGCTTTTATGTCGATTTTGCTTTGGGTTTTAGTTTTTGCTCTTCTGCGATCATACTTTTCGATATTTTCACGGACGTCAAAAGTAGACCACTGGCTTTCATTTGCAGTAAAAAGTACGGATTACGGGAACAAAACCATGATGGATCATCTCAATAATTATCTGGAGACGAACCAAGGAAAAGGGGGTATGTCTCTGTATCATAAGAAAACAGATGAGAATTATTCGGGACTGCTGGGAACCTACGTAAATGATTCTCTACTTTGCGGGAACGAATAATTTTTAAAGCACTCTGGAAAGTTTTTATAAGTATTCAAATCATGGAAAAAAGAGTTCGATAAATTCAAGTTCTCAGGAATGAATATTAAAACGAAAAGAAACGATTTCGTTATTGATCAGAAGGACTACATCACTAAGCTCCAACTGCTCACAAGCGTCGAATACAAAGCCTTTCGTTCCCTAGGGGCGAAATTGCCTTGGATATGAAATTCAAGACCAGATATCTGCTTTATTAAGATCAAGCTTACTCAAATAACGGACAAAGTCTTTTCAAAGGATCAAGTCAAGCTATTCAACAACAAATCTTTTTCCTGTTTTCAGAAATCAAATCACCAACAACTCACATTTAAAAAACTTGATTTTCAGAGCTTGCGCCTACAGCTCTAATCAGATTCTTTTATTGTCAATAATGACGATCGAACATCGCAACTTGGATATACTGGTTTGCTTGCGGACGAGCACCACAGTTGCAACGATCTTCATTATTCCAGTTACAAAAGCAGAAGAGTAATTAGAAGTGCACCGACTACTGTGTTTACTAGTATCGAAGTCTGTGATGGATGATATCGCTTACTATGTTATTATCGCCTACTCTGCTGTGATAGCTGCAAGTCCTTTGTCGTGAATTATTGATTAGGCCTGCTCGCTTGGTTGTGTGTTTGCCTCGAACTGTACTTCGGTTCTGTCTTACTTATAAGTTACATCTTGCACCAGTCTGAGCCTTTGATGAAGAGAAAAGGCGACATCGTTCCGGAGACTGTTTGTTTGTTACTGTAAACGTTCTTTAGATCTCTTGTTCACTTATTCCAGCCTTTCATTGTTATGGGCCCAGAAAGTTCGTGGTCTGACCAACTGTAGCGCACGCCACCCACCACAATTAGGATAGCACCAAAACTAGACACAAGCATTGTGGGTAGCGTCCCAATCCAGGACACAGTAAACACCCCCGATAAGTGTTTAAGACTGCTGTAAGTTACATCTCAGTAAACGAGGGCATCGAACCCACTACACTACAACTTTGATTTTTCGTTGACGCCAACCGCTGCGGCAACAGCACACCAACCCAACCGTCCGAGGTTCATATGGGACGTTCGTAACGTTCCGTGGAGCGATGATAGGTAACGAAGAACACTACGCTTCCGTGGTCTCGCAATGGGAAACTTTTCACGATCGTCTTGAAGCTACAAATAGTCACAAGTTACCTAGCAATCTCCGTGGAATAATGTTACAGTCCCAGCTATATGGTCGCCCCCGTTACATATGCAAGATGCAAGTCTATCGCACAATAACAAGTTGCTTCTGATGAAGGGGTTGCCGCTATTGTTGCCGTTATTCACAAGCTTGACCCGCTTGCTGTTCTGTGCTACGTCTATCATGATTTTGTTGCACTACTTACAACCCGAAGAGGCAACAATAAATTTTTCAAAACGTTTGAATCCCGCTTTCAAGCCCAGATATCAAAGTTGCACGCACATGGATTGGAGGTAAATTTTTTCTGATACTGTTATAGCACTCACTCTCTTAGCTAACGCCGAAGTTGATGTTACTCAACGTATTTCTGTGCTAGCCAACTCTGCTCCCAGCACAAGGGATTTTACTGAAACTTCCGATACTGATCGTCTCTGTTCTTTGAAAATGTGAACGACCTCCAGCTTCTTTGTCAAAGTCTCCTGCTGTCATCTCTAATTCTGCCGCAGCTTCTTGTTCATACTCTAGATCATCACGTACGCGTAACGATAAACAACAGAGATTTATTCCCAAAGAACTGGCAGATCTCAAGTCCCTTTCTAAATGTAGAAAGTGCTTAAGTTTGGAAATTGGGCTAATGACGATAACGAGAATGGAAGTCTGAGTAATGGTGCTCCTGTCTATGATGTTCCGAAGGACAAGGCCACGGAGAAGAAGACTTTGACGTTCAAACTCGCTTTCATGTGCGTTTTTCAGGAAGTTTGTCTACAGATACTGCCTTTATTGGCCCTCTCTTTGACGAAGGTGCCCCATACAGTGGTCTCTGTTTCCAAGAACTGTTATTGGTTCGACGCTTCGATTGCTCCCATTGGAATGGAACTCTGGATCCATTACCGAATTCCATTCTTGACACACCTTGTTGGCATTACGGTAAAGGTGATCACGGCAGTGAGGCACGCCCAATCCTAATATCCATCGTGCTCCGGGTTATAACTGACATTGATAATTATTTGAACATCCGCCACCTGGTGATCGAATGTTCTTCGCGGTGGGTCAAAGGCCGTAACTTTACGAAGCACTGCAATATCATCCATCTCCGCTGCAATGCTTTACAGCTACCAAGAACTGGGTCTGGTTTGAACGAGGTGACTCTCAACCATCATGGCATGAATTTCTATACTCCTCGAAAGACATTCACGTTTCTCGCTCTTCTACATCCAGGGGCTAACGTCTCTCGTCTGTTCTGCGCCACTGCTACTCTTACCGAATTCTTGACAGACCGCCCTTGATATGAAACGAAGCAAATCGTGGATAAACTGCACAAACATGTATGTGGTCTCGCTTCATACACTGATATCAAGATATTGCTACAACGTAACCAACTATGGAGTGATGCAGTACACAAGTATTTGTTTCGTACTTTAGAAGAATATATTAGCTGTACAACTACCGCTCGCCCTCAACCCGCTCGTAGGGTGTCCATCAACTCGTTGTCCCATAATTTTAACGAAATGGTTTGCATTGATCACCTTTTCTTGTATGAGGTATGCGTATTTCTTGCAATGGACTCTGCCTCTCGATATTCATCCGGGCTCACAGTGCCCAACACATCCATGAACAGTGCTGTCCAATCGTTCGAAACAGTATGGCTATCTCAGTTTTGGACTCCTGATTCCAAGCTCTCTCATCCTGCGTTTCATAACGAACCCTTCACTAACTACCTCAAATCTTTCGGTATCACGCCTCGTCCGATCCCCCTCCCCCCCAAGCCACAACAAAAACTAGCTCGAATCTAAGCACAAAGTGATCCGAGACGTCTTCAAATATCTTAAGCGTTCTACAGGCCCCTCTAACGACACACATGTTCCTATTCGGATCCAGCAAGCATTACGCCTCTGCAACGACCTGTACGACAACGATATGCTATCTGCACATGAATTGGCGAAAGGGTACACACGTCCGGTTACGTCTCACGCTAGGCTGATATTAGTACCAGACGATATCGTTAAAGCCCATGAAGCCCTCGTCGCTAAGCGAAAGCTCACCTTGATTCTTCGATCAAAAGCAACCAAGGACATTCCCTTGTCTTCCGGAGACCTGATGCAGGTTTTTGTGCATCAACAACATCAGAAACGTAGAGGCTGGTCGTGACCTAAGCTGGCTCTCTCCTACAATCCCAAAAGCCGCACAGTTACTGTTCCATTAGCTAACGTTCGTAAAGTGTGCGATGATATCGAAGACACCCGCCCTGTGGTCAGCAAAGACAAACTAGCTGGGAAAATACAAGAAGCATTGGATGAAATGTATTCTGCTGTCCACATCGAAATCAATGATGCTGTGAATGAGTCTTCAGATACAGATTGCTCTGAGGTCGATGCCCCTCAGATCGATACTGTAGATGCTAGTTGCTCTCCGCCTTCCTTCGCGTGGGAACCTAACTATGTTTCCGATCCGCCTGAGGAGGTCCACATTTACTGCTTCTGCTACCAAGCCTCCTTCTGTAGACGATTCAATCAAAGTGTTTTGTGTTGGTGCAAGTGCCTATGCTGTCACTGAAAACCAAATGTGCAGGAGAGCATGGGCTGTTTTGGAGGGTGCCTCTGGAAAAGCGCATATGCGTATCAGCCGGACCTCAATGTGAACTCGTGCTGTGATTGGCTACTGCTAATATGCACCTGCAATGTGGTGTGTACAAGTGGTATGGCACTATTAGGATTTTCTGGAGTACATGGGTGTACGTTGTCTACTTGTACTATTGTGCATGCTGTTCAGGATGTACAGCTGGTGTACTATGTACACGTCTCACAAAGTGTAACGAATGTACTTGAAGAAGAGCGTGTCATGTGCATTACCGAAGACTTAGTGTACTGTGCTGGAAGGTGAACGTGTATGGAGGCGGATTGCAAGAAGCGTGTGCTGGCATATTGAATTTGTGCCCACGTCAGTGTAATGATGTGATGTGCACTGTTGTATTGCCTTGTTGTGTGCTGCAATGAACTTTGGCTAGGGTTAATGTCGTGCTTGAATATGATTGGTAGTATTGGGTGTCCCTGCTTTGTAGTCTAGGGTTTACTCTGGGTTGGCGTCTAGTTGGCTGACATTTTGGAGTAGTATATAAGTGAAAGTTTGAGCGCCTCCAAGTTAATCCGAGCTAGAGCTGGCGAACTTTCCTTTCATCCCTCAACATTTCCTTCCGGCTTTTCCTTTCCATCATTTTGTTCCCTCGATAATTTGTATTACCCTGGTACCGTGATGTGGTTTACTTCTCAAACCAATATGCACACTGTTAGATATGAAGACGGAGCGAAGGAGGTTACTGACTTTCAATCCAAAAGCTGGCGTTTTCCCTAAGATAATGCCACCCAGGGTGGTAATGATTCTACACCAAACGCTATTTCCTCTGCGTCCTCTCTAAGCACTGAAACCGAGTCCTCTGTGTCACCCGACACCCCTCCTCATGTCTCCGCTTCAAAAGTACAGGGGTCACCTGGCAACGGTCTTGTCCAAACTGAACAAAAGACTATAGCAGATATCTATAGTGTTCTAGTATCCAAAGAATTCATTCTACACCAGTCTCATGGTATGCCTCACTTTGTTAATGAAAATTCATACTGCAAAGAAGAGCTTGCTTTCAAAAAGACAGTCTGAGAAGTCCCACCGCCCCAAATTCCAGAAGACGCAATATTATACGTATTCACATGTTCTACAAGATCAAGAATTACAATGACTCATCAATGGTTTTGAAGGATCGAATCGCTTCTCACCGTAACGAAGACAAGCATAAACATGATCTGAAGACTGATTCTGCCAAATATCCACCGGTTGGTATCCGTATACTGTTATCCATTTTCAATATTCATCACTGGGTGCTCGCCAAGATCGATTTCAAGAGTTCTTTTCTCCAAACTGGTGACGCTACCAGTGATGTCTACATGATCCACCAACTCTAATGTATTACGAGTCACATTTTTATTGGTTGCTTCTTACTGCGGCATATGGTTTCGTCAATGATAGTGACAAATGGAAATAGCTTAGCGACAACCTGTTGCGCTCAGCTAGCTTTAGGCAGCCGGGGTGGGTTCCCCAGCCTTTCGACCGAACTATTGATGAAAAGCTAACCTATGTTGCGGTCAAGGTTGTCGATGATGTTCTGTTTTCAGCTTCGCGTTTGAATATTGAAGATGTTATTCGGCAGATACAACGCGACTATCAGCCTGGAATTATTGTTTTCGGGCCCGGTACTTTTCAATTTTACGGTGTAACTGTTAAACAGGGCAAAGATTTTTCTGTCAGGGTGTATGGAAACTACAAAAAGAAAATATTTGAAGCATTTCCCATCCACCGCAACCGCCGTAGACAGTTCGATGAGCCTTCGAATGCTCTCGAGCTCTCTTCGTTCCGCTCTCCCAACAGCCCTAAAGGGTGGCTAGAAATAGCTGCATCTCCCTCATGTGCTACAGCGTCCAGTTTGCTTCAACGAAAAGGCTCCCTTAGGATGGTGAGTGATATTGTGACACAATTTAATGTGCTACAAAACCTGAAGAAACGAGGAACATTCTCTCGCTACCAATGTCCTCCAAAAGAAACATATGATTTCTCCGTACTTCTTTTTCGGATCCTAGCTGCACTGTTGACCATGGTCGACTTGGCTTCGTGACAGGACTTTTGTTCGGAAAGTTTTAAGATATTTCTGTTTTCCACCCTATGCTTTGGTGTTCACAAAAGTCACGAAGGCCTGTGAAATCTATTGGTTCTGCCAAGATAGTAGCTGCAAGCGAAACCATTGACAATGGCAAAGTTCTAACTAACGCATATCGCAATCTCCTGGAAGTCGAAGTGAGTCTACACATTGTCGTCGACTCTAAAAACCTTTTTGACACACTATCTAATTTTCGTAACGCTGCGGATTGGTCGATTCGTGCCGATGTAAGCGTCATTCGTTAGGAATTCGAGATGCACAATGTGTCTCTAATGATTTGGATACCAGGAAAACTTAACTTGGCTGATCCCCTGGCGAAGCTTGATAAAACTCTTTGCAACGACTTAGATCTTTTGCTATAACTCGGCTCTATCCCCATCGACAATTTATCATCTGAGATACGCCTCTTTTGATTAGTCGACTGGATACGGGTGTTTTCTACATTTCCACTCGTGTTCTATGTTGCATTTCTCTAATTGGATAATTAAAAAGAGTATAAACTCTGGTTTCTTTGTGTGATATCGCCACTTGGACCGCCTAATGTGTTTCCTAGTATCAAATGCTGTGATGGACGATATCGCTTACTATGTTGTTATCGCCTACTATGTTATGATGGCTGCAAGTCCTTTGTCGTGAGTTTTCGATTAGGCATGATCGCTTGGTTGTGTGTCTGTTTCGAACTTTCATTTGGTTCTGTACTACTTATAAGCTACACCTTGGCTTCGTCTGAGACTCTGCCCAGGAGTAAAGACGGCACCGTTCCAAAGACTGTCTATTTGTTACTATAAACGTTCTTTAGATCTTTTCTTCTGTTGTTCCAGCCTTTCGTTATAATGCAGTGCATGTGCCCGGGATCAAATACGATAAAATACTGTCCCGGGATACTTTAACCCTAAACATGGACAACCCGTACTGCATGTCGTAGATGAATCCAAACTTTTTCTGCCGTCACTTTCCTGAACAAAGTCGATTCCGAAACTGTTTGGATGGCATTTCCCAGATGTCGGACTCATTTATAGGCAGGCTAACCAGATTTGCTACGCATCGACTAAGGCAGTAGCTTTGTCTCCAAGGAATTCACAGGAAGCGCAAAGTGTTTTGGAATAAAGATATACGAATCACCAATTAAAAGTCCAGCGGCAATGTCTCATTTATAAGTATATCTCGAACCACTACGTATCAAGTTAATAAAACTTAAAATCAAACCTTCCAAACACAGAAAACAAGTCTTCATTGCAGATGGCATTGTTTTCTCTCAACAGTACTATGGGAACCGAAGGATTATGCCCAATGCTTTTGGTTTTCACAACTGTCTCTGGAACCAGCGCGAACTCTACCATCATCAGAAATTCTCGTAAGGGAAAAAGCAATCGACAGCGCAATGAAACAAGTACAGGAAGAACATTCAAAACGCCAAGTGGATTTCGTTCTGAAATACAGAGGACCGTACGGCATCGACTGAAAGAAGCTGGGCATTCTGAGGTTTTGATCACCAGTACGGGTATATCGGGAGTCCACCGATTCTTTTCAAGATCTTTTCTCTTTCGTGAAAAAAAGACGGAGACACTGTATTTGTACAGTTGCCATACGAGCGCAATATCTTTTGAAGGTAGGTTGTGAAGCCGGCGGAAGACATAATCAGGAACCATTTTAAGGCATTCAAAAGTTCTGGAATCCTTTCCAAAGAGGTTCCCGTTGAACAGATCCTGATTCATAAACAGGACTTTGCCCTTGCCACACCCTCTGATGCACACACGTTCGTTTCATATCGAATGAAAAGGTAGTAGGCATTGCCTCAGAACCAGAAAGAGGATAAATATATGGAACTCGTTCTCTAGAACTATTGAAACGGACCCGGGATGGAGAAGTAACAGAGAAGTTACGACTGATTGCCCATAATTACCATGATATCAACTGCAGTTTTATTGCCAAAAAGTTCCAACCATCTCTAAGCTTTGAAAACGTATCGACCTCACCATTTACGCCATGCAAGATGATGCCACAGCGTAAAAAGGTGATATTACCCAACCATAGGTCCAAAGTTGATCATCATTCGAACACAATGTATCTTTCAGATCCTAGCAGAAATTAATTCACCGTACGACAAGGTCTTTTTGTTACTGAAACCGATATATGGATTACTCGATGCTGGACTACATTGGTTCTTAACCTACACTACAAAGAAAAAACGAAAACTAAACATAAAGAACTGTACTGAGGTGAAATGAATCCTTTATTGCCCCACGAAGAGTGGAAGAACTCCAAATATTGTGATACTATAGGTCGAGTACTCTTATGGTGTTGGAAATGCGAAATTTATTAAAAAAGAAGAATGAAGCACAAACCAGTTCCAGACAAAACCACAAAAACTTTTATTACCAAGAGCCAGATGCATTTTTAATGGATACAGGATTCAACACTGTTTAGATCGAAGTTTTAAGATCTTTCAAAAAGACAAGATAGGAGCGCATTTTTTCAAAACATAGCGAAAGAAGCTGTTACAGAACGAGCTGAGCTACAGTGTATGGCGAATATATCCCGCCTAGACTTTTGAAGCAGCGTGTAAGTGATGAAAAAGAGTGTCCCGAACGGTTTACAAAATGCTTTGCAGAATCTAAAGGACCTCATTTCCGTTGCCAGGAATACAAGCGATCAAACAATGAGATTTATCAAACTGCACGACGACTCACTGCGAGTGATTCTCTTCACAGATGCCACGTTTGCTAACGCTGACAAGAAGGCCTCCCAGCTAAATTCATCGATCTTTTATGCAACTTGCATAGCAACGCTAATTTATTGAACTATGCGAGCAGAAATCCCGACGGGGTTTCCAGAAGCGTGATGGCACCCGAAATATTAGCATTGGTTCAAGGATTTGATCAGACATATCTCTCGAATAACATTATTTCTGAGTTTGTAATTGCAATATGTTTATCAGCGCATATATTGATTCGAAGAGAGCATTCAATGCGGTAGCTAAGAATTCAGGAAAGAAAGGAAGCCGCCTCAGTATTGACATTGCAGTGCTTCAGGAATAGGTTTCATGTGGAGAAATCGATAGCATCGGTCGGATACGGTCTGAAAAAAATTTTGCTGCTCATTTTATAAGAGTAACCGTCGCAAATATGAATACCACTCTCAGAGAGTTATGTATGTCGAACAAGCTCTCGCTGTGCTGAGAAGCTGAGCTAAAACACAGCTACAAAAACTACAGTTCCAGTTTCAAACTCGAATCCAATGTTTCTGACATCACCCCTAGTTGATTTGTCGATAGAATTCTTCAACGTAGAAATCGACGTAAACCGGTCTTTGGAGTCGACTAGAATTCTTAGCTTATTTCAATTTCTAAAAGGTATCGATATGCGTTCTTGACATTCTACACTTCATCTATCCCTTCTCCTGCTGCAAAAATCTCTGCGGCAGGCATACTTTTCTCTAGGCGCTTTGCCTTATGTCACATCCAGAAGAAAGAATGGTAGATTTAATTCTTATAAATCTTTCTTCTCAGTAGGCAAGTTATAACTCCCAGTTCTCTAATATCATCGATACAAGATGTATCAAAGAAGACGACAATACTTAGCTCATGTTCCAATTTGTCGGTTGGCTTTAAATGTTAAAGAACCGTGCCTATCTTCTGGAGTTTTCTACCATCCTTGATTAATTCAATCAGGAGACTCACGTAGATTTAAGGTGCGTTCTGTTGGAGTTAACTGTCATCAAATTGATCAAAACGGTGAAACAGTAGTTCCCATTCAGCTTAAAGAGCTGTTGATTGATGCAAATGCAGACTTTTCAATATCTTTGAGGCTTTTGGCATACTTTTCTCTTCGCATACGCGAGATGGGATATTATATGACACGTTCTAGCTTGTTTTCGTTGTTTGTATCGATAACAAAGACAATGGTTTTGATGGTGTTCTTTCCAATGAACCTCAGTTTGATTGGGCCATTGTTGATGTCGCTACATTTAAACTTATCATTGAAAGCAACTAGGAACCTTTTCGAACGATCCCTTTCTACAGCCACCTCGAGATTATAAACGATCTTGGTTACAACTAGAACCAGTCTTCAATTTTCTTTATACCAAAAAGGCTGGGTTACGGACGTAGCCTGGAAGAGCCCAATTTGTCATATCACTATGTCAGATGCATTATGCAATTTTGCGGTGGAATTAACCAATCTATATGCAGCAACCAAGAGCTACCAGACATGAGTAGACTTCATTCTACTTTCTTTATATGGGCTTCCGTATATATCCCTCTGTGCCTCTCCCGTTTGCAAAAATGCAGCTGTTACATCTGCTTTGTAAAGTGTTCAGTCATGAAGCGACATTATTGTTTCTAGGATACGCAGACCGGTAGGAGGACAAGAGGCACAGTCTTTGCAAAGCTCATCTTTTATATCATCCTCATTGACGTGGGGTGCGATATGTGCTTAAAGATTCAGAGACCGGTCATCGTTTTTTTTTATCTTTAATAGGCTGTGACTGGTCATTCTGGAGCCGGGCGGAACCAGCCGGCGAAACACTGGATAAGCAGTTTTGAGGAAGCTGTCTTCTTCTTTGGTGCACGCGTTTTGCATTGAATACTGATCAAACCCTTGCGCTTGATGCTGAAGAAAAGGCTTGTTTCTACAGTAATCATGCATTTCATTGAGGATTGTGACTTCTTGAGATATCACTTCAAGTGGCAAAGAAACTTAGATTGAGTGGGCAGGCAAGCTAACAGTTTAGTTCCAAACTTCCTTTGTCATATCCAGAACTTCAGTTAAACCATCAACGTATTGTAGATTGTGATTCCCTTCCGTAGCTTCAGGGTGTAAAGTGTCCAGGTGATAGGTGTCGTCAAGAGGCCAGAACACTTCGACTCGATTTCCAACGTTGGAATTGTTCCTACAGTTGTCACCATCAAAGTTGGTATCGAAGCCATGAAAGTAAGCATAATTTAGGCTGCGCTCGGTTTTATTGATGATTAGTAGCACTGAGTCGATGTCATTAGCATTTTTGATGAATTCCAGGCCATCCTGTACGATCATTGAAAAGCTAGTATCCGGAAGTGACAGCGGAGAGTCTTCAAAGGCTGCTGATAGCTCTATGCCTTTTTTACCTGGCACCGTGATGGAGTGTGCAATTGTTTCGACATATGTCATTGTCTTCGGGTTTGACCAACAACCCTGTTTTTTATCCTTTTGGATAAAGACTTCAACAGTATTACCAGTTGATATGGGTACTTCGGTGATTCATTTTGGTCTGAGAATCCGTGCTAACTTTCTTCGAGCAATGAACTGGTTTCTTTCTTAACCTATTTTAGCAGAAATGGAGGTTTCGAATGGCTCCTTTCGCACAGGTTTTGTGTAACTTTTAGCCATTTCGAATGCTGAAAGGTATTCATCAACGTAGAGATCGTTTGACATGCTCACAGATGAATATGCCGATAGAATAGGATTAAATTTGTCGCCAGCCTCGAATTGAAGCGGAAAACCACGCTTCTTATGATCATATGTTTAGAACATAATGGTTTTTTAGCATACAAGCGTGAAGAAACAGAGTGCAGGGGTATTGAAAGCCAGTCACAGTAGTGTCAAAATGCACCGAACATGAAGGCTTGGTCGCCACGTATGGAACCGGGTTACTAGAAAGCCAACACCTAAACTTGCTTCAAATCCTATGATCTCTTCTTGAAGATGACGTGTTGACACAACGTGGGCCGTAAAGTATCTCGAAACCAGATCCATGATGTGCATAACACACAGATCATCTAGCAACAAGGGATCAACGCACATTACGTCATTAATTGAATTCAACAGAGTTCTTATATATATGCTTTCCGAATCGGTGGAGGTATTACAGGTGATCGACAGCTTTTGCAGCTAGCCATGTTTTTAGCGACATACCGGCCGTATGGTTCCAAAGACCATTGCGTTGCAAAAGCAGCTTGAAGTCACCGAGACATGCGTGTCTGCAGACATGTTTGTGAAATTCACCCGCAATTTCCTTTCCATCAAACCAAGGTGACTTCCCAAGCATGACTGCCGATAGGCTGTACAAACTAGAACCGAGGTAATTTGTCGTAGAGGTGAAATTTTCACCCGAAATGTATCTGGGGAACCCTACATCGATTATGGATATGGACCCGGGCTCGTCTACAGTGTTGAAATACATTTCATTTCGTCCAAGATGCACGATGTTGGTCTTACGGGTGACATTTATAACGTTCACCCACTGTGAGAATCTTTCTAAAACTGAGGGGGTAATCTCCCTGATGGCCCCATTTTCTGATGTCGCTATCAAAATTACTGACTCAGAGAATCTTAGTTGAAGGCTGGCATGCAGGCCGATGCCGTACTGTCATCTGGTGTGTCCGTCTAAGCGTCCGGACATCAGGTCCAGATTCCCACCAACAGGAACTTCACCTTCTTGTGACAATGGTCTTAAGTAATCTTGGCCGATTTCCGAGTGTGGTGCGCCATTGTCTACAAGAAGTCCAAGCCATTCTGGTACATAACCAGTATGCACAGTGGCTGTAGAGCAGACAAGGGAAGCTGTACTAAATAAAACCGTCGTATTGCCGTATATTGTGGCCTTGGTGTCAACATCACTGCAAGAACAACCTTTTCTAGATGATAAAGAAGCATCAAAACTTCTGATACGGTGTGGTTAGGATCCGCCGGGTTATATTTTCTCTTACAGTGCCCATACTTACCGCAATTATAACAGGGATACTTCATCGTATGTGATAGTCCCTTCGAGCGATTAAGGTCATTGCTTTTATGATTTGGAAGCTGTATCCGAGCGGCATTCGCAGAAAGAGATTGAGCATTGGACGAATTTTTTGGTGCGAGATTGTAACCATAATAAAACTGTCGCAACACCAAAGCCATCTTTTTGTGTTTAACGGTATTCAGAAAGCTACACTAAGTGCCGAAAGCGAATCACGTTTCTATATAGACTTAACTGTCGATCTTGTACCAGTACCCGAAGCCAAATCAGTGTCTGAGACTGAAGAGCACAAGTATCTTGCCCTGCCGTAGAGTTGCGATGTCAACATAATCCCGTTCAAGGCAACTGGGATCTTATTTGGGTTGTTGTCGGGCATCCGGTCTTGGAAGAAAACCCAGAAAGGGTCAGAGTAAACACAGTCTTCCTGATTTCCCTTTCCGTCCGTCCAGGGAACATTCTTGAGGTTCCAGAAAAAATCTTGGACGGCGTGGTATACTTGAAGAACGTGGGTCTGGGCCCGTAACTATGTATAGAACAGTATTCGAATACTTTTACAGGTCTGGGTTGAGGTGGTCGAAATATAGCAGTGTTGCTCGGTAGCCAGACGACTTTCGGCAGCATAATGATGGGATTATATAATTTTTTTGTGTTCAGTATACAGACTAGTTGTTTGTAGTACATCTCTATAGACATAAATGGTTGCAATGCAATATATGTTCTCTCGTGCGTATCACTTGTTTTCCATGATATTCCTATCATGTATATGTGTGAGATAGTTCCTCAATGAGAATTGTATCGAGTGGATGAGCGTTGTGTTTGAGTGTGCCACGCGTACGCACGGAAGCAACGGTTGGCGGTAGGTAAAATGGGCGGTCACTGCCAACAGGTACAGTCAGGAACGTGCGGAGGGGAGGGACGCCTTGGACACCTGTAGTAGGACCGTTCGGAGTAGTCGACTATCTACGCAGACGACGAAGGCAAAAAGCTAGTCGTGCTTACCGTTAACTACCAAGGATGGCGGCCGAGCCCGGGTACTTAAAAACACCGCAGCTCAGGCTTTACAGTAAAGCCTACCCTATTCTAACGAAACATTAAAATATTTACAAAATCTATCTCAATGTGCATCAACGTGTACTCGTGCCGGTTCTGGGTGGCGGCAGCCCCACGTGGGCACGTGGCCGTCAACAGCCCTGATCACACCGCCGTCCGTGCCGTATGCCATTCTCGCTCATCCGCGCGGTTCCGCCCCTATGCTACAATATGGTCAAGTACGAGATAAAACACTCTACTAAGGCGAAGATTAGGAACGTGGAGAGTTGCGGTTGTTATGCGGATTTGGACTGCTGTGGAAGATCGAGAAAGGAAAGTCTTCATTGAGATATTTCTTGAGAGCATGAGGAACTTCAAAGAGTATGGTAGTTGCTTCATTGCCACACTGTAAGAAAAATGATGCAACGATTAAGAGGGAAAAGTGATCCAAAACTGGTATGACCGTTATGGTGGATCGTGGTGATGAGAGAAAACCGATTGCAACTGCCACTCCGGGTAGTTTGCATGGTTCGACGTTCTGCGACCGCCTTGGTGTCGTCTTTAATGGATCAGGCTAAAAAGATCTGTGCCTTTTCTTAGTTACCTTGCAACAATTGTACTCTTAAAATTTACTACCTTAGTTTTCTAGAAACCTTCTAAATCGGGCAATATTGCCCACGATGTATAAATCTGCTGAAAGTGATTAAGGTTTACCATGTAAATGTAGCATGGGTATAATTAACCGTGTATAATGACCCCAATTAGAATAGAACCCTTCATCTTTTTTTCTCTGTCTGTTTGTATAGCCTGTCATATTTAGCCACATGCTACTGTACTGTATCACAAAAAAATGAGAACAAAAAGAAACTAAATGAGTCGTTTTTTACACAATTAAATAAGAAACGGATATTCAGACAACTAAATTAGAATATAATAGAATCTTTTTATGTCCTTTTCAATGAAACGTTCAGTCGATAGATAAACAAAACTAGCGTAAAAGAATAGTTAGCATCTTCTTTTTTATATATCACGTTCTGTGTTCTTCTCAAAAGGGATAAGAATCCGAGTCCGACCCCTGAAGAAAAAATTTCCATTGATGCTCTTTTTAGAAAAACGTTAACTTTCAACAAAATTACAAAGAAAAAAAAAGTAGCTTTAAATTAATTGGAGCTAATCTTAATAATAAAAAATATTACGGAAAGAAATTCAACAGAAAAACTAATTAAGTAATATAAAACATTTCATCCTCTTCTTCTTCTCAAAGCAGCAAAGACACATTCTGCATCTCCACTATAAAACAATCTCAGTTTATTTGTGACCAATCGGAAAGTGCAAGAGGTATTGACTGGATCTACAAATATAAGTATATGAAGATCCAAAAGCACCGTAATTAACGGTGGAACATTTTAAGGATTGTTTCAACTGTGAAAAAAAATTGCACGGTTTTTAAATGGCCTTATGGTCTGAACTTATCTTTATGATGAGAAAATATTCTTTTAGATAGTTTATGTGGCTATTGATAACACTGTCACGATCTAAGAAGGGAAAAACGTAATGATAATGTATGAAAATTCTTGTTCTATTTATCTTATGCAAATTGGAAAAAAACGTTTCTGATATAAAAGTTCCCAAAAGCGATATTGTTGAATAGTGAGAAAAATGTATCAAAGCTCCGGGTAAAATTTGCTGGGAAAAGTACACAGAGGCGTTTTTTTAGAGGTATTTGAAAAAGGTGAAACAAAAACGAGCTATCAAGATGTTGTTATAGCATACTATGAATGAAATAATATTTGTTGTTCTATTCTTTTCTCCCACATTAAAGCAGCTTTTGCATATTTTATTGAGAAACACAGGAGCATTTTAATATGATGGAACCCGTTTTGTTGCTTGTTTTATTGTTTTTCTACGTAGGGTATGTTTGATTTAAAACACTCACGAATACTTCAAGTGAGGCAAAGAATGTGGGGGTGTTCTGTTATAATTTCTGTCCCTGTATATCCTTTTCCGCACCTGCCACAAACTATGTAGATGTGGGATCCATCTTTGAGTGTGATACTGTTGACTAAACTTCACAGTAAATTTACGCAAAAATAAGCCTTGTCCGTTACTGAATAGCCCAGATCGATGAAATGAGACATGAATATTTCGATATAAACGTCTTTTCTTGATTTTCATAAGCCAATGCAATTGAAGACTTATATCAATAGTCAATAAAATTCACAGACTCTGGTTTCCGCTCAGACACTCCCGATTTGTAACGATTTCGTCAACCTGCATATTTGTGCGTTAACCAGAGGCAAGCGTGTGTAATACCTACAAGCCTTTCTGTGAAGAAAAAATAACGAAACAATATGTTTTATTTCTATACCAGAAGCTGTGTGTTTGCGAAAAAGGTTACGTGGCACCATGTGCAGTAGATTGAAGTCTAGTTCTAGGTTCCAGATCGCCAAAAAGTCCTAACGACCATCACAGACTTTTAAATCTGTCGAAGTTCTCTAGAAAGACGCAATACTGTTGGTACACACAGTAAGTTTTCCGTCCACCCAAAGGCCGCTTCAACCGGTATAGTGGGCTGAAAAGGGGTGCTCTGCTCAGAAGTTAACAATTAAATGGAGGCGTGTACTGCGGCAAATGACTCAAAAGTTTTGATGATGTATGAGGTTGTTTTTTTATAAAAACTCGCTTTACTGGACGACAGGCGACAAATGTCGCAACTTTTGATAAATTTCAGGTGCCCGAAGCCAGAGAAAGGTAATGTTTTTGGGTGTCAATTGTTGGTTGAAGTCGTCCTAGAGAGACCTCCGAAACATCAGAGCCCTTTTTTTAGAGATTTAAAACCTCCAAAAAGGAGCTAAAATGCATTAATACTTGATAGTTACTACTATTTGCTTCTAAGTTACTCTTATCGCTGCTAGCAGCATTTAAAGCAGCACACTAACCAATAGAACTATAAAAAATAAAAGTATATCCCGAATGCGCCATCATGGCTTTCGACGCCAGTGGTGATATACAGATTGAAGATCCTGCTTGCACTCCGTAAACGTGTGTTCCAGCAATGCTGGAACACTGTACGCATTACGGGACCCACAGTAGATTCGTCAAAATGAGCAGTATTTTCTGAATAGGGACAAAAACTAAACGTTCGTTTTGAACAACGCAGAACGCATTGCCACGGATACACGTCTGACACGCGAAAAGAAGGTTTTGAAGCTAAACGTTCTGACCGTATCTGTAACTGTGGCGGAGCTCGTGCACGGCGCACGCGGTATCTCACGCCTCGCGCGCTGTTCCTAGAGCACGTGTTGGCCGCCCACTGGGTAGCGCTTCAAAGGCGGTGATCGGAGCTCGGGTCGATCCGCCTCCGGGCTCGGGCGGCACCTCAGTCGCACCTCAACATGCGCCCTTTCACACTCGGCGGCGCCGTCCAGCCTCTCTACATCAAGTTTCTTTCTTGTACAATATCACCCCGCCTTCAACTGTATAATGTTTCTTCTCTTGTGAGCTGTAGTGCGCAGGACTTGTGAAACACTCGAGTCCCGTTTCTGCTACACATACACCCACTCTCTCTCTGATATACAAGCTACGAGAGCAAAATACACGCGTCAACGCCTCATTAAATTCTCTTCGCAAGGCACGCTCATAAGACAACACGAGACACGTAATGAAGATCAAAACTACGCTTGCAACCTTTATGTACAGGAAACAAAAAAAGAACGATCAAAACAATCACTCATCTACGCGGAGAGAACCCCGAGCAGCACAGTCTGTCCATTCTGCACGTTCAGAACCTGCTCAACCTTGCCATTGGTATATCGCACCGTCACCGAATCTGCCTGCGTTCGCGCCCCAAGCCCAAAGTGCAACGTTTCCAAATACGAATGCGAAACCGAGTCACCGGGAGAACCCACTCGTCTCGTCATAGAAAGATTTCCCGACTTGACCACCACAACGGCGTTCAACGGCGTACAACTTTTGTCTGACGGATTTCCCACGCGCACGTGCAAGAAGTTGCCACCACCTCTAAGTTCATTCTTGAATACGCGGAAGTAACCGCCCACGGAGACATCATCGTGGTCGCCCTCACTCATGATGAGATCGACTTTTCCGTCCATGTCGTAGTCAACTGCCACGGTGGTGTCGCCTCTAGTGTCCGGTCCATGTGACGTGAGCCAGTCCACTCTGCGGAAGGTACCGTCGCCGTTGTTGAGCAGTAGATAGTCTGTGCCCTGGTACTGGGTGACGTGAAGGTCCATCCATCCGTCATTGTTAAAGTCTCCCGTGGTGACACCCCTCGACTTGGAGCCGCGCGGAATACCCGCTCTCTCGCTGACGTCCACATAGCGTCCGTTGCGATTCTCCAACAAGATGTCGTGGTACACGGTATCCGGCATCCAGCTACCAATTCTGTCGCGCGCCAGATACAGGTCGAAATCGCCATCGCCATCAAAGTCAATCTCGGCAACAGCCACAACACCCTCTCGCGCCATGCCCGGCGGCAGCACAGAGTTGGAAACATCAACCATATTAAAGGGCGCCGTGAGCTTCCACACAGTGAAAAAGTAGTAACTAACAAGCTCCATGACGCCGTCGTTGTCAATATCGGTCACAACAGCCAAAGGATTCCTGGTCCACTCGAAGCCGCCACTCAGTGTTCTCAAGGCGAATTTCATATTGCCCACGTTTTCGTAGGCAAACTGATGCGACCCCTCCAGCGCCCACGCGTTGGTGTAAATCACATCCGGCCAGTACGGATGGGCGCCCATGGAGAGATCCATGTAGACGGCTGTGCGACCGCGGCCGCCGCGCGCAGTGATCTGGGCCTGTTGCGTAACCTGGCGGATGGAGCGGTCGTACGGATTGACCTCGAACATGAGCGGATTGGCAGGGTTCAGCCCGTAGTTTCCGCCCACGGACAGGGTGAAACGCATGGCACGGTGCCAGGGAGACACGGGGAAAGCAGAGAAACCATGAGAATCATGGAAAATTCCCCAATTGGGCTTGGCGAACTTGCCGTTGCCCAGATTGTAGTAGAGCTCGGTGAAGGTGGAGTCGTGGTGACAGAAGAGTAGGTCGGGCAGTCCATCGCGATCGAGGTCGACAACGGCAGGCGACCCGTACTTCTTGACCTTTCCGGATCGCAGATCGAGCCCGGCGGCCACGGAGACGTCGCGGAAGGTCGGGGTCTGCGCGCGGGCGGCGCACGCAGTGAGCGCGAGGAGCAATGTTAAAAGCAGCGAGTTATTAGCAGTCATGACTGTTAGAAAGAGGCCAAAGCGGAGCGAAAATGAAACAAACGGCGTGTGTGCGCGTGCGGGAGGGGGGGAGGAGGAGGAGGCGGGGGAGGAGGAGGAGGAGGAGGAACGCGTAAGGGAAAGGCAAACGTACCAGGACGAAGAACACGCGCGAAGGCGTTAAATAGGGCACGCGGCGCTCGTGCGACGCAGACGTGCGTAGGACTTCCTACAAAGCAAAAGCACGCAGACGCCCAGCGCAGGCCGCACACACCAAGACAGAGAGAGAGCGGGCGTAGGGGGCGAGCACCGAAACACAGCGGCGCGGCGTCCACACGCGTCCGACACGCGCGCCGCGCGCCGTGGGACATTGTTGCACACGGAGCGGAATACGGAATGACGCGTGGTCGCATCGGTTACGCCGCGTGGCACTCGCTCTCATGAACCCATGCAGCAAACAGATTGCATGCTCCCGACGGGAGCGGAGCGGCGCGGCGCGTGCAGCAAGGTGGCCTCGTGGTCATTGTCGTTGCAACAGCATGAAAGCGCACATGTGTCAGCCGTGTGCACGCGGCGACGTGCGCGTGTGTTGTTGCACGCGCGTGTGGAGTGCGCCGGCGGCCGCAACGTGCTGTCCTGCGTCACAGTTTTGGCCAGACGCATTCCACTCACCAAGATGCACGCCTGGTTTTGGTGCCGCGAGTGCGGTTGGCGACTAGTGATAGCACACCACGCGTTCATGCAAAACCTCGCCTTTTATGCAACTACTCGCCTTCTTTACAGCTACTCGCCTTTCACACAAAGCGTTTCATCAACAACACGCACACCCAAATCATGCGCATTCATTGGCCGCACGACAGACATTTCTACTCGCAAACCCATGCTTCCACCTGCTTTCTGCCTTCTCAACACTTCTTCACCGTCTACCACCTCTTCGCTTCAAGCCACTCAACAAGCCATTCGCGTCTCTGCCACCGACAAGTACTTCACAATATCTCATCTCTGAATCTCACCCACGTTGTCGATAATCACTCGCCCGCATTTCACCACGAAAACCAACACCAATCTCCGAACGCTCCACTCAAAATTCATGACGAATCGTTCACGCATTCAGTGTTTACAACACGCCCACCACCACCGTACGTCCCGCCGCCACCTTCACAGCCGATTCAACCCTTCCATTCGTGTACCGCACGCTAATGGAATCCACCACAAGTCGCTCGCCAAGCCCAAAATGCACTGTTTCCAAGTACGAATGGGACACTGACGTGCCAGTCGACCCCACACGTCGCACCATGGTCGATGTGCCCGATTTCACCGTCACCACTGCGTTCAAAGGCGTGCAACTTCTGTCCGATGGATTTCCGACGCGCACGTGTAAAAAGTTGTCACTGCGCTGCATACTGTTTTTGAACACGCGGTATGTTCCCCCAAGGGACACCTTATCGTGGTCACCCTCGCTCATGATGAGGTCCACGTTTCCATCCATGTCGTAGTCCACGCCCACCGCCATGTCTCCGCGAGTGTCTGTGCCGTGCCATGTGAGCCCGTCCTCTCGTCTGAACGACCCATCTCCCTTGTTGAGCAGTACAATGTCCTCGCCCACGTACTGCGACACGTGAAGATCAATCAGACCGTCGTTGTTAAAATCTGCTGCCGTCACTCCGCGCGACTTGGTGCCGCGAGGAATTCCAGCGCGCGTGCTCACGTCGTAGTAGCGTCCGTCGCGATTCTCGAGCAGGATGTCATGATACACAGTGTCGGGCATCCAAGCCCCGATTCGATCTCTGGCGAGGAACAGGTCAAAGTCGCCGTCACCGTCAAAATCAATCTCCGCAACGGCCACCACGCCCTCCCGAGCCATGTTGGGAGGCAGCACCGTGGCGGAGACATCATTCATTTGAAACGGCGCCTGTAGCTTCCACACCGTGAAGAAATAGTAGCTCAACACTTCCATCACGCCGTCGTTGTCAATGTCGGTCACAACAGCAAGAGGATTTCTAGTCCACTCAAACCCGCCTTTCAACGTGCGAAGCTCAAACCCGTTTGCACCCACATTTTCGTACGCAAACTGATGGATGCCCTCGAGCGCCCACGCGTTGGTGTAAATGACGTCAGGCCATTGTGGATGGGCGCCCAGCGACAGGTCGAGGTATACGGCGGTTCGACCGCGGCCGCCGATTTCGGTGAGGCCGACCTGCTCGGTAATCTCCGTGATGGCGCGCGTGTTGGGATCTACCTGGAACATGAGGGGGTGCGCCGGGTTGAGACCGTAATTACCGCCGACGGACAGCGTGAAGCGCATGGCCTTGGAGGAGGCGGAGACGGGAAAGGCGGCGAAACCGTGCGAATCGTGGAATATGCCCCATTGCTGCTTGGAAAAGGTGCCGTCGCCGTTGTTGAAGTACAGCTCAGTGAAGGTGGAGTCGTGGTGACAGAAGAGCAGGTCGGGCAGTCCATCGCGATCAAGATCGACGACGGCAGGTGCGCCGTATTTTTTGACCTTCCCCGTGGTGAGATCAATGGCCGCGAGCTGCGTCACGTCATCGAAGGCGAGTTGTTCGGCCGCCGCCACTGCAACAACAAGCACCACGGCCGCAAACAACATTCCAAACGCCATTCCGATGCAGAGCGGTGCGCGAACGAAGAAAGGGCGCGAATCAAGTCAGCCAGCCACCGCGACCAGGCGCGACTTATACGGACGGAGCTCGGAGCTCATGAAGAGCAACTGGGAACGCGGAATCCGAGGGCGAGATTGATACCACGCACTGTAAGTAAGCGCAGGAGGGGGGGGGTGGTGGCGGAAAGCGAGGGCAAGAGCATGCGAAGCAATGCGCGCATGAAATGCGTGACATGTTTTGTTTGCTGTGACGGTTGGAGGGGTTGGGGGGGGCGCTGTGAGGGGGCGCTGGCGAGGGGCTCTTGAGCGGGGCGGCCTGACGTCATGCGCGCGCAGAAGCTGTGCGAAACAAATTGGCTCGGACAGAATAATTCGACCAGTGACGAGCTACAGGGAGCGCCTGCTTACGCTAACTATCTGTGTCAGCATCGCCCCTTGCAGTGCATCTCCGCAAAACTTGACTGACCTTCGACCAATTAACGCCGACGCTCTCAAATTGCGTTCCCATACACTTAAATTAATAGTTTTATACACTGTAAAATACCAGTTGACATACAGTATCTACTGTCTTCACGACAATTGTAATCATAGTGTGAACACCACAAAACTATGGGACCAGCAACCTCTCGTAGTCAAAATGCCGTTGTCGTACGCACCCCTAAATAAATCCGAATAGACTACAGCTCAGCGTCTGTCTAAAAATAAATGGTAGCTTTAACACAACAAAAAAAACAAAGCTAAATGATACGATTTGAGGGGCGACGGCTTGCAGTCTTAGAGCACCCGGGGTGCGAAACATGTCGGGTCGTGTGAACCTAGACTGATAACTTTAATTGATTAATACCACAAGGTTAATCTCATATCTCTAGGGTGACTTTCTGAGAAAAATTAAAAAATATGAGGAAAACAGTGAGCAACTTTATCATGACAGTATGAATCCGTATTAATGATGACTGTTTGTGATTCAGCCGTTAATGTTTGTAGTTGAATTTGTAGCGACCGTTTATTATTTGCTGCGTTAGTCTATTTAAGCTATGTGCTCTATCTCCAGATAGTATGAACTCGGTGGAGAAGCGATCGTAGTTGTGCTATAGATATTAAAACTGTTTACACTGTTCTGATTCTAAGTTATGGGCCCAGCCCCTAATTCAACCAGTTCTGGCTTGCCTAGTCGTCCTCGTTTTTCTTGAGATTTAAAGCAGGGCCCATGGACGGATGTCAAAGGCGTTCAAAGTCAATGTACTCGAGCAGTTAAGTTGTGGCAAGATTTTCATGACGAACTCCCAGCCACCAATAGTTAAAAAAAACTGTTAATATCCGTGGTATAATTTTGCTTTCTCAATTGTACGGCAGAGCGAAAAGTTTGTGCTTGAACATTCCAAGTGATTTAATTAAGAGAAAAGATGGCTCGTACGCCATTTTAAATGCAATGTACAAGCGGGATGATTTGCTCGTTGTTAGTGAAGTCTACTCAGACTTTTCGGATCTTATAAAAACCAAGCGGAACACAAATGAATCGTTTCGTAGCTTTGAGCAAAGATTTGAAGCTCAGGTGGCCAAGTGCAACGGTCATGCTTCACCTGGTTCATATATGTTTCCTGATTCTTTGGTTGATTTCATGTTGATGGCAAACGCAAATGTTGATCGAACTCAAAGGATATCTTTTCTCGCTGTAGGACAATGCTTGGAGCGGAGACACCACGAAGATGTTTGGGATCTTTTTCTCTTGAGAGACACGCCTCAGGCGGAGGAGACGCGTCCCAGCGGAGCACAGAAACAGAGCCACTCTGGAAAGGCACGACGAAGTCGGTTGTAAGACCGAGGCCAATCCGGTGGAATATTCCTAGAGGGTTTAGGTGAGCACGGCACAGTCCGGGGTGTGACCAATCCTAGGCGGAGCGGTACCACCGCGATTGTCGTAAAAGGAGCGAGGAAACAATCGTATGAGGTGGACGAGCGAGGTGAGTGAGGCGGCCACTCACGAGAGCCAAAAAGGAGAACAAGAGGAAACGAGGGCGAAACCCTATACAGGGGCGAGACTACGACAAGTGTCGGCGATTAAATATGAACCCACGGTGGTGGTAGCAGTCTAGTTGACAGAGGGGTAGATGAACTAACGTGCGACGGGCACTCAAGCAGTATGCGGTGAAGACGCGCCGAAGGCGAAGAGTTCAGAGCCAAGACTCCCTCCTTGGTTTCCCAAGAGGGTGTTTACTGGGGAGCAGTGCTCAACCTCCTATGTAGCGTGGCCCCCGGCCCCTGACAGTGGGCGCACGCCCGAAAATTAGACACTAAATAGCGATAGCGTAGCTAAATAAATATTAAAAATTACTAAATAATACTAACCATTAGGTACAGTTCGGGCCACGTGTGGCACGCCTCGCACTCGAGCGTCGGCATCCGTGCAGATCACGTGTTCCACCAGTGTGCACTTCCGGTCCTAACCGGCCGTCAGCACGCAATAGCGGTATAGCTTGTCATATCCCAAGCTATTCCTCAAGCGAGCGAAACTTCTAAATCCTGCGAAGGAACCTCCTTGAAGGGCATTGTCCTTCATATCCCCCTCCTTAGGTGACAAACACGCCGTCTAAATGGCGGGGAGGCAACGGTCCAACCGGCATAAGAGCGAGCCGCGTAACGCGTCCAGCGACCGCTCGACTGTCGAAGGCAGAGCTGCACAACCTAACGACAAACGCACCAACGCGGTAACCACTCCTCGAACTTCGAGCGCTCTTCCGCATCTTACGTTAACTTCCAGCGACAACGTCCCGATACCTCGGCGACTAGCACTCCCGATGAACGGTGGTAACAATCTCCGCCAGGGTTACTTCTCCAGTTTCCATTCGGCTCCCCTTCTGCGGGGGAGTGCCTCCTCAGCCGAGCCGATCCCGGGGTCCCGTTGAAGCTTCAAGCCACATCACTCCTGCGGAGGGCACCTGGCCCAGTTACGACGAAGTCGTCGGGTTAAACCCGCGTCAACATGCGGCGATTCTCCGGAGAGCTCCGTGGTTCCATCCGACAGCCGTCTTCGACGAAGAACTCGTGGCCGCGTATGCTGATGGCAATGCGCGTCTCCCAGGCGAGCTGCCGGCTTTGATCACCACTTCGTGCGACTGGCGACGCCGTGTGGCGGTTCCGGTTCACGCGATTCTGCGGCGAAGGCGCGAGTCGGCGGAAGAGGCGCATTGTACCTTCGTCCGCATCGGCTACTCACGGATCAACCGGGCGAACTTCCAATACCCCATCCCCGACGAATTCGGCTTCGACCTACGGATGTACCAGACTCAAGGTGAGATCGGCTATTGTGACCGCCTTGCGGAGATGGAAACTTACGCATGGCGCGGTCAACCGCAGGCGCGTCAAGAAGCGATCTGCTGGGTCCGTCCGATCATTCGTGCCGAGTTCCGTCACCTTCGTCGTGAGTCCCGATATCAGTGGTTCCAGAACTTCATCCGCGAGGAGCGTCGGGGCAGATACCGCGATGGTTCCGCGAGGCATACCATACGGGCACCCCGTGGGGTTTGTCACCTCGGATTACTTCTACTACGCCTATGGCTGTGATGATCTCCCGGAGGAGGAGGGCGAATACCGTAGCGACGAGGTCATGGAAGACGTGGGCGACCCCGATGGTGCCGATACTACGGCGCAGCCGGCGCAGGGAGAGACTCACGCAGGTGCAGTGGTCGGTCCAGTGGCGGTGGCGTTGCCGGACGAACCGGAAGATATCGAGGTTCCCATACGCCCAGAGGCGGTCGTGATCTCCCAGTTCTTTCGAGGTGTTAGACTGAACGCGCAACCGGCGAGCGGCGACATCCGTGCGATGAGAGACGCCCTCGTGGCACGCCTGGCCGGCGGGAGTAACCCCTCTAGCGATTCGGGTGGCGCGCACGGCAATCCGGGTTCTTCCAACTAACCCCTTGTGATCTTAGTTAGTATGTCCCGCTGTGCGGTAGGGTGTGCAGCAACTTCGAAAATAGTAAACTGCTTCTGTCTATGACGTATTTGTTTTCTTTCTTCTCTTCCACTTCTTCTGAGTGTCCTTCTCCAGGTCTTCTGTGAATCTTCTCCTTCTTCCAAGGGTCCTTATCCAGATCTTCTGTTCCTTTATCCCCATCGGGTGTCTTCTTAACCCACTTGGGCTCGGTCTATGTTAGCCGGCAAAGCCGTGACAGTACGACGATGATACTGTGCCACCTTTGACTGAGGTAGGTGCTCTGTCGGGTCGTCGGAATCCCATTCGGGGCCGTACCCGTACCAACCGACCAAGTATTGGAGATACCCCTTTGGGTGGTAGGAGTGCTCCAGAATGCGTCCGACCACGAACTCTTGTCGGTACACTTCCCGCCCATCCCGTATGACGGTGCCGCTATTTCCGGGTGGTACCCATCCTGAGCCAGGGGGTACCGAAGTGATCACGCAGTGGGCGGCTTCGCTCCGGTCGGACCGTGTAGCGCGCAAGGCAGTCCTCGGCTGAGTAGAATGTCGACCCGACTTCGGCGGTTCATTTTCCCCAAGTGCCAGGCTTGTTTCGGCGCTTCCCACTCCGGTTGGAGGGCCCACACCAGCGGGTAGCCAGGGTGGTCGTTCCGCTAATCGGCGTGGTGAAGCTCGCTTCGGCAGTGAGATTCGCTGGGGCGGTGGCACATTGTCGCATCTCTCTGTCCTACGGCGAGGTTCCGTGTAGTCACGTGAGCGTTCCAATGGCTGGCTTTCCGGCGTCGGCGCCGTGGATGTATCGGCCTCCCTGTGCGCGGTACTTGGCGGTGCGTCGTCCACTCGTACTGTATCATGCTGCAGTGCGTCGAACGCATTTGCATTCAGTATTGCACGTGTGGTGACACCTCGGCGAGTGTTGGTGGCGTTATCTGCAGCTGCGTTCTGAGGCTTGGATAGCAACTGCGTCGAGTCGTGCAGGACGTCGGTATCAGGCACCCCTGATGGGCGAAGAATGACAGGCGACGGTGCGGCGTTTCCAGCGACGGTATCGACCGGATTACGACGGCTGTCGGGCGCCTCCCCCTCCTTAGACGATGCACCGGAGTTGGTGTCCGTCGGGTGGACTGGGGAGGAGCGACAAATGCGCGACACGATTCCTTTCGGGTTGGGCGCCGCGGGTAGCGGAAGGTCAGACAAACCCCGAGATGGGTGTGGTAACGCGTAGGGACGCGGGTGGACCTGGGGTAAGGGGGTTGATGAATCCGTTTCAACGGGAGCAGTCACACCAGTAGGTTGGGATGTTAACGGTGGAGGAGCCGATACAACGCGATCGCGGGAGATGCGTTCGTGATCACCAGCGAGGTCAACAACGACAGTGTCGAGAGCCACCGAAATAACCCGAAAGGGGCCGTCGGCAACGGGTGACAGCTTGCGGCGTTTCTTCTTCTCTGGGTTCCAATACTCCTTGCCGATGAATACATAACCGTCGGGGGCGAGAAGTGGCGGCGAGCGAGGGGCTTTGGTATCAAAGTCACGCTTATAAGCGGCCTGGGCTCGGCCCATTAAACGCCGTGCGGCGGGAACGAGCTTCGTGAGCCAAGTTTTCCACGCTTCGCGGTAAGCAGTCGGTGACGGAAAGGTATCCAGCGTGGGCTGTGGTTCCAACGCCACGGGCGGTGGGGTACGGGACAATACCAGCTCGAAGGGCGTTAATCCAGTTGTCCTGTGCACCTGCGTATTGTACGAAAAGGTGAGCGCATCAGTGAACAAGTCCCAATCTTAGTGTCGCAAGTAATGTCCGGTTGAAACGTTCGGCCTGCCCATTAGTTTGGGGGTGATAAGTGGTCGTGGACATGTTCTTAATGTCCAAAATGCGACAAACATCCTCGAAGAAACGAGAGGCGAACTGTCTCCCGTTATCGGAGAGGAGGTTGACCGGTGGGCCGTAGACGAAGACCCATTGTAGGACGAAGGCTTGAGCCACGCTCATGGCGGAGATCTTCCGTAACGGTACGGTCCAGACCAGCTTGGAGAAGCGATCCGTGATTACGAGTAAGAACTTGTAATTCCGCTTAGTGGTAAGGAAGGGACCGAATATATCGATGGCCACAAACTCCAATGGAGCGCGAGCTGGAAACAGCTTCAACTTCGTCGCATGACGGCGGAGTTTGACACGGTTCCGAGCGAAATCGGTACAAAACCGCACCGTTGCGTAGCAGTCCACTGCCATGGCAGGCCAGTAGATGTTACGGCGTAGGGTGAGGTAGAGTTTCCGTGCCCCAACGGGGCCACTCAGTTTGGAGTAGTGCGACAACCGCAAGACTCTCGACTGGAGGTTATGTGGTACCACTATTTGTGGGTGCGATCCAACGGTCCGTACAAGGTATCTGGCGTCATTCACCTGAAAGGGGAGAGTACCTCCTCCATTGAGTTGAGCGCGGACCTCCGCGCAGAACGGGTCAGCGTATTGCTCCCGTATCACCTTCTCTGAAGTAATTGGCACGAAGTTACCTGGTAAGGGTTTCTTGGAATCTTCCGAGAGTAGAAAGTCGTCCAATTCGGAACCGGAATCTGAAGAGTCCGTGTCTCGTTTCTCGTCCTCGATGGTAGAGTCGTCGCCATTCACTGAAAATCAGGGTATTTCATCGTCTTTGACGGGTAGTGCTTCGCCAGTAGTGACCAGGCGGGATAGAGCATCGGTTTGGGTGTTGCAAGATTCTTTTTGGTACTGCAGGTCAAAGTCAAATTCCGCTAGACGGAGACGCCAACGCATCAGGTGGCCTGAAGGCTCCGAGATGGAGAGTAGCCATCGAAGTGATGCGTGGTCCGTAAAAACGGTGAAATGATTACCCATGAGATAGGGACGCAACGTTTGTAATGCCCAAACTACTGCAAGGCATTCGTTCTCCGAGACGAAGTAATTCTTCTCGTGGACGTTTAGCGATTGGGACCAGTACTGTACGGGGCGTCTTTCCCCATTGGGTGCAGTTTGAAACAGTGCATAACCTACTTGGCAGTCGCTGACGTCCGTGTCTACGGTGAAGGGCCTTCCAGGCTTGGGCAACGAGAGGATCGGAGCGGAGACGACAGAATCCTTAAGAGAGTTGAAAGATTCTGTTTGAACGGGGGTTAAGGGGTCCAGTTTTGGTGGTTGGCCTTTCCGCAAAAGCGCGTTTAACGGTGCAGCTTTGTCCGCAAAGTGCGGGATGAATCGTCGGTAGACGTTTGCGAGTCCCAGAAAGGAACGAAGCTCGGTTTGCGTCCGCGGTTCTTTAGCCTTTTTGAGTGACTTAACACGAGTCTCCTCGATTGTAACACGTCCTGGACGGATAACACGGCCGAGATACTTCACGGTGTCCGTGAAGAAGTCACATTTCTTCAACTTAAGAGTGACACCCGCATCTCGAAGCGTGGTCATGATATCCCTCACATGAGTGAGATGTTTGTCCAGATTATCTGAGAAGACGATTATGTCATCTAGGTAGACCGGGCAGGTACGCCATTTGAAACGGGCCAATAAAATGTCGATGGATCGCTGGAAAGTAGCGGGGGCGTTTGTAAGAACAAAAGGCATCCGTTTGAAACGGTAGAGACCGGAGTGACACGCGAAAGCGGTTTTATCCTGGTCGCGCTTCCGTACTGGAACTTTCCAGTATCCCCAATTGGCTTCCAGGGTTGTAAAGAAGGTGGGGGTGCCCAGCGAGTCAATGTAATCGTCCATTATTGGGATTGGATACACGTACTTGACGGTAGCGGCATTCAACCGACAGTAGTCGACGCAAAACCTCCAGGAACCATCCTGCTTTGGAGCCAGTACTACTGGAGAAGCCCACGGCGACTGAGCCGGTTCATTGACTCCTGCTCGAAGCATTTTATCCACTTGTGCCTTTTCCTCCGCGCGTGCGGTGGGTCCGGCACGGTATGGGTGTTGAGAAATGGGTCGGGTGTCCGGTAGCAAATCAAGTCGGTGTTCCGTAGTGTCAATCTAGCCAAGGGAACCGTCCCACATAGTGGTGAAGTCCCTTAAAAGTTCTTGCAATCGATGGCGGTATGACTACGGGACGTTGCGGAGATCCAGGTCCTCGAGTTCTTGGACTGGATCGGGGCGGTCACCACTCGTTGAAACGGGCTGCGTCCCTGATGTTACAGGTTGAACCCCGGGTCCCGGTGATGAACCGGGCTCCGGGCTGTCCCCCTCCTTAGAGTGAACGATTCCGAGAACGTCAGCTGCGGTCAGCTTTGTTGGCACCATAGCGATGGGGTGCGGCATGACGGACCCTATCACTTGGTTCTTCACAAGATACTGGGGTACAGTGCCTAGATTGGCGATCAGCACGTGAAACGGTTGCTTTGGCTCCACATGTACGATTCCATTCGCAATTGCGAGGCTGTGCCTGTCATACAGTGACGACAATGGTTGCAAGAGCCGGAGTCCATGTTGACGGGAGGTTAATTTCACCATCATTTGGGACTCAGGCGGGACACACAACGACGCTGCGACGCGGAGCTTATTAGATTCACGGTTATCCGGTCCAGGTTCCTGTGCTGCCGGTAGCGGGACATGCTTCTTCGTGGCACGCCTAAGCGGACGACGAACGATCGGAGTGGACGATCCATCCTCCATCTCGACACGCCGTTGGTGGGGGAAGATCGCTTCGACGAAGCGGTCGCAAAAGTCGCAACCCAAGATGACTGGGGCGGCTAATTTCCGACATACGACGAAGTCGAGTTTCACCACGCGAGCACCAACGAGGACTACCAGTTCTATGAACCCCACCGTATCCAACGGTTTGTTGTTCGCGTCAGCGACCTCCGGGACGTGGTCGCGGCGGATTCTAGACTGCAATGCAGGCGGTAACACTTCCTCCACGACAAAGTTCGGACCGGCACCGGTGTCTAAAACGGTAAGGTGTCGCACCATAAACTGGGGTGAAAGGCCAAGGTCGGCATAGACCTTGTCGTTTCTCTTGGCCATCACCAGAACTCTATCCGGAAATCGGTTATGGTAAACACGTTTCCACGGACGACGCAGAACACGAAAGTGTTCCGAGTTCACGTCATTGACAGCCTCTTTCCTTGAAAGGATTTTGACCGGGGAGCGAGGCTTGGACGCCTCGGGCGGCGTCGACCTCGACTCTGAGGGCGCCCCTCCTTGAGAGGAGACTCCCACATTTAGTTTTTCTGGGCCTGCTCTGCCGGAGGCGGCTGTTCAGGACGTTGAGCAGGCAACGCCGGGGCATCAGGTCCAGAAGGTTCCGCAGAAGCGGTGGGGTGACCGACCACGTCGGTGACACGGGAATCCGGTGCAGGTACCACCCGAGCTCGGGGAAGCGACACGTGACGTGGAACATCCGTTCGAGCACGGATATATGATGCAATCGGAACAGCTGCTTTGTCCTCCGGGGATAGAGCCTCGTAATTGACTACGACTTGTGCCCATTCTCGGAGAGACAACACACATTGTGGAGAAGTATGGCCTGGTTTGTAGCAGAGATGACAAATCAGACCAGACGCCGGTGTTGGATGGCAAAGCTCGGCGAACATCACCGCGGGGCGGGTATCTCTCCAACCAGGACGCGAAAAGCGGACATTACCACTCTCGTGTGGGATGCGTGGCGCACGGACGCGACCATTATCCACAAAGAGTAGCGTGTCATCCTCAATCGCGTATTGTGATTCGTCCAAGGTTGAGGGTAACTCCGTTGTTGGGATGGAATTAACGTCGCTATGGGCTAGCTGCACGTTATCATAATCCCTTCGAGAGGCCTGTTCGTCGATCATCGAAGCTGACGAGGTACCCGGTTGTACCATCAACGCCTTTGCGGACCTAAGCCTGGATCCAGGAGTGCGTGCGCGCAGGGCTTCACCTTCTGCGCGAGCGAACTGCACTAGTTCCAAATACGTGGCTTTAGGTCTATCTTCTCGACGTCGAGCAACAAGAGTCCGGATCGCCAGGTCCAAACCCTCGACAAACATGGTACAAAGCCCTTCAGCGGGGTAAACATTGCCACAGCGGTGGAAGGCCTTGTTAAGGCGCGACGAATAATCGGTTTCCGACTCGCCTGGGCGTTGGCGAGTGTCCCGCAGGGCGCGTATTGCCTGCTGAATGGCGGAGTTAGTAGCATACGACCTCAGGAGGTACTGAACTGCTTCGGGCCAGCAGGTTACCCCTCCTTCGGACGCGCGTGATGTGCCTCTGACAGAGTGATACTGGTCTTCTGCAAGCCTTCTTAAGAAGTACGGTAAGGCAATGTAGGCCTGTCCCTCGTTCATTCCAAGGATGTCAGCTTCCGCGACAAAGCGTGCCAAGAAATCCAACACCAATAATGGGTCTTCTCCAGTAAACAACTGGCTGCGAAGTGAGAGCTGCATTCGCTTAATGCAGTCCTTCACTCTTCCCGTACCACGGGGTGTACGATCCAAAGAGGAGTCCTCCAAACGGTAGTACCGGTATGATAAGAGCTTCTTAAACAGCGAATTGGTCGGTTTCAGCTCCTTCAAACCTGTGTGCTTCCTTCCCTTCATGCCGGCACGGATCACACCATGGGTGGCTGTTGACCGCTTAGAGTGTGAGGAATGCTCACGCCGAGCTACTTCCACCGATGAATCGGAAGAGTCGGACTCCGAGGATGAGGAGTCTGACGGGTCGGGATCCGTGTTTCTTCGCTTCTTTCGAGCCTGGCGGTTCTCTTCCTTACATCCCTTGTGGGATACTGCAACCGGCTCGGCCGGATCATCCCCCGACATTAGGGCTTGTTCCAACGTCTCGAGACGGCTTCGGACGCGCGAGAACTTGTCCGCGACGTCCTTGACAAAGGCCGAGGGTCCACAAAGGGACTCTAGAATCGAGTTCACATCCGCACGAAGGACACGGAGGTCCTCAGAAAAATCCTTCGTAGCAGTGTCATCCACCTTCTTGCGAAGGCAATGAAACTCCTCTGCAAGGATGACTTGAGCTTCCCGCAAAGAGCGGAGTTGCTCTTCGACAGCTGCAAAGCTGGGAGAGTGACGTCCCTAGCAGGGGAGAGCATCAAGGCGGCGGCAGACGCCAGTCCTGCTCCACTTGCTGGGGGTGTCGAATCAGAGACAGGAAGTCTCGAGGTCCTTCCACCTGGCACGCCAGTCGATCCACCAGTATGAGACCGTGAACGGACCGGGATACGGGATAATTGCGAGGGTTCCGGTGCACCGGTTTGACTCGGCGTCCTCGGACGGTCTTTAGACGACATGAGATCAGAATCCGTTACACGTGAGTATCCAAACCCGATCGGCTAGTGGGGCCAAGAAACTTCCTCAAAGAGGGCAACTGAGATCAACCTCAATTTGTGAGTCCTCTTTCCGATTAATCGTGACTGAGTGTGCCCGACTCAAACTTCTAAGTCGGGAGACCAGTTTGTAGGACAACGCTTGGAGCGGAGACACCACGAAGATGTTCGGGATCTACTTCTCTTGAGAGACACGCCTCAGGCAGAGGAGACGCGTCCCAGCGGAGCACAGAAACAGAGCCACTCTGGAAAGGCACGACGAAGTCGGTTGTAAGACCGAGGCCAATCCGGCGGAATATTCCTAGAGGGTTTAGGTGAGCACGGCACAGTCCGGGGTGTGACCAATCCTAGGCGGAGCGGTACCACCGCGATTGTCGTAAAAGGAGCGAGGAAACAATCGTATGAGGTGGACGAGCGAGGTGAGTGAGGCGGCCACTCACGAGAGCCAAAAAGGAGAACAAGAGGAAACGAGGGCGAAACCCTATACAGGGGCGAGACTACGACAAGTGTCGGCGATTAAATATGAACCCACGGTGGTGGTAGCAGTCTAGTTGACAGAGGGGTAGATGAACTAACGTGCGACGGGCGCTCACGCAGTATGCGGTGAAGACATGCCGAAGGCGAAGAGTTCAGAGCCAAGACTCCCTCCTTGGTTTCCCAAGAGGGTGTTTACTGGGGAGCAGTGCTCAACCTCCTATGTAGTGTGGCGCGCGGCCCCTGACAGTGGGCGCGCGCCCGAAAATTAGACACTAAATAGCGATAGCGTAGCTAAATAAATATTAAAAAATACTAAATAATACTAACCATTATGTACAGTTCGGGCCACGTGTGGCACGCCTCGCACTCGAGCGTCGGCATCCGTGCAGTCCACGTGTTCCACCAGTGTGCACTTCCGGTCATAACCGGCCGTCAGCACGCAATAGCGGTATAGCTTGTCATAGCCCAAGCTATTCCTGAAGCGAGCGAAACTTCTAAGTCCTGCGAAGAAACCCCCTTGAAGGGCATTGTCCTTCACTCGCAGCTGCCACTCGAAAAGATTCTACACTTAATACGTCTTCTTCTACCTCTGATTTCTTGAAATCGCTAACCTATGAAGCAGTTTCTTCTGTCGTGAGACAATGCGACACCCCTAAGGATACGAAGGAACAAAGTTTACACTCCGTCATTCAGGCCAGATCTGGAAGAACTCACGGTGCTCGGAAGTCACAGGGAAAGAAAACAATTTTAAAAGAACAACTGGCTGATTTGAAGTCAAAGTCTCAGTGCCGTAAATGAAAAAAAAATCGGTCATTGGGATAAAGAATGTCAGAAAATGCTTCTGGTAAAACTTCATCTGATACTGCATCCAATTTAAGACAGAACACACTATCATTTAACAGGGTTCAAGTTTCAGGTGCCGAAGAGAGTTCTTTTAATTGTATCGGACCACTTCTAGATGATGGTGCCCCGTAGAGTGGTATGGTATTGGATGAGTTCCTTCTAATCCAACCACTCATCCTACCAACCTGGACCGGTGAGCTTCTTCCTCTCCCTGAAGCTATTAGGAATCGCCCTTACTGGTAATATGGATCTGGAAATCATCGCAGTTCATACAGAAAGATTTTGGGTTCCATCAATCTTGATGTTTTATCCAATAATGGAGTAATTGTGAAGATATGTCATCTTCTCATCAGCGGGTCTTCACAATAGGTGATTGGTAGAAATGTTACTCGATTTTGTAACATTATCCATATGGGTGGGAACGCTTTGCAGTTCGACCTGGGTGATGGTGGTTTAGATACTGTTTCTCTCGTGGATCACGATTTCATTGTTTTGTCCCGTATGAACGCTTTCTGAGAGATACTGCTGGGTCAAGTTTAATGACTAACTCCGTTTTCTTTTGTGCTACCGCACAAATCAGTGATGAAGCTAAAGGTCTTTCATCGGCTAAACGGAAGGCCATTGTGGATAAAGTTTATCAGCACGTTTGTGGTCATTCGTCTTTCACTAATATCAAGCTTTTACTTGAAAGAAACAAAGCTTGGAATAATGATGTTCAAAGGTAACTCGGATCTGTCATCGAAACGTGTTCAAACTGTCGCAAAACATCTCTTCCTCAGCAAGCGAGGAAAGTCTCCTTAAGTTCTATGTCCAGGAATTTTAATGAAGTTGTTTGTGTCGATCACTTCTTTCTCGATGAAATTCCAGTCTTTCACGAAATGGATTCTGTTACATGTTACTCAGTTGGGTGTGTTGTTCCAGATACCAAGATTTCTCATGCAGTTACCGCTTTCGACACTTTATGGATATCTCAATTTTAGCAGCCAACCAAAGTTCTCTACGATCCAGGCTTTAATTGCCAGGAATTGAAGAGCTATCTGAAACGTCTCGGCATCTTATTCCAAGTTATCCCTCCAAGACGACACAATAAGAATGTAATTGAGTCGAAACACAGAATACTGAGAGATATTTACTTGCGCTTGAAGAATTCTAATCCACATCAAGAAAGCTCTACGTTGGTCCAGCAGATGTGGCGTGTGTCCAACGTTTTGTATGGAAACAATACTCTATCTGCCTATGAGCTTTCAAAAAGACACTCATATCCGATTCATCCAGATGTCAGGCCTAAGAAAATTCCGGAAGATCTCTTTGTTATACAGAACGTTCTTCAAGCCAAACAGAAGCTGAAACTGATTCTCAACTCCAAGCGTATTCAGGACAAACATGTTCACGTCGGCTATATGATCGAAGTTTTTGTCAAGCACAGCTATCAGAAACGTGGTAAATGGTCAGAAGCTTTACCTGTTTTAAGTTATGATCATACTAATCGTTCTGTTTTTTACCTGGAAAGAAAGGAAAGACGTTCTCGGCAGCCCTAGATGACATTCGTCCAGCTATTTTGGACAATGTGCTGGCTAATGCTGTTCGTAAATCGATCGATATGCTAGATTCTGATTTGGAACTCGTCATAGAACATTTAAGTTTTGATGAAACAGCTTGCAAAGAAAATGTTCTTCCTCCATCCCAAGATGCGGAGGAAGATGATTCCAACATCAACGATGTTGTCATGCCAAATGTGAGTGGCAAAATCGAGGTTTTTTTGGCCGATTGATGATACATTTTATCCTGGTACTGTCGGAGATTATGACAATGAGACCGACAAATTTCGTGTAGATATCGTGGATGGAGAAGTCGAAAAATTGAAACTCGAAGATGAGCAGTGGAAATTCTCGACTGATGAATCTCAGCTTTCAACAAACAAAGTGCAACTTGCACCAGGCTTAGAGCTATCTAGTTCCGAACGAAGTGGCCTTCGTCAATACTTTAATCGTTTCAACTCGAAAGATTTTCTGCTTCATCAAGCTCAAGGTTTGCCTCAGTTTGTGACGCAAAATGCATACCACACTGAAGAGAACAACTTCAAGAAGATCGTCAAAGCGGTACATGTCTCTAAAATACCTGCCGATGCCAACATCATATCAAGTCATGTACTGTGTAAAGTCAAGATCCTGGATGATAAAAGTCTAATGATGAAAGCTAGAATTGCACCGCATGGTAACAAAGATAAGGAAAAAGATATGGTCAAAAGCGACTCCGCGGTTTGTTCTCCTCTCGGAATATGTGTTCTACTTTCTATGACCAGCATTTTCAAGTGGAAATTGGCCAAGATTGATGTGAAGTCTGCTTTTTTACAAACAGGAAGTGCTGAACGAGATGTTTATGTTGTACCTCCTCGTGAATGTAGAAACAGGTCGTTCTACTGGCTTCTTCTAACCGCTGCTTATGGTTTGGCTAACGCAAGTGCAAAATGGCAAGATTTCAGTGATTCTTTCTTTTATGAGCTTGGATTTTTTCAGTTGTCATATATCCCACAGTTGTTCTATATGGAAAGTGGTTCCAGCAACGACATCCAAGTGCTTGCTATCAAAGTGGTCGATGATTTTCTCATTGGTGGACCTTTCGAAGTTGTCAAATCTACTGTTCAGAAAATTAACGAACGAATCAAACTTGGTACTGTAGTGTGTGGTCCTGGACAATTCTTATTTTATGGTTTGACGAATGTCCAGGATGAAGATTTTTTCATTCTTATCCATGCTGACGAGAAACTTAATGCACTACAATCCTATCCTCTGGACCTATTTCGACGCCGTCAATCTGAAGAGCCTTTGAATGCAATAGAACTTTCTGCATTTAGATCTCTGAATGGTTCCGTTGGATGGCTAGGAATTGTGGCTAGTACATTCTGCTCCTTGTACTCGAGCTTCTTACAGCAAAGAAGGGGAAAACCATGCGTAAGTGATTTGATTACCTAAAGTAACAGTCCCAAAGTGTTGAAAGAGCTTGGAAGTTCTTCTTTGTTCAAACGTCCTGTCAATGACAAGTCGCATGGAATATCAATTTTGGTGTTATCATATGCAAGTCGTTCAAATGAATGCGGACAACTTGGTTTCATTCTTGGACTCCTCATTGGAGAATTTGAGAAGAATTCTATATTTTATACTCTTCTCTGGAATTCAAACAAGTCCAGACGTCCTGTCAAGTCAATCGGAGCAGCAGAAATTCTAGCAGCTGGATATGCAATTGACGAAGCCAAACTTTTGTCAGGACCTTACTCAACTATTCTTAACATAGATGTTGATGTTATGGTTGCTGTCGATTCAAAGCATCTGTATGATTGTCTATCAACCTGTCACTGCCCTAGTTACAAAAGCGATCGCGCAGATGTACCCGTTATCCGCTACGAGTTTGAAACGCATAATGTTAATCGAATGATTTGGATACCTGGTAGAATCAATCCAGCCGACCCTTTGACAAAGAGAGATAGCCCTATGACCAAGCCGGTGCATTTAATGTTGTACGAAGGTCAGCTGTCCGAAGATTTCACTCAAGCTCCGGTTCGATCCTCTGAGAAGTATCTTGGGTAAGAGTCTCTCACAAGGAAAGAGAGAGAATATGAATCCGTATTAATGATGACTGTTTGTGATTCAGCCGTTAATGTTTGTAGTTGAATTTGTAGCGACCGTTTATTATTTGCCGCGTTAGTCTATTTAAGCTATGTGCTCTATCTGCAGATAGTATGAACTCGGTAGAGAAGCGATCGTAGTTGTGCTATATATATTAAAAATGTTTACACTGTTCTGATTCTAAGAGATGGTGCACATTTAGAGTGACAGAATTAAGACCCAGAGAGAACTTCCAAAGTTAACTAGAACTAAAGTGACATTGTAAAGAACACAAACCTTCTATAAATATTCAATCAAGAGCTGATGTAACTGAAACTGCGCTACGGTATGCTCTCGTAGATTGTAAATCGAAAAAGTATAAAAACGAAGTTTCCGAGCCTCTTATAAAATAGGTTTCAGAACCAGGATTATTTCGAGATATTGAGCTTCTTGTGTGAGTGTACTACGCGTACGCACGAAATCACCGTTTATAATTAGGTAACATTCGCTGTCGATGCCATGAGGCACAGCCAGCAAGGTGTGGAAGAGAAGAATGGCTTGGAGACCTGTAATAAGACCGTTTGTAATAGCCGCTGATCTGCGCAGACAACGAAAGCGAAAGATGAAGCGTGCTTACCGTTTATTGGCAAGGGTCGCAGCCGAGGTGAAATACCTAGGTGCCCTGAGGCTGAGGCCATACTATCAAGCCTACTCTAGTCTAAATAACTACACAATAAAACAATCACCAAAGTAACATCATTGTCAATCGAATAGTACCCGTACGGCCATTAAGTCATCCGCTCCGTAGTGTAATGCTCCTTCTCATCTCGTCGTTTACGCGTAGAGTCTTTTCATCTTCGTTCGGGTAGACAGCAGCCCTACGTATGCGTGTGTTCTTCACAAGCCTTTTACACATCTCCATTCGTTCGTTATGACATTTTAGCTCATTTGCGCGATTCCACCACTATACTACAGACATCTCTTCTTACATTGCGCGAAGTTTTAGAAGCGCAAAAGAACGAGAGCGATCGTGGCAGTTAGGAGGTTACGAACGGTTGCATTGAGCGAGCGGCTGTATTGTATTCCACTCCAAGCAGATGCGACCACACGGCGATTAGAGCTATTGGCCTAGCGGCCCTGCGGAGAACCGACAATGGCTCGCGCGACGTCAGTACAACCTCCAAAACCGTGCAGCGCTGTCGCTAAATTTATTCGGTCGAATCGCGGCCATTCGATACCCCCGTCTTTCCGAGAGGAGTCGGCTTCGGCGTACAGTATGGAAATTTTAAGCCAAGCTTGGCTGGAGCTGCCTGTCGAAGACTCGAGCATGTGAGCGCGGCGACGTCCGTTCAGTTACATTCAACGAAGGCGTCGCCAGTCTGGGTATTTGCGCGCGCGAGCGAAACGGCGGGTAGTTCCGTACGGTCGTGCCCCGCAACAGTGTGGTTCGAACCGTGCCGCTGGGATACGCACAAGACCTCCATTCGGTAGTCCGTGGTATAAGTAGCCGGAATTGCGTGCGAACTTTCTGTCGGTTTGGCCTCATATACCGACTGCACCGAGAAGATGTCGCTTCAGCCGGGCGGTATTCCGCTTTACGGCCGTTCGTTCCCGTTCAATAATGTCGCGGGTGCTTCCGTGCGAGGCCCTTCCCGATCGGTTCCATTTCCGGGGCAGGAGCTGGATCACCGCTATGAGCGTGCGCATCTGGAGCCCCGGAAGCAGAAGCCAGTTCCGTTCTCGGTGAGCTACTATGTCCAGTGCCGTCATCAGTACGTGGACGCACCGCGGTTCGGGCTTCTTCTCGAGAGCCGCCTCTTGCTTGAAATGGCAACAAGTAAGTCGAAAAGGACGGGCGCCGCAGCGTGGTAGGCAAGATGGAACCATTGTCGTGGAGTTACCAGTTCGGTGGTTGACAAAATGTAAGGAAAGTGCGACATGCCGTTCATGCGGTGCGTTGGCGAACGAAAGTACCAGGCGGGGATGCAGATTCTGTTGAAGAAGATGAGAGAAGACCCCGGGTTCCCCTGCTTCGGTTTCCAATCCGCTCCGTTTGGTCATGTTTGGGCCGCCGTATAATAAGCTTTACTGGTTATCCCGTAATTAGAAGGGGATAATTACCCAACGGAGAGTCGGGTTCGAGCCTCGATAGGTTATTTCTTTTGCTGGCACGACTTTGAGTTCTTCGACTTGCATGTAAAAGACCGAGTGGGGGGGTATACGCTTTTCACTTCCGCTTGGAAAAGCATCAGCGCGACCCGCGACCTCGTGGTTCCCATGCCACCGGAGATCGCGTACCATACGGGGAAGATCTTGGATGTCGTACAATCACCTCTGGGGTATGCTACTGTCTTGTCTCGGGAGCGTGGTGACGCTCAACCGTAGGGAACGTGGTGACGCTCAACCTTAGAAAGTAGACGTGATAAACCTCGATGGTAACAGGGCACCATGAAAACCCGCAGGGGAAAACGGCGTGGCAACTAGCCTATACCGTGTACGTGAACGATGGTAGGCGTCAACGCGCGGGAAAACCTGTGAGGTAGTTGAGAAACAATGAACCAAAAGGTATAGTCGTGATCCAAGTGGTTCCTGTCTTTATCAGATTAGGATTGGGGGATGTGCAGTTCCTTCTATGCAGTGGACTGCACTCTCCAGATCACCCGGGAGGTGCTGGCACGCCACGGTCTCTGACCTAGTGTCAGAGACCTGGCCAGCGCTGGCTACAGCGCCAGGTCTCCACTCCACTACTGTACTAAAATAAGTATAATTACAATTACAATTACTAATAATTACTCAACCAGAAGGTACATGTCAACACTACACGTGGCTGACAACACCTAGATGGTAGCTCGCCCGGAGCTGCATAGCCGATGATCCCTCGCATCCATCACCTACAAGGCCAATGTTGTATATCGACAACCTCCAAGGTCAGCCCTTCTGCCACTATACGACAGACACCCTTCCTACCCGTGAGGCACGCCCAGTGTCTCCTTCCATCAAACCATAGATTTGTAGCGAGCGACAGCAGCGCGCGCCTCGGAGTGGTGTCTGTGCGCGACGCGCGATCCCTTGAGGTTCAGAACTCGGCGCCAGTATCGGTTGGAAAGGGCGCCCGACGACGTCGGCGCACGAATTGAGCGACAACCATTCAAGTAGGGACTGTCATGAGGGCGTTGCAGTGTAACTAGCGCGCTTGCGGACACCATTTCGGTAGTGGCCCTGCTTGCTTGCGATTCTGCTTCCGCATAGACCACTGTGTAACCAAGGTGATATCGCACCCTTCCCGGATACTCAAACTTCATTTCCCTCCTAGGTCCCTGCGCGCGACGTCCCGCCTGGTCGTTTCTACGGCTCGACAACCCTTCAGGTATTGGTGCCCTTAATTGGCGGCGTCGTGACGGTACTCGTGCTGTCCGGCTTTCCCTGAAGGTTTCCTGGCTTCCCGACCTTTCAGGTTTCGTCTACCTGTTAAGGATTGACTCATGGCTCCTGTGGGGCCTGAGCCTGCGTCGATACAACCATTGAGGTGTTGGCCTGTGTCCGTGGTGGAGGGTTCCGGTTGTGAGACCTTATCGGTGTTGAGCGGCCCCGTCGGTAATTGCGCGACCTTTTTCCGGTTTTGCATTCCGATTTACCCTCAAGGCGATGACAGGATCGCGCCACCTCCACGCACGCGTTCGAACCCATTCGGTGCCACGTCAATGCACCTCGCGCGGCATCGCGGATTCGCCACCGATACCTCGAAGGGGTGGGTCGTCCCCACAAGCAGCACCAGCGCTCGAAAGAGGTGAGATGCCGGTTACCATTGAGGTTGAAGAAGTCGGCGATTCCGAGGGGATTAATACCCCTGCAGTTATGCCTTTAAGGTCGGATTGGTCCCGCTCCACGATACTTCAAAGGTCTGGAACCGCTCGCGACCGTACGCCGGCAACTATTGCACCTGAAAGGTCGATGTCGGTACTACCGGAAAGGTTGGATACGTTGGCCGTCCCCACAGAACGGACCGAGGAGGCTCCACTTCAGAAGGATGAATACCTGCTGGTGTTCACCTCGCCCGTGGGGGTCGAGTCATCACCTCGTTCGTCAGGTGGAGCTACGGCCTTCCCAACCATCTCAGGTAGCAGCCCATCGCGTGGCCGTGGACGCGGTGTTATTACCAAGAGGGTGACTCTCTCGACTTGTCGAACGCCTACCAACATTGGTTTTCGCAGCGTGCCTGTCCCTGCGAGACAGTTCTCCCCTGGGACTCCGGCTGACCCGTACCAACGCAGTGGTGGACTTCCTCCGACAACACAAACCAATTGGGCTCACAGTCTCGCGTTCGGTGCGGTGAACCGGACGACAAGTCAGTGTGGACCTTTTGGTATTACCTTCGACCAGGTGACGAACAGTGACCTGTTGAAGCACGATTGACCTGTGGCGGTGGGGATTCCGTCATTGCCGGCAGCTCTCACCTCTCACTAGACCAAAATTGGATACCTACTTGGGATTGTCCCGTTGGGACTGCGAGCGCCTTCGCTCCGTTCGAATCCTCTTGAAGAAAAGGGACCAAGAGTCTCAACCTCGTCAAGGTCGAATGGAATGTTACCAGAATCGGCAGCGTCATACATCTTTGAGGTATTTCATCCCGCCTATAAATCCAAGCGACTTGCAGTATGTGCGCATCGAACCGGAGCTGGATTATTACCGTCGATTGGTGGTGCAAGTGTGCCAGTACCCGTCTATTCCGGAAAATTACCTTCCGGTTTCACCTGACTTGGTTTCCCTGAATCGGCCTTTCACCACTATCAATTGAACTGACAGTAGTAGGTGGGGCGAGGATGCAGCAATGGAGAGTCGCGTTCGCACTCGCAACTCTTACACTCGCGTTATGCATTTGTTTCATAACGTCGAGTACTTCTCACAACCTACGAAGGGTAGACGCGATTGGTACGTGCTTCGACCAAAGTGGTGGGAGTCCTATGAGGTTCCGTTATCGCTGAGCGTGCCCACTCCGCCGGTTATGGCGTACATCGGGCGTCAGATTTACCGGAACCTAGAGCGGTATTACCTCATTTGGTCGATTGCCCTCTCGGAGTGGACCGTATTGGTTTCCATCCTGGCTCTGGAGGCCGCCCGTTACGGTATTGATTGGGATTGTCGCAATCCCGACTCTCACATACACCGAGATGGTGTTCAAGCTGTAGGTAGCATCTTCCTCATACCTCCGAGGGTTGTCCAGGATATTTCCCGATTTGGTGACGAGAACATCTTTGAGGGGACCGATTATACCGTGAATGATTTGGACTCGTATCTCGAGCAGAGCAAGAATTACCATTGGAATTTCCATCAAGGTTGGGAGGCTTTCGATCCCGCAACTTGGGAGATTGTGCCTCGCCACGCCCAATATTATCCCGGGGAGCCTCCTGTCTACGGACCTCCCGCGGGCCCCGAACCTTATCACGGTACTGTGGAGACACCGGTTGGTCGTTATGCTGGTCCCGTCCCGTCCGAGCCGTTACCTCAAGGTCGTACGTCGCCTATCCCTACGGGTGTGACTTCTACTCAACAGAGCTCCTCGCGGGTTGCTGGTCCGGTTCGACCTCTGTTGGCGCGTATTGCTCGTCCTCCGCCTCAACCTATGATGGATTCTTCGGCCGTGGTCGGTTTGCTGGCTCTAATTCGCCAGTCTTGCGTCACCAACTTTCAGAGGGCTGGACCTACCTCCGTTGTTGCTGCATTAACGCTCCTTGAAGGTTTGCTGCCGCGCCATGCGCAATACATGACGGCACTGAACCAACTTGGTGAGTTCCGGAATCAGTTCCACTTGGACATGTACCAACTGGCCACCCGTCAGGTTACCAATCTGGCAAGCGTCTCTGCTGCTGCGCCATCTGATACGTTGACAGATCCCCTTCTAGGTGCAAACTTGAACCCTGCGGTTTTGCAACCCGCTCCAGCGGTTCATTTCGTTCATTCTCTTTTGGTTTCGACTCCTCTCCCCAATGGAGGGGCTACCGCTCCTTCGCTACCTCCTAGGTCGATAGCTCCTAGCATTTCTGCAAGTTTTCCTCCGTGGGTAGTCAAAAACACGGGTCCTCGTTATCCTACTGTTCCTAAACCGACAGGTCCTTCTACTTCCGGATTCGGGGGCTAGACCTTCTTTCGCTTCACTTTTGAGGTTCTTGTGGCGGCCGCCTGCCACTTGACTTCCTTAGTTTTTCCTTCTGCAAGTAAATTGTTGTCTCTTGTCGTCTCTTCTACTGCTACATTCGGTTGTTGTTTCGTGTCCTCCCTTGTAGGTAATCTGAAAGGCATATGCGTCCACCTCCTGCGCAAAACGACTTCTTTTATCCCCCTTCCTTAGGCCTGTGTACCACGAAGGTCTAATGTTACGCCGTCTGTAGGCATCTGCTTCTTGCCACGGCGCCAATATCTGATACGGAAGTGTGGGGGTATTGCGGCTGGGGGTTTGAGGGTGTCCCCTTCGGGGCCCCAGCGGTACCATCTGACGGTGTACTTCAGACCATTGTACGTTCGCGTGTGGCCCACAAGACGGTCAACGGGAAATTCCTCTGAGGTTTGGTCCTGAACTTTCGGGGGAATGCTACCTCGAGGGTTCATATGTTCCGAGTTGGGAGCTTCGTGTGTGGGAGCCGGGTCGGGAGCTCCCGCTGCTACCGTGTGAGGTTCCATTTCTGTCCCTGTTAGATGGTTGTAATCCGGATCATCCCGTTGTAGTTCATCATGCACCTCAATTGTAATGGGGTCCTCCGAGGGTCGAGTGCGCAGAGCTACCGCTCTGGGCTCTCAGGCTGAGGTGCCTGCCTCAATGCTGTGTTGCACAGTTTCAGGTGCTACCGTAATACGGTCAATTGATATCGTATTCGGTATTTCATCTTGTTCAACCGTAACGTTGTGATCTGACTTCAATACCTTATAAGGTCCCACTGATTTGGGTAGAAGTTTCGAATTGATATCTCTATCAATAACTTCATCGTCGGCTTCATTACCCAGTCGTGGTATTTTACCTGAAGGTGGATTGTCTATGTGGAAGTATTGTCCCGAAGATACAGAGACCATTTTGGTTACTCTACGGTTGTAGTCGGCCTTGTACCGCTTCTGGGCTGCAGTGAGGCAGATCTCTGCATGTTTGAGAGCCCTCCTCAACCTCACAAGTGTATTACGCTTGACTTGAGCAGGGGTCAGTGCCCCAGCTGCAGTGCTGCTGGTATGATCTCCCTGCACTATAATACCTGGGGAGTGTCGCGAAACAACCAAATCAAAGGGAGTGGTCTGCGTTGACCGGTGTACCTGAAGGTTATAGGAGAAGGTGTGCGGTTGCACCAGCTCATCCGACCCAGTTTGGTGCTCTTCCGTATTGTGTCGTAGCCTTGATACCAATGCGTGGTTAAAGTGCTCGACCTGTCCGTTCGTCTGCGGGTGGTATGCAGTAGTGAAATAGTGCTTAATACCCAAGAGGTTACAGACTGCTTCGAAGAACTTCGATGCCAAGTTTGAACAATTATCGGTAAGTAGGTACAGTGGTGCACCATACGAGTAGACCCAATTGTTGAGGAACGCGATCGCCAGCGTGGTTGACTTCGTCTCCTTTAAAGGTATCGCTCTCGGGAGCATCGAGAACCTTTCGGTGATCACTAGAATATGCTGATACCCATTCTTGGTTTTAAGAAGTGGACCTAGAAGGTCTATCGCAACAAATTCCAGTGGACACGCTGCTGGAAATAGCTTGAGGTATTTTCGATGCTTTCGAATACCACCGCGGGTACGAACACAAGATTGGCATTGACCTACAAAGGTATAGACATCATGGGCCATATGAGCCCAATAGAACTGTTGCCTCAAGGTGTATTGCATTTTGGTGGCACCGGTGTGTCCCGATAGTCGCGGGTAGTGCGCAAGATACAAGACTCTCGGGTGCAGTGCCTTCGGAACCACCTCTTGAAGGCTACCATCCAAAGTTGACCTTCTCACGATGTGCCCGTTGTGGTCCACATCGAATGGTGATGCTTTGAAACCAATTTTGTCAGCCAGGGTTCTGCAGCACGCATGCTGGGCCTGTTCTCGTAAAAATTCTCCTCGGGTTACGGGCATGAAGTTCGTTTCCTTTGGGATCAGTATCTGCGTAGCCATGTCCGTGTTCCGCAAGGCACCTTCTTCAGGTATGTCCCAACATCCTTCCAGGTGTTCGCCGGTACCATTTTGGTTTGATGACACCAAAATGCAAGGGATATCATCGTCCACAGGTTCTGTCTCTAATCCTGAGGTGTTTAAGCGTGACATAGCATCAGCTATGTTGTGCTTGATACCTGGACGGTACTTTACGTCGTATTCAAACTCCGACAGTCTCAACCCCCAACGGGCAAGTCTACCAGACGCATCTGCGAGTCCACGGATCCACCTCAAGGCGTCCTGGTCCGTGCACAACGTAAAGCGATCACTACAAAGGTATGGACGGAGCATCAACATGCTCCACACTACTGCTAGACATTCCTTCTCGATTGCCTTGTAGTTCTGCTCCGCCTCATTCATAGCGAGGCTCCAGTACCCTATAGGTAATTTGTCTCCGTTGTGCTGCTTCTACATGAGACAACAACCAATTTGGGCATGGGATGCATCTGTATCCAGCGTGTACGGTAGACCTGTTTTCGGTAACGCTTAGATTGGCGGCGACAACAGCGCTCGTTTCAATTCCTCAAGGGTATCCATTTCGTCGTTCGATAGATTCTCAAACCGTCCAGGTTCACCTTTCTGGAGCTTTTTGTTGAGGGGAGCCGCTATTTTCGCGAATCCCTTCACGAAGAGACGATAGACGTTACATAAACCTATAAAGGATTGTACTTCTGTCTGGGATCGTGGCAACTTGAACTCTTGTACGGCTCTAATTTTGCTCAACGCAATCTCTAGGGTTCCAGGGCCTATGATGTGGGCCAGGTATTCAACCGTTCTGTTAAAGAAGACGCATTTGCGTAGCTTCAGCGCCACCCCGCCTAAGCTAGAAGGGTTAGTACGATGCGTACGTGAGCAAAATGCTCTTCTACAGATCTGGAGTAGATGATTACATCATCGATGTATACCAAGGCGGTTGTCCACTTAACCTTCGAAAGGATGATGTCCAGCGCCCTTTGAAAGGTGGCTGGAGCGTTGCTCAACCTGAATGGAATCCGCTTGAAGAGAAATAAACCTGCATGGAACGTGAAGGTCGTTTTGTCTCGATCTTCCTCACCTACAGCTACCTGCCAATAACCACAATTGGCATCCAACGTGGTAAATATCTGCGCATCTCCCAAGGAGTCGATGCACTCATCCATTCTAGGTATCTGGTACGAGTCCCTGACGGTCACGCTATTGAGCCTCCTATAGTCTACACAGAACCTCATACGGTTTTCTCCTTTCTTCTGAACCAGAACGACGGGACTAGCCCAATCTGAGTTGGCTGGTTCAATTACACCTTTTTGGAGCATTTGCTCCACTTCTTTTAGTTCTACTTATCTCGCCTTCGGACCTGCACGGTATGGTTGCTGATAAATCGGCTTCGAGTCAGGGAGGAGCTCAATGCGATGCTGTGTGGCCTTAATTTGGCCCAGATGGCATGACCACATAGTTTCAAACTCCTCCAGAAGGTCGAGAATACGGCCCCGCAGTTCGCCGTTATCTTCACCGATCTGGACTGTATCTTGCCATTGCCTCTCAAGGTCAGGTTCCTTTTCTTTTTCTGCCGATGCCTCATCGGTTAGCTTTGCTTTCAAGTTGGTATTTATCGATACCTTTGTGGTTGTGGACGCATTTGCGCATCCCCCTTCCTTATCGAAGGCGACCTCGCCGAGATCAGTGTGAGCTACGGTGAAGACACCTTTTGGTGCCGATAGTGCATTGCTAACATTGGTATTCTTCGGCAACTTCACGTCGTGACTGCTGAAGTTACTGAGACACACCTTAAAGGGTTGATTTGGGGTGTTGTCGACAATCCCGTTGGCCATCAAGCTGAGGTGTCGATGTGCTAACCTCGGATGGTTTTGTAATATGACCAGCCCGGGGGTAGCACACGACACCGGTACCAATATTTTGTGCATTGGCGGGATAACAACCTGTTTGGTAATGCGCACTTTGTTGAAGACCGTTTCGGTGGATATCCCCTTCCTCGGTTTCAAGAACCATCCTCGTTTGGTTTCCGTATTACCTAAAATGTCACTTCGTCCCCTGTGACGTAGGGCGATGGTATGGGAAGAAGGAAGGATTGCTTTGACATTTCAGTCGATGAAGTTCGTACCTAGTAGGCAGTCTGTTCATAAACGGTCTACAACAAAGAATTTCATTCTTACGTTGAGGTGTGCGAGCTGCACCATAGTGGTGAGCATACCTCGAAGGTTCAATGGGCGCTCATTTGCATCCACCAGCGGGTTGTTGTCGGGAGGTCGGCTCAACTTCCGAAATACCGCCTCAGGTATGACGCGGGAGTTCATGACGTTTGGGCCGGCCCCCGTATCCAGCACGCAGGTGACCGGAACCGCAAGGCGATCGGAGAAACACATTGAAGCACGTACTTTATAGTTGTTGTACATCATATGACAAACCGGACCTGGTTGTGACGTGTTCTCTTCCACCTTCAAGGTTCTGGGTATCGATTGGCCTTCCGATTGCAGGTTGGGTTCGGCCATTACGCCAACCGTTCGATGTTTTCTTCCTGTACGGGAGGGGTTGAGTCCAAGTTTAGTGTTTTCTCGATGGTATTTGTAGTGCAACGCCAAGGGCGGCGGAAACACACGAAGATGTCCAAGTCTTCCTCCAAGGAGGGTAGCACGGCAACGGAGCCTCTCCGGAGTGAACACGACAAAGTCGGGGTGTAAGGCCGAGGTTCACCGGCACCCCAAGCGGGGAGAGTGCGGGATGCTAGAAGGGAGCAGACCAGGTATGAGCTGGATTTCATGGGAGTGGGCAAGTGATAAAGGGGGGACCACCCAGTGGGGGCGATCGGGGGCATGGGCCACGAGAGCCAAAAGAAATATGTAGCAAACCTAATACTGGGGCGAGAACACGGCAGTGGTATGAAAGATATACACGCTAACAGCGGTGAGTCTCCTGTTGACGCAGGGTGGATAAGTCTACCGTTAGTAACGCGGCTTCACCTCCGTAGAGTGTGGAAGACTCGCGAAAGCGGAAAAAGACTTAGAGCCAAGAACCCTGGTTGGGGAGGTTTACTGAGTGTCAGAGCGAGATCGCCCTGGCACTATATAGTGTAGACTACTGTAGAGAGCTCCCTAACCTAGTGTAATAAAGCTAAATAAATAGAGAAATATCCAGCTATGCTGTGCCACCATGTCCTGGGCCACCCGTGGTACACGTGGGTAAGTCACACCCGAATCGGGGCCACGGCGCACGGCCGCCGATGCACTTCGCGTACAACGCGTATGCACCTGGCTACACCAGCCCGCTAGTGGCGGTATTACTCATAGATCTCACAAGTATCGCCATAGGCGGAAAAACAACCAAGTCCTGGAAAACGGCCCTCACGAGGGTTGCACTTCAGTATTGGCCTGTACCGGTGTACGGGGTTTGAACCTATTTGGTGTTTGGGTTGAAGACGCATAGAGGCGTTGGTGATTCTTCATGCGAGCCTGAACCAACTGGTCTCTCCTTCCTGGAGGTAAGTTAGTGCAATTGTTTGCCAAATGGTCTGTCGCGAGACAAAACGAGCAAACGAGGCCTCCAGTTTGGGGGTCACGCGTTGCCATTGAGGGGGGCTTCGAAACCTGGGTGGTAGGAGCAGTGGCGTATAATGTGGGTGGCGAGTTATGGGAGCCCGCTCCCTGCATCCTATGTGAGCTCACCGCACTTGGCGGCGATTGTACCGAGTGTGGTGTACGCGTTGAAGACCAATTTCCTACCGTCGGAGGTTTCGAGAATCGCCCCTGGGTCGCTACCAAGTGGATAGTGGTCCATGTAGGTACTTCGAGGTGCAAGATACCCTCTAAGGTTGTAGTATCTTCAATTTCCAAGACCGACCTTTTCGGTTTATCCTTTGAGGTTAGAGGCACGGTTGGTCCCTTTCCCAGCCAAATGGTATCTCCAAGGCCCTGGGAGTATCGAGCCAGCCCATTTTATTCTACCTTTCGGTTTGTGGCCAGGAAGTTTCGTACCTCAGAACAGATCTCTTTATCGACATTGTCGGCAAATAGCGACTTTAACCTAGAGGTAGTGAACACATTACCACAGCGGGTTGCCGGATTCCACAGCGCGAGCGAAAAATCCGATTCGGATTGCCCAGACCTTTGATGGTAGGGGAGGACTTCCGAATAAACCTCTTGGATAACCTCATCGGCGGCGTATGCTTCCAAAAGAAAACTGACCACTTCTGGGTATGACTCCAACATCTTTGTGAAATCTTCATCCATTGCTAAGGTAAGGCCGCGGAGCCTACACTGCAGCAAGTAGTATGATTGTCCTTTCAGGTAAAACTGAAATAGCCACATAGCAGCGCCCTCGAAAAACCCATTTTGGTCACATGAAAGCTTGAACTTCTGTAGAAACTCAATTACCGCAATAGGATCCGTCCCTGTGAAGGTTGTGTCACCCAATTGGAAGCGGAGCTTCTTGTGGTGCTTATTAATCTTCTGAGCAACCTCTTGGGAGTATGCAGAAGACTTTTTGATCAACCGATAAGTCCTGTAATCAACCGCTTTGGTGAACATATCGTTCAACGGTTGGTGCACCTCCAGGTCCATTTCGGTGTCCTACCCAGAGTCGGGCGACTCATTATATCGCTTTTCACCCCTTCGGTTCTTTTTCAACGACATCTTCGTTGACCTGTTCGGTTTCTTCTTCTTCTCACCTTTACGGTCATCATCCGACGATGAACTCGTATCGGAGCTGGAGTCTGACGAGTCGGGGTCTGAATCATCCTCTCGATTCTTTCCCTTCTTCTTCCTCCGCTTCTTCCCTTTTCGGTTTCTTCGTCGCTCATCCAACGAGTCAGACAAATGGTCTTTGGGACCACCTTCATGGGTATCCTTTTGAACGAAACCAGTAATTGGTGGCAGATAAATGTCTTGAGGATCTACCTTCCCCTGGACCTCTTGACTTGGCCCTGGACCTTGTAGGTGCTCACTATCAGTAGGTAAGTGTTTGAAATGGGTGGAATGACCCATTTGGAACCCTTGTGGTATGCGCTTTGCGACGTTCACCTGTGTAGGTCGGGATCCTGCGAATTCCTCGGAAACCCAAAGGTCCTGCACGGCACGGTAAACATGCTCCCTAGCATCTGTGAGGAGATACTGTTTTACCATTTCAGGTATCCTGTCAGATAGCTCTTAAGCTTCTCGCTCAACCACAATACGGGTAAATTCATCGACGTCCATTGAGGGCGGAACCATCCGGGTATCCGACTTCTCCTTTAAGGTTAATGCATCCTCGACCGCGAAGGTGACGAGCGCTTTCGCTCGCTCTTCGAGCTGAGGCCATAGCTCTTCCCCTGAAACCTCAATTGGTAATTCCCTTTGAGGTTCCGTTGCCATAGGCGGCGGACCATGTACGTTTACGGTTTTGTCCCGAGGGTACCGGAGCAGCTCCTCGGGGTTTTCCAGAATCGGTTGAGGCGATGGGGCCCCTTCAGGACCTTTATGGCTTGGCGGGGCGCTCGCACCACGCGTATTTCTTTTAGGTCGTTCTATTTGTGACCAATAGTCGTATCCTGTATTGCTTTGCGGGATTTCCTGAAACCAAATTGGTCTACGAGCGTCCAATCCTTCTCGTTATCTCGTGTGAACCGTGAAGGTACGACGAAACTTAAAAATACTTTCGAAGTCGGGAGACCAAAATGTCGTACAATCACCTCTGGGGTATGCTACTGTCTTGTCTCGGGAGCGTGGTGACGCTCAACCGTAGGGAGCCTGTTGACGCTCAACCGTAGGGAGCCTGTTGACGCTCAACCGTAGGGAGCCTGTTGACGCTCAACCTTAGAAGGTAGACGTAATAAACTTCGACGGTAACAGGACACCGTGAAAACCCGCAGGGGCAAACGGCGGGGCAACTAGTCTATACCGTGTAGGTGAACGATGGTAGGCGTCGACACGGGGGAAAGCCTGTGAGGTAGTTGAGAGACAATGAACCAAAAGGTAAAGTCGTGACCCAAGTGGTGCCTGTATTTATCCGATAAGGATGGGGGAGGTGCAGTTCCCTATATGCAGTGGACTGTACTCTCCAGATCAACGGGGATGTGCCAGCAAGATACGGTCTCTGACCTAGTGTCAGAGACCTGGCCAGCGCTGGCTACAGTGCCAGGTGGCCACTCTACTACTGTACTAAAATAGGTATAATTACAATAACAATTACTAATAATTACTCAACCAGAAGGTACATGTCAACACTACACGTGGCGAACAACACCTAGATGGTAGCTCGCCCGGAGCTGCATAGCCGATGATCCCTCGCATCAATCACCTACAAGGCCAGTGTAGTATATCGACAACCTCAAAGGTTAGCCCTACTGCCACTATACGACATTGGTATCGAACCTGTTCAATCAGAAGGTGATGCAAATTTCATATGCCGAGTGGGCTCTGTTCGCCTTCATGCCGTGTCTGCAAGCGGCCCACGATGGTGTCGTCACGTTTACCCATTCGGCTGGTGCGCGCTTGTACGATTCCTCCACTGCAGAGGACTTGCAGTACGGTCGGCTGTTGCCGCTCCTGTACAAATTGGTGTGCCTTCTGGCCGAGATTGGGATTCAGAACATTTTTCGTGGTACTGTCTTCGCACGGGGGGAGTCCGAGAAGCCGGTGCAGTACGCGTTGAAAAACGGTTGGACGGAGAGGCCTGGGTTCCTGTGGTACGACTACTACGAGGACTCGTTTCCACCGATGTCGTTTTCCAGCGTGGGGATCACTCCGACCGGTCGTTCTTTGTTACCACTTGCACAGTTGACGCCTTGGCCGTTGGAACCGGAACAAGATTTATTTCCCGGGGGATTCATGGAAGCTTACTTCGAACCCATTTCAGTGCATCCAATAGTAGCGACAGTTGCCGCACCACCCGCCCCTAAGAAGATGAATACGATTGAGGAAGGCGTCCAGATAGAGAGAGCCAGCGTTGAGGACCAGCTTGGAGCGCTACAGGCTGCCTGCGCACCGATCGGTGAAACCATCCCTGCCAATGTGGCGCAGGCCCTGGTGTTCTTCCGTGTATGTTTAAGCGGTATGGTTTTCGCGGAGGGTGCGCTGCGCCGTGGGGAAAAGAGCCAGTTGACCTGATTGGAGTCATACGCGAGCATGCCGTGAAAGGAATCGTCTAGTTCGGCGAGGCCATTCAAACTTCCCTCCAGTAAGGGCCTCCCGTACCGGTAGAGCCTCCCTTTCCGTCATCGATGGCCCTAGAGTTGGTGAATATTTACGAAGCCCCTCGGAAGGAGTTGAATCAAACCAATGAATTAAAGTCCCATATAGTGTTCAGGTTGAGGGAGCTGTGGGAAGTGACTGTGCGGTTTGGCAAAAGCGGTATGTCGTTCAATCTCAGCGCTTCCGTGCTTCAGGTGCCGCCTCAGCAGAATGGGGCGCAATCAGATATGGACATGCGGGTTGAAATGTCCGGTAACGGGGCAGCCATCGCGGCAGCGGTTCCATCCTATGTATCGCCTGGTCCTGGAGAGGTCGGAAAGCCGTTAGAGGAGGTAGTTTTTCCGTCTTGTGGCAGTACGCCTGTCATGAGCCGTGTTCGCGGGCAATTTTCCGCTTCTGTTCATGGTCGCGGGATCGGCATCCGGGGCCGTGGTATCTCAAAGACGTTGCCGTTGTCTGTGTAGAAGACCAAGTCTGCTAAGTAACCTGGTGGTTGGTGCGCGACGCAATGCTTGATCCGTAAACATATTCCCAGTGAACGAAGTAGACAAGTGTTGGAAATTCTGAAGATGTGCAGTAAATGGGTAGATTTGCACATGGATGTCCCGAGGACGCGCTGTAGATGCATAAAGAAAATTCATCCAAATATTTACTCAGGAATGGATGAGCCAAAGATAAGCAACGGAGGTTTGGATCTGCTACGGATATCTTCTCAGATATTCTTGGGATTTCTAGAACATTTTGCTTCACGATCGATAGATACAACGGTATACACAGTCTATCTTTTGCTATTCTCTCGTATATCAGATAAAGGGACACATGCAGGCTCTTTAGCATGAAGTTTAGCCCGAGGCGTAGTAACTACACAACAGATACAACGGTACAATCGTGCAGAGAGAGTCGTAATGAATTCCTTGTTCGGACCGTCATGCTTTCCGTTCCGTCCACTCTTCCTTCGTTGGAACAGCGTGCATGCGCCCCCGCTATCATGCCCCGTTCCTTCCACTTCCCTTTTGGGTGTGACCCTCTCCTTTCTTCCCCCACCCGTTTCGCTCGCTTCGTTTAATGGCCCGATCACTTCCTTCACTCCAACCGGTCTGCGCTTCTCCTCCGGCTGCCTCAGCAACTGATCTGCTAGGCCCCCGTTCGCTAGCGTCCGCCGACACCTCTGGAGTTAAGGTCTGTCATTGGTCAATCACCAGGTACACCGTGCTCAAAATGTACAAATCACGGTCCAAAAACGTCTGGTCAACGTCAATGGGTACCTCTGCCGTCAACGCCAAACGTACGGCGATCATCTAAGCACTCAGTCTGGCCGCCGCCTCCACCAGAAATATTTTCGTCAGAAACACCCTTACAACATTCATCACCATCGCCAACAGGCATTCGAGCGAGAAAATACCGTTCGGCCATGCGAGTCGCGTTGCCCCGATCACCACTCCCATTGTCGAAAGACTCAGTCTCGGCGTCCAGTACTGCGCCCATGCTCTTCCGTTCGCGATTACCATACGGTCAAGGCATACTCAGGCATGGGATGTGTCTCGCAGTGTTTTGAGTCCTCCATGGCTGATAACCAACTGAAACGAAATCACCACACGTATTTCAAACCAACAGAATCGTCGCCAGAATCGATTGAAACCGATGAGGGCGCGCCCTGTTGTTTGAATGACGGAGATATGTCTGGCAAAATGCTGCAATGGTTCGAAGACAACTTCAACCAGCAGCCCGACTTTCGCGTGAAATCGAGCCGCGTAATATGGAACCTGGTTTTCAACACGGGATCGGTGGTAAATACCACGGATCGAAATGTGGGTGATAGGACGGTTTATGACGACCACAGCGGGGATCGGGGATGAACAGGAGCGCCCCCCACACTTGGAGTGGCTTTTTCGACGTCGGGCGTTGTTGGACGCGCGGCTGGGGCAGATCTTATAAGCTTCGCGAATGAGCAACAACCTGAGCAACAGCATCAAATTGCATGGAAACGTGACGGGGAGCAGAGTTTTGTGCACCAGCTCGGAATTCGCGCGCAAACCTCTGTAGACCGACTTCCGGAGGCACACGCACGAAGAAATGGAGGCAGGAGGGAACCCGGAATACTTTATGATGGTTTCCGGGCAGTTTTCGTTCCTCATTTGGGTATGCGAAGATTGGCACCGCACGGTATTCGGAAGTTCGCAGCGCTTGAAGCAGCTCTTGAAGAGCATGAAGGTGAAAAAGTTTCGATCGGCGCCGATCTACGATTCCATCGGCGGAGCAGACGTGTTCGACGCTGGTGCCTTTTAAAAAGACGGGTTCATGGAGCTTAAATTGGTCCGCTACCACATTAACACGGTTTCCGACCGATATCAGCTCCCAGATGCAGTTCACCAGCACCAGAGATTTCTTTCGCATTTTGAGTCCTATAATGACATGTTTCTACAAGCAGAAGAGCAAGGTGACGGTCTGGGAGAACAAGGGAACGGGAGCAACTACAGATAGAGAAACGCGCAGTCGTTGATAGAAGCAGACGAGATAGAAGCGATGGCGCCGGGCAACGATGATTCTGGTTTAAGCGCGAAGATTTTACAAATCGTAGGACTAGGAAACCACGGCAAGTAAGGGCCTGATAGCACCGGCATTCAAGAGTCTTACTGGGTCGCCAATGGTGAATCTGAACCTGATAGCGCGTAGTGCACTGATGCGGTCTGTTGTAAAAATACCATTTTTGATACTTTGGAGTAAAGTACTTCTCGATCTCCTCCCCGTCCTTTTCGTGCTCCTTCTACTACCCGTAGTAGTAATTCTAGTAGTACTAGTGTCAGTGCTACTTATACCATTAGTAGAAACCGTATGTGAGTGGTGGTAACACGCATAGTACTACATCAGGGGTTTTTATAAATCGACGAATTTCTGTATACGGTGTTCTAAGTAGACATAGAGCTCATACGGGCGCCAATATATGCAGTGGAAACCGTACGGTGAGTAAGTGCGATCGAAGCGGAGGAACGGGATAGAGAAGGTGTTTTGTTTCGTGGGGAATTTTCAGGTGTTAGGATACGGGACCACTTCACAATTGCAAGCGTACGTGTGGTTTTAATAAAGGTGTTTCACAACTTTTATATGTCGTGCATGTCCATGATTATAGTATGATTCAATAAAGACCTCACAGCGTACGTGCGTCTTCAGGTGGGTCGACGTGATGAATTTCCGCGTATAAATACAGCATGAATTGCATGAATGTGGGTGCTTTTATAACGAAATGGTCACTGAAACGCGCGCTAGCACGCCAGCGCGTGTTGTTTACAGTTTGCAAAATTGCCTGCAGGCAAAAAATTTCAACTGCGAATTACGGCCCATAATTTGCACCGTCATTGTTGACTTGCATTAATTTTGCTACTTTCGGAGTGCAAATTATGAGCTGTAATTTGAGGTTGACAAAAACTGCCTCCAGAAAATCTAAACCACTAAAAATATTAAATTGTCATACAGAGAAACAGAAAGCGCAAAAGCGCCCGACGACGCTACGACACCACAACGCCACGCATTTGTACTGCAAGGCACAGTGGGTGATGGAGATTGTTTTGCGATGGGTGTGCGCTGTACGTAGTGTGTTTTTTTTGTACGTGGTACACGTGGAGCACGTACGACATGTACTGTGCGTTGTACATTTTCGGAAAAGTGTTACCAAACAGCTTATAAGTATTGGCAGCGTGATTTCACATTGAATCTCCCTTGCAGAATGGTTTAGCGTCGTGCGTTTGAGTGTATTTGTGTGTGACTTCTTACACGTTACCCCTGAATGGAATGGCGGCGTCGCAATGACAAAAAAAGCGCTTGCAACGCCCGTTTTACAACATCTCAAAACACGCATGTGTCCGCTGCGGAACCAGCGACGGAGATGTGATGGCTATTTGTAATGTACAAATTGAACTTTCTGTCAGAATTTTGCTATCTCATTCTGCCCTAGATTACAGACGTGCAGCTGGCTTTGCGCGCGGTGTTGCGTGGCACTCGACACGCACACACTGGAGTGCGGGGGACGGTTGGGCACTTGGCTTGGATATGAAAGTTGTATTGGGGGTATCGAGACAGCCGGGGGTTTCATGCGGGAAGAGTAGTAAAAAGGTGTTGCAAACATACCAAACACAAATTCTGGAAATGGTTCCAGCATTAAAAGGATGCTCCTACGTAATAGAAGACCAAATTAGTTCTAGTTTCTGACCTTAGCAGTAAATCTATCAGAAAATGAAAATAAATAATTCCCTCCTTCAAGAGGAGATACCTTTAAGCCACAAACATTCTGTGAAACTACTGTTTTTAGTGTAAAGTGACTGTTTCAACTAAGCATAAGTACAAAAATGGTTTGTTCTTACAAGATGATAACCCTTTTATCTTTTTAGTGACCGAATGCGATTCGTTTATTCTCCTTACATATCGTATATCTCCAGTAATATCATTTTTAGGGCATAAAATACTTCGTATATCTGTTGAGGCGTTTATTCCAACTCAGAACATTTTTTAATTAAAGAAAAGTTGAAGATATTTACACCGCCTTTTGAAATTCAAGTGCTTTATTTGAATGTATGCGCAAATTCGCATGCAAAGGAAGTCAAAAATTCAAAGCCGTAGAACCCTACTTGAAGCTTCAGATTGTTGGCAACAATTTGGCAACAACGCGTACATCAGCTACCAAATATTTTCTTTTGTATATACATCCGAAAGGGTGCGCCCAATTTGGGAAAATTTTCTCATACCCAAAACGGACGCTGCCAGAAAAGGATACACTTAGCATAGAACATAAGAGACACAATTATCCCCGTCCTAGTAAACAGAAAGCGCATCAAACCCACCGCGGCCACTCTGCGTCTTTCAATTCTTTACATCTTGCTGTGGAACAGCATAAAAGGATTAGGGACCCAAACATACCTCTGTGGCAAGAAGCTGGTATAGGCCACTTTCGAAATGGTTCTTTGTGTGTCTCCATCAACATTTGAAAATCACGGTGAAGGATACATCCGTATTACCCGAGGCCTCAGCGTGTTAACAGCTTTTCTTCGATTTAAGTCAATGTATGGAAAGAGCCCAGATGTTGCTAGCCATCTTTTGGGGAAAGTCATTGTTCCACGTTATTCATATTCAAGTTTGAGCCCACATCACTTAGTATGGGGCTTAATGTTTCTGAAGCAATACGTGCTAGAACATACGCTCAAGAGATCATAATCGGTGCAGACGATAAGACCAGGCGCTTTTGCACAAAGCTCGTAGTAATAATGTTATCAAACTTAGACGAGGTAAGAAAACGAGAAACCGTTAAGAACATTTACAAAACTGTTGAATGATCAGTGAAATGTATAGATACAATGGAATGACCGGAAAGGTGTCCATTTTACCGATGAAAGTTAATTGTGTCCATCGATGCGAGGGATTGTCCAATTTTTGAACCATTTCCTTTTGGTTTAAAATGGATCTCTCATAATTCTTAATCAACGGGATTGAGATATAAGCTTTGACTATGTATAAAAACCGGAAACTTTGATTGTGTCAGCGGCGCGTATTGTTGCGGAGAATATCCAGACAACAGATGTTTCCAGATTGGAATGAAACAAGTTCTATGTTCGAATAATTTTGGAATTGCTGACGACGGGTATATTGACGAATTATGCTTGACTCCGTCAGAGAATTTTCATATACCTGTAACTAACAATTCAAAAGTGCGCGCATAAAAGGAAGCATTTATGCGAAGGCTCGAACAGTTTCAGGTATTAAGTCCAATCTTTGCACATCGTTTTTCTTTTCAGTCATTCTGTTTTCCCGCAGTAAAGAAATAATTTTGTTAGTTTGAAGACCAATGCTCCATCTTTTTAATTGTAGTACAACTAATTCTATATATTTCAATTCTACCGGAATTGTACTATACTAGTCTGCCCTTAATGAAAATGAGAAATAATTTCTTTTTGAACATATTTCCACGATTGGAGAATGTCTTGCTCACAAACAATTTCTTCTGCTCTGAAATTTTTGTCGAAGGGAAGAAGGGATAATATACTATATAAACCCTAGTTCAGTTGAGCATCTTGAAATTGGGATATCTGACGTAATTTTTCTGAAAAGAATTAAATTCAGACATCCTTATGCGAAAAAAACCCAACTAACGTATATACTTTGGTGGTGATACAGAATGCAATCGGTATACAGCATACAAGTTCATGTAGATGTTTCATGCAGCTGCTTTGTTGTATTCGAGCTTTTAAAAAACGAAAAGCTTTCTTGTAAAAATTCCGTTTTCTGCAAATTATCGACAAATATTGAGGCTTGGCTGTGTACACCCAGTGACTGCAAATAATGTAGGCGTGAAAATAATGTGGGTACAGCAAATACTGTGGCCCACGTCAATTCCTGTTGACTTAAAATCTCTTTATGAAACAAATAGTGTGGGTACTATGAGCTTCATCATAACGGTTATCAACATGACTGTAAAGTTTCTCAATTCGCACCAAATTTATGATGAATGCAAACGTTCTGACTCTCCAAATTTCCTTTATTCCCACCGAAACAACAGCGCATTCTCATAGAAGTCTCCCAACTGCTCTCAGATTCATTTCATTGCCTTCGAATGCCAACAGAGCAATGTCTGCTCCTATTACCAGTGGTTCTCCCATTATAGCGGCGTTTTGCCGCAGTCGGGCACTCTCTGTTGTCCCGCGACAAGCCCCCGTGGAAACCAACACCGGAGGTGATTCCAACCTCACCGACCTACAAAGGAGTACTGAACTTTCCGAGTCCTTGAACAAAAATACCCATAAGGCACACAACGTTCTTCGTATTTCAGATAGAGTAAAAATTTCGGCGTAGATGAAAAACGAAGCAAACGAAAAAGGACATAAACGCGTCATCTCACAAGCAGTTAAGCACTTCCCTGCACTTTTCAGAAGCCACCCGAAAGCAAATCTCCAGAAAGCAAGCCGCATGTGGAAGGCTGGACACCAATATCTGAATGAAGATGGCTTCTTACATTACCGAGTAATGTGTACGTCGACTACACGCTCCAATTACCATGGAATGAAACGCACATATCTCAAAGCACGCATTGGAAGGGGCAGGAAAATTAGTCCGTGGGTTGAAGCTTTGCACTCCGATTTGGTGCATGAATTTGACCGATTGCGCAAGCTTGGAGTTAAGTTTAAATGGGAGACTCTCCAAAGTGTCGCCCTTTCTTTATTTGAAAAGTCCACAGCAACTTCTTATCACTGCCATATAATGGACGATAACAAGCAGATTGTTCTGTCGCAATGCATCACGAGAAGATGGATTCAAATCTTCACAGATCACCACCGAATTGTAAGCAGTTCCATAACAGGAAAACACCTTCTCTCCCTGGAAAAGTAGGAGTTCACTCACAAAGAAGCCGTGTATGGCGAGCTGCGGCAGTGCGCCGCCATCGCCGCTGCGCATCGACGGCGCAATTCAGACAGCAGCAGCAGTGGCTGCACCCAATGTGCAGTGAGCTGTGGCGCCGCCGCCGCCGCCGCCGCTGCTGCTGCTGATGCTTCTGAAATTTTCTATTGGACGGCAAACACCACGTGTTTCAAACAAAGGCACGCAAAAGCGCGGGCGGCGCCTTGACTTTCGCGCACTTGCGATACTCGTACTTGTCACAATCATAATATAGTTACATCTGATTTAGATAGGTCTCCAAGCATTCCCGTTGTATGGAAGCATTTGCGTTTTGCTGAAAAACCCCCATTTCGTAAAAAACCTTTATTTTATATATATAGAAAAGTTGGTAAGCTCTAGAATAAGTTTTTCGAAAGTGTCTAAAATGCTTTTCTCAACGGTACCGTTTTTCGGCAGCCAGCTGTCGCCGCAGCGACTGCTCACTGCCAATAGCGAGCCCTGGCGCGGCGCCTTCTTTCTTGCGTAGTGCTTACCGACACGTTGCCCGCTTTCGTGCCGAAGTGCGCTGAATTCAAACAACGGTCGCGTGTGTAGATGATTGCGAGATTGTTCGCGATGGCCATACCAGAGTAAGGTCTCGAAACATGCCCGTTATATAGGAGCATGTGCGTTTTGATGGTGGAAATCCATTTCGCAGAAAACCTGTAAATATCTATAATCATTTTTATCTATAGAAAGCTAGGTAATCTCTAGGGGCTATTGTTAACGGTAGAACGGTAGCTTTCTACATTATTGCGAAAAAACATTTAAATATCAATGCACAATAATCGTTCACTTCGTATTCTATATAGAGTTTAAATACTGTTTTGCAGCGTAAGTGTGTCATTTTCCCATTCCAAACGATCCGGTAACGAATTAGCTTTTACGGAATTGCGTGAAGGTTCCCCATTATTTTCTGTAGCCCGGGGAGAAGTATGAGCAATATTACCGAGAGTTGTACGACGCTGTCTTGACTGAAACTGAAACCTTCTAGAAATCCGCTTTGGCTCTTTAGAATTTCCAATAGAATAATTTCGAGCTCTGTATACTGGTAAAAAATCCATATCCGATACACGTACTAGATTTTTAGGACATGAAAACTCGTTATTCCCAAAATAAATTTAAAGAATTTCCTAAATTCTGCCGGTCCCTCCTCCATTGACGACCAAAACTTTGCCACCAGCAGTGAAGCCGGCCAAAAAGTTTCTAAGATAACCCGGTCAGTAGAAATGTTAGCATTTTGCACATGATCATTATGAGACGAAAACCCGTTGGGTGGTTTTATGTTCAGAAAAGTTGCTCTCTTTCTAGAATTGTCTCCTGTATATCCCTCAGCCAGTAATAATCCCCATTGAATCAGATGTATTTATGATGTATATGCGCCATCCGAAATTTCAAGGCCATTATTTCCCTTTGCCCAACTCCTTTTATGAAAATTAGTATTCTCATCAAATATATTCAAATGAGAAGTTGAGGCAGGAAATGATTCAGAACAATAAACTGCAAACCCACACAAAAGAACGGAGACTTCAATCTTGTCCCGATATAGTTTTTGCTTCCCGCTAAAATATTTTTCAGCTTCTTCTTGTGTACCCAAGGGGCGATCAGAGTGCAAAAACTCCCATCTGTTGTATACCTAGCAGAACAAAAGTTTGTGAACAATTTGTCTACTTCATTTAAATATTACATGGAGAATACGGAATCGATTTCCATAACATCTTTGACAAAAAAAATCCTGGTGAAACCATTCAATAAAATTGGTCACCGCACGCTACACAATGCCAGGTTTGACCTCAAATAATTGAGCTAATGAATCTCCCGTACCGCAGACTTTGCAGACAAAGAGAGTCATACAAAATACATCGAACAAAAAAATTGTGTGTTTTCACGAAAACCGTTATTTCAAGATATATTAATAAATCTTTTGATCGCATAAGAAGCTCAGTAATTCGGCATGGGAAAAATTGGTTATTTTTAGAATTTTCTGTGATTGCTGGCCATTATTATAAATCATAGATGATATGGGAGGAGGGAGTTTCGTCATCGCTTTCAACACATATGGTGCAGGAGTGCGAGTTGAGGTTTTGTCCTACTGCGTCTCGTAGTCAATGACTAAACTAATTGCGTTGTTTGCGGCGTTAATGTTCATGATGAGAGTTTTAGGGAAATAGGAAGGTGTTGAACCATTTTTTTGGAACTGATTTTGGGTTTTTTCTTTTCCATAAATAATCCAAAGGTTTTTTACCTATCTAGAGAATATGCAGTTTTCTACAGATACATATAACTATATAAATTGCAACTGAAAATGGCGTATACATATTTGTTTTCTATGTTCCGTATCTGAGTGTAAAAAACAATCAGATGCACTGAGTTCTTCATTGACATTATATGACATATTATGTCTTTGTCCTGGTTATAGAATGTTTCCAGCATGTCGATGACTCATCATGAGTACAGTTCAAATTTTTATTGAACGCATATGTAGTCGTCCGTAAATCTATTGCCATGAAGTTTATGGGAGTTGTACCATGCCGAATATTGAATATAAAGCGGAATAGACCATTTTAATACATTTTCTAGCACTGGTATTATGAGTCATGTTCAATGAGCAAAGTACCTTCCGGCCTTTTTTGAAATAAAAGTTATGGCTGCTTTTGTCAAAACCCTCGAAAAGATGCCAGAAATCATTGCTTTAGGTCTTTTCTTTCGGCGGTTTGGTCGAGCAAGCTCAAGATCTTTTATTCTTGGGAACGTTAGGTGACAGGCCAGAGACTCAGCCATTGTCGTGTAGATCGCATAGCGTACAGCACACAGCACACTCCAGAAGAGAGTGCTACTCCCATCCCCAATAAACATGATCGCAAGCATGTTCGCTCTCTAGACACAGCATCATGATGTCCATTCTTTGGGAACGAAAGGGGACTCAAGTTATTGACCTCGAAGGCTTGTCGGTTGCATTGTGATCCGAGTCGATATGCAGAAGCGACACACGAATGTAATAAGACAGACAAGTAGCTGCGAAATGTTTGCAGCGAAGAAGAAGTGGTACAGAAAAAGATCTTTCTTCGTGCAGAGCACCAAGAGTAACCATCGAGTCCGTGAAGAACAAAACCTGAGCGTTGTTTAAGCAGGTTTTGACAATCCAACTAAGGGCTAGTACGGCAGTTGAGGCCTCGAGGTTATTTATGTGCTCCTTTTTTCTCCATTAATGGACCAGTACCGTCTCCCAGTGGATATCAGCGTATATTTTGCGTGCCTTGATTGTGGCCTCGCAGGTGCCCTCATCGATATATTTGTACAGCTGTGCATAGTGCCAAACGCGTTCTGCAGATTGTACCCAAACATGTGCAAGGAGGACAGCTCCTGCTGTCAGAGATGCATCAAAAGTTATAAGTAGGTCAGATAGGAGTAACGAAGGCTGTGCCACAGCCTACGGTAGAAGTGTGACGAGAAAACAACCTTCTCTCCTGTTCTGCTTTGATATTGTTCTCATCTGCGTCTCAGAGTCCACATGTGTCTTGAACACAGTGTTTAAACAGGACAGGAGAGATCTGTTCAAGAGAGAGGGCCACACCAACTTCCCGATGATGCTTTCCAATTCGCTTAATGCAATAGTTTGAGATACGAATAGTGTTTCAAGAGAAGATTGTAACTTCGTGAGCTTCGCGGGTTGTTGATAGATCCTGTTCTCCTCGACGTTCCAGACTCATCCGATGAAATGTAGTTCATCAGTAACGACTACTTCAATAGGACATGACTTCGACTCTTTGATCGGTAGCTTCGAAGCAGTAAACACTGTTCTCATAATTCGATGGAGCGTGATGAGACTCTCCGGATTCCATTGACAGGTGACGATAGAAATATTATCAATTATATGAAGAAGAAGGGCATCGTTCTTTGACACAATAAAAGGGGAATTTTATTTGGCGAAAGGCGTTAGGGTCACGTGTCGGCTGGGTTGCCGTCTCGATTGACGAAAAATTAAAAAAAGATTTTTGAAGTAAACGCCCGGCAAACGTGTGACTGATGTGGACTGATCATTTAAATCCCATCGGAACGGATGCTTGACTTGGGCGGAGAACATCTTCAATATTCAGTTCTACCTGGTAATGAGCTTCGATTTCAGCTCTCAGCTTGGAGATCTGCTTCCAGCTGGTTGGGGGTAGTGGAAACAGTTTTGATAGCGATGGTGGTAGGGTAATGTTATGAAACATGTTCGCCTCATCAAAGTAGACTGCTGATAAGTTTCCATTCGTACGGATACATTCGAAGAGCCTAGGGTCTGGGAGGGGCGTATGCGGAGGATGTGGAAGGAGTTCGTTCTGAACTCTTGGCCATGATATCAATCTATCTTGATCAGGCGATTTGGTAACCGAAAAGAGTGTCATTTGTATAGCAGTCGCCAGTGTAGAGTATGATTCGGGCTCTTGACGTACAACCGACAAAGTTAACATCTTGAACTTCTGTAACCGTTCGAGGAGAAGCACATACTGAGACGTAGACGCATGCAGAATAGGGCTTGGCAACGATGCACGACGTTGAGCAGCGTTTGTGTCAGTGAAGAGTTTTTCCTCCAGTATGCGCTGAAAGGCTGATTCTGTTTCGAGAGGGAACAAGTTCTGAATGGTTAATGGAAGCCTAGATATCCACTGTTGACAGTCGTTTGGATTCGAGGACTGTTTAGGGGCAGGAAGGTCAATACGTTGCGAAACAATGCGCTTGAATATGCCACGAGCAAATGCTGTATGCGGGTTTTTGAAAAGAAGATAGAAGCCCTCTGCAAAAACTATAGAAGATGTGAAGATGTAGTTTGGATTTGATTCACTGGTTCGATCAGCAGGCGTGGACTTTGGCAGGGGCAGAAGCGTATACGGTGGTCTGTCCTGGGTGTGGCCGAACTTTGCTTCCGTCCGCCGTATTCATTGCGAGATTTTCCGAGGAGGGACCAAAATAGAGATGTGATAGGGCGTGTATCACTGGTTGACACGAGATGAGAAAGGATCATTGGAACGAATATGCGGTATCGGGAATGAGGGGTAAGAGCGATGGTCTGAACTCAGTTCCGAGTGGTGCGATCCTTGTTGCATTGTCCAGGTTCGGTTTGTCTGGACTGACGTTACGGGTGCGCTGGGCGCTGCTTTGATCTCGCGTCCTGTGTGGCTTTGATAGCAGTGATCCGTTTCTTATGCATCGAAATTTTTCTTGTGACAGTCTCCTACAGGGTGTGTGCCCTGACTGTTCCTTGGGGAACAGTTTCCAATATTTGAACTACTTCCTCCCATGCATCTCTTCTGTCGTTCAGCATTCCGGTGGAAAGTGCTTCTTCTACGTGAAGGATGGCGTAGAGGCGTCGCAGTGCAACTTCCAGGGATGGTTAGAGCTCTAGAGAGATCTTTGGAGATTCGTGAGTAAGCATCTCGAGATGAACGATGCGTCCAAGAGTGATCGCTTCCAGTTCTGGGGCCATTGGCTGCCCGGTTTCCGTGCGCTTCCAATGCTGGAAGTGATTCTGCAAGAAAGTTGGAATATCGGTTCCGCAACAGGTAAGTAGGGAGAATACTGCAGGTCCCATTAGCTCCTGCACCTTGAGAGTGGTGGAGGTTATCCCGTTTCCCGGGTCATGATTGAGAGCAGCGTTATGGGAAGATGTCAGACCAAAGGAAAAGCTCTTGGGGGTTATGACTTGCTTCCTTTTCTTGGGGCGCGCTTCATCCTCGTCGTCAGATGAGTCCAAGGTGCTTCGAGTGTGCTAAGGTTGTGGTTGGTGAGAGTGGAGCGCCAGGAGACCGGGAACGGGGTTGGGGGCTAAGTGAGTGGCTCGGTGTGTTGTGACATTTAGTCCATGGGCGCGCTGCACAGACGACAGGGGATGCACTTGGCGGTAGGCTCCAAAAAGCCAAGAGATAGCGATTAATGCTGCTTCAAAGGGGTTGGCTTCCGGGATTTACCAAGGCTCCAGACTGCTATCGATGTTTATGGCCGAGTTCATTAGCTTCCGTAGATGTTGCGGATCGTCTTGAGCAGGTTCTAGGACATCTGAAGGTGTAAGCTTCATTAACTTCTCAAGATTCGTACTGTCTTCAGAACTGAGGAATGTCAGGTTTGGGATTTCGATGTCACGAAGTCTAAATATGTCAGCAACAAGCTGTTCCTTGGACGGGAATGGTCCAAGGCTCGTTCGAATACTGGCAGGCGCTGGTTGGGATATGGAGTGCAGTTGTGCTGTTGAGAAGTTCGATAGAAAGAAAACGGGATTATGGGATCGCAGGTTTCCGTAGTTGGGGAGGGGGAACGGGGAGGCTGTCGGAGGGTCATCATGTACTCGAACAGCTTGACTCGCGAGCATGAGCGGTGGTGCAGCATCAAGAGCAGTCTCACTAGTCTGCTGGTTGGTATTTTTGGCAATATGCGGTGACGGTGCGGCCTGCTGAATCTGCGAATTCACTTTGGTTTCTATCTTGCGCAGGAGTGTGATTGAAGTTCTTGATCTACCAAACGGTAAGTGGTTCGAATGGGACAGTGTATGAAGAGTTTAAATAGTGTCAGAAAGGGAAGACGGATGAGTTTGTTTCTGCCGGATGTACCTGTTGTTCTTACCGTTGGAGCAATTCACGGAGTAGTAGAAGCTAGTCAAGTGAGATGGGAGGCAGAATATAGTGCGCCGTGCTGAACGGACACTGAAATGCGGTTCGGAAAGTCGTTCAGTGATCGAGTGCTTCTTCGGATGTGGTTCTGCTGATCGGTAGATATTACAAGGTTCATGATCCAAGACTTTCCATTGTCGAGGTAGTAGCGCAGGGATTTCAGAGACGTCCAGCGCCCATTGATTACAATTTGCTCTACAGGGAAACCTCTAATGTAATCTTCGGTGGCCTTGTTGATTTGCGCGGAGTGGGTGGTGGACTTTGCCTTACAGATCTTGAAGGAGGAGGCAGCATTCTTGATGGCTTTCTCGTAGGCATTGTATCGCAGCGTTGGGGAGAACCGGATCTGCAAAGGGTTTGCTAGGCCATAAGACGTTAAGAATTTGATAATATCAGCATCACGAATCGGATCAAACTGCAGACGACCCGTTTTACTTGACGTTTTCGCATCGCGAATGTTTACGCCTGCTACTTCTGATCCATAAGCGGATAGTCGAACGTCTCCAGGAAGTGTGATCTCTTCCCAAATTAACTTCAGAGCTGCGGATACGTGCAGGTAGGCGCCATGCGTTATTAATAAAACAGCAGCAGTTTCACAGTTGTTCTCATTTAGAAAGAACCATGAGAACGCCATGGTCATTTGCTTTGAAAGGGGTGCAGAAGAACAGGATGGCTTCATGTGCTTCCATCCCGATAAGCATCTGCGAGACAGTGACAATTCGTGCTTAAGAGATGGAAGCATTAAGAGTAACATGCAGATTAGGTTGGCCATTTCCTGTCGCTTCCCGGGCCTGGGATCGTTCATGAACTCCTCTTGGATGTAAATAGAGATTCCTTGATCAAAACTCTGGTTTATCTCGCCCCCTGTGCTTAAAGAGCCAAGAAATCTATCTAGCGCAATCTCATACTAATGTTGCGTTGAGGGATTGATTGTAGTTGCAACCAGCGGATTTTCTTCAAAGAAATGGTATCCACGAACAAGAAATGAACAATCCGTTGTGGTTATGATAAAGGGTGCAGTGGCAAGGGAAAGCAGGGACGAGTAACCGATTTCTGCGCTTGAATCGGGTTGTTGGCAAGTAGCAAGAGTCGCCTTTTGGCCGGTGTGATGAAGGAGTTGAGTTGTTGGAGACAAACAGGTACGATGTGGACTGTTCTGATAGGAACGCAGCATAGAGGTGGCGCATGGAGATAGGTTTGTTCTTGGTCCATTCATAATAAAAACAACAGAGGTAGAACAAACAAAGCCAAAGATCGGCTGCCCAAGATCCGATGTGTCGACTTCTCGGCGTGGCCAACTTGCGATCCTGAACAAGCCGACGGCGGATTCTTGGGCCAGCTAGTATCCGAATCGCATAAATAAATATACTTCCACGGCGCGCTCGAAAAGCCAGTAATTGAAGACGACAACGTATTTTACAGCTTGTTAATCGAGGCCTTAGCTTGAAAGATATGAAAGATTCTACGCTGTAAAAGAACACTTTCCGCAGGCAAACTCAATGCCTAAGGCTCCAGACGAAAAATATCTCACTCTCAAACTCTACCGTTGCCAGCATAATACCGGTCTGAGATATCAGCAGTTAAATAAGCCTTACTGTTACCATCCCTGGCAGAATAAACCTCCTCTGAAGGTGCCCGAGACAGTTTGTAGAAATTCATGTGCCCTTTGTTATTGAAAGAGTTCTTAATATCATGAATTGTAACTCCCCGTTTTAATAGAGAGATCTTTTTTGATGCAGTCGAGTTATAGAGCTCCTGAACTTGCACCATTCCCGGGCATTCAGCGATCAAACTGAGGCAAATCATTTTCGAAATCTTTAAACCGGAAGAAATAGTAAAACATTTAGCAAGGTACAACTTCCAGTTTGTCCAATTCACTTCTGTTCGTGTCACACAGGTTGTGCCACGAGAACTATCTTCTGCAAACTCTATCATCTCCGCTGGTACGTCGACATTAGATCTCTTCAACCGTCGTTTGACGTCATCAGACCCCCCGTCACAAACATTTCTGGTGTGACCGGCGATTTAAAAAAAATCAGCCTTATTCTACCTACAAGACCCAACACAACTCCCCAACAAAAAGACCACAGTAAAGAACAGTTCTTATTCTTCCCGGCGCAATTATCCGCGCAGAGTTTCAATTTATTTGAAAGAACTCGTCGGTTTCCCGGGACGCTTTAGATACTTGATAACCAGCGATAACATAGAAAGAACAGCATTGGCAGTATTTTTGTCTGGCCGAAACCTTTCCGTCAGCCGAGAGCTGAAGGTAAGAGATATATTACTTCTTTCCATACAAAATAGATCCACCTTGAGCCCTGTGATGAAGTGTAGTTGTCCTGGTTTCTCTATCAAATGGGGAAGCATTACTTTTTCCGCAGCATAAAAAATCAGGTGTAATATCCCATTATCTGCGGAACCGGAACTTTCTGACCAGCATGTTTTGTAGTATTGAAACTCATTAAGTACCTCTTGTCTATGCTTAACGAGGTGAGCAGTAGCGTTTACTGCTCTTATGTCATGAGCATCACATTGTCGAATATTATTTTTCAAGGTAGTGCAGACATCACATAGGTCGCTGCCTGAGGCCATGATCCTCGATGTAGAAATCAGTTCCCTCTAATATCGACAAAACACGCAATATGCCAGTGCACCAGCTGCAGGCTGCCTCGTGGGGAAAAGGCTCATATACCCATCGCCTATTGATTTTCATTGAGGAATTTATATTTCATGTATACCCATACGAGTCTAAAAGCTGCGCAAAAGGCGAAGAAGAGCCATGTAAGCTGATTCACGGCCATGGGAACACTACAAGATGTGCTGCGCTGCAAAAACGTTGGAGAAAGAAGTGCAAAATAATTTCCTTAGTTTTTTGAATGCCAAGTGGCGCGGCCGCTCGTTTTCTCTTTTAAAGGGTTGGTAAAGTCTGTTTCAAAATCATATCCCTCGCGCAAATTTTCCAAAAATCGACGTTTTGGCTACAGTAAAACTAACAAAATCAGTGTGAAAAAATTTTCAAGTAAAAAAACTGTTTCAAAATCATAACCTTTATTGCATCCTTTTTATTCTAACGCGAGTTCAGTAGTTTATTTTTGCTCCTTTAGCCTGTATAACACTTATACAACGCTTTGGCATTGATTCTATAAAAGGATTGATAGCATTACAGTCAATCTTTTCCCAGCAATCTTTGATACAATTTTTCAGATCAAAAACTGTATCAAATTGCCTTCCTTGCCCATAAACCATTCGGGCCAACATTCCCCAAATGTTTTCGATAGGGTTGAGGTCAGGAGAGCGCGCAGGCCATTCCATAACCGACATATTTAGACTATTGAACCACTGTTTCATAAAATTAGACTTATGCACAGGTGCATTATCTTGCTGAAAAATGAATTCTTCTCCATGCATACAGTATGAAAAAGGTAAAAGATAGTTTTCTAGAACCTCAGCATACTTCTCAGAGTTCATTGTTGTTTCAACAAAAGCCATATCAGTTGCTCCTTTAGTGGAGATTCCAGCCCAAACCATTACTGATGCGCCTCCTGAATGCCTAGTCAAAAATTCCTTCTTTTCTTTTCGTAGATCATGCCAATAAAATTTATAGCAATCTGGACCATCAAGGTTAAACTTTTTTTCGTCGGAAAAGATAACATTATTCCATTCAGTTTTCCAATAAGCCTTTTGAGCACACCATTCAACTCGACTTTTCTTGTGATTATCTTTTAAAAAAAATGTTTTCCTCATTTTTGTGTACTTGAACAAATTTTGACGGTTGACTTTACGCCATATTGTAGATCTTGATAGAGGAAAATTTAGGTTTTTGACAATTTTCCCGCAAGATGAAGTGTTGCGACATAGTTCTCGCTTAATTCCGCGCTTATCGGCCGGGGATAGTGCCGTAGGACGGCCGGTTGAACGCTTTGTTCCGTATGTAGCGGGGTTTTTGATGAAGTTGCTGATTGTTTTTGGGCTGCGCTTGAGTTTTCGGGCTATATCTGCTGGAATCATACTCTGACCTACTAATTCCATGATTTCGAGCTGTTCAGAGCGTGTCAGAGGTGCGCCACGAGCCATAATTGAGCGAATGATTGTATAAAGGATATACTTTTGAAACAGTGTTATTGACTTAGTGGTTTTTATTTGTTGTGAAATGTGCTCTACAGTACGTGAAATGCCTTTTTGGCGCAGTTTTTGTAAAGGGATATGTTTTTGAAACGCACTGTACATTACAATCACCCATCGCTTCCCGATGTCGTTCGACCACCTTCTCCGACAAATGCACAGAAGCTGCATAAACAGGCCTACAAAGAGGCCTACCTTTTAACATGTACACAATTATATTCCGCCCAATTGACGACGCCGCCTGTTGCCTTCGCTTCTTCCTCTACGAGATAGACCCAGCCTTCAGAGCGTCATAGCATTTATAAGGGGTACTCACAAGGGCGGGTAGAATTTTATGAACACGGAACACCCATTTAACCTCCAACAGGAGGAAAACTGTGCAGAGATACGGCGCAGGTCAGCTCAATCACAAAATGGGTCACATTAGCATCGTGATATAGTTGTACGGTAGAGCAGGAGGTATGAATTGTTACTCGTTGTAAGAAGGGAAGGCTATGATACTAGGCAGCCTGGGACTGCTGCATCGTTCAAATCGTGCCAGGTTACGAGCACGTTTTCGTCGGAGTCGTTTTCTGGCTCTCCGAGCGGGGAAACGGAGTTTTGGGGCTGGGAAGGGAAGTCTCTGGAAATAAGCTCGGAGATAATGAGGTTTTCGACATCCATCGCGATTGAGCTGGGAGGGGGTGCACCACGAGCTTCACAGTCGGCAGAAAGAAACAAGAACTTGATTTTATTGATTTGAAGTGTTTTCCGTTGAATTACAGAAATAGCGCTAAAAAATTTCAAACTTAATGGCCCTAGTACACCTATAATGGTTGTTTTTTAAAAATACTAATCTGATAGGTCGCTTTTCCCGGTCATCATTGGCTAGAAGGTGAAAGAAAAAGAAATTATCCGAAAAGATAAGGTACTCTGCTAGTTGAACATGACCCATATATATTTTTGTAAAAACCCAAGAATGGGGAAATTATTTCCCCCATGTCCCAGGCACAATGTTGACACAGAACGCCTGAAGACAGAGTGGGCACGTATAAAACGTGGTTGGAAAACACGTGTTTTGCCGACGTTTGATGTCAGAGACTTCACCTCAAACAACACTTACGTCTCCCTCGAAACTATTTACTGTACGTTTTATGTACACTGGTGTAGATGAGTGAAGACACACGGGGAGTAGGCGGCAGCTGTAAATTTCTGGAAGTGCCCCGGCCGTCTCGACGACGGCGGTCGGATACAAATATGCTACAGCGTTGCCGCTCGCGTCCTACTTGCTCGGTATGTCTATTTCTCTGCTCACAGAGAAATTACTTTATGACAAGGCGGTGACATCTTCTCCCGAGTACAACCCGAGTTCTTTAGAGTGTAATGGAGCGCAACAACCAACCCCTGCAACCAGTCGGCGCTGCCGGTGCCGGACAGGCGCCGGTTCAAGATCCGCTCGCCTCCGACTCCGTTCGGACGGCGTGAGCGAAAGCCAAACAGCAGCACAAGCAATAGACGGAGGTTGTTCAAAATTTCAACACCCTGTCGTGGGTGGGTGAAGGAAGCATCTTCGGTCGAGGACCGCATGTACCTGCGACCCACATGGCGTTCTTCAAGTCGCCGGTTGATGCTTTTTGTACGAACCTCAAGAGTAAGGACCGACGACCGGCTAAGGAATGGGAGTACATCAACGCCGCCGGTGTATGGACTGATATAGCCATCACGGCGCTGACAATAGCAAAGGTGGAAGGCGGGAATCTACAAGATCTCGTTGGACGCCTTGCTTTTGCCGAGGAAGCGATGAAGGCTGTGATCGAAATGCTCACGATGCGCGCACAGTACTTCAATGACATCATGGAGCACGACATTGACATGGCTAGGCAAATGTCTTTCTTAGTGGAGCAAAGTACCGGTTCCGTGTTCTCCGAGGCTCAACGCTCAGCGCGAGACACCTTGAATGCCAATAATGAGACCGTGGCTGTTAAGACTATTGCTAAGACCCGTCTAGAAGCCTCCAGTAAGAGGAAGAAGAAGGCAGCCGGTAAGGCCGCTCTCGAAAGGGACCAGTCAGAGTGACTGGCTCCCCGACGGTGGAGTTTACGCCACCTACTGTGAAGGGCGAGGGAGGACGCCCTTTGTGGAGAGTGGTGGCATTGAGGGCCGACCGTTAGTCTTCGGTTAATGGCGCTTCAGGATACTTGACCCGGGCAATCCGCTACAGTGTGCTCGACATGCCGAGCGTGCCGTCACGGAGGATTTGGTATTGCCTGCAGTCCTCCAGACGGAAGAAGACCGGTGCTTTGCCCGCGCCAATCTACATTTAGGAAAGAAGAATGGAGTATACGAGGAAGTGACGGAGGCGTATGATCGGAGGTAAGTGTCCATCGGACGTATCGTTTCGTCTTCCTTCGTGGTGTGGCAGGGAGATGGAGAAGACTGAAAGGGGAGGATTTAAATCAACTTCCATCGTCCGAGCATGCATTGGCAGCACCGAGGAGTCAAGATGGAGACTCTGTCTTCATTCGCAACGGAAGTGGAGGCCCGCCACTACCTGATGTCGTGGGATATACGGAGTGGCTACCAGCATCTCCCTCTGCACCCGGGCATGCGAGATATGTTTCTGTTACGGTACTAAGGCCGGTTCTACAGATGCATAGCGCTGCCTTTCGGGTGGGGCCCGTCGGCACTCTGGTTCACCAAGGTTATGCGACAGGTAGTGCGGTTCATAAGGGAGATGTGGTCCTGGTGCGTCCTTCAGTACCTGAACGACTTTTTGCTGGCGCCGTCGCCGCCCGGAAGGGCGGCAACTATCGTGGACTACGCCTGCACGAAGGAACGGCTGAGTTGCCTTTTCAGGCGCATGGGATTGCAACGACGTCCGATGAAAGGCTTATGGAAGGATGCGCAACAGCTAGACCACCTCGGTATGCATCTGGAGACGGTCGCAATGTGGGTGTTTGTTTCGGACAAGAAGGTGGCGCGTATCTGCTCGCTGTCTCGTCGGGTGCTGCTACATGCGCAGAAGAATCGTGGGCTCGTTCTGCTGGCTTTGCTGCGGCACTTCTGGGTGGTTTGTGTTTGTTTGTCGCTGCCGTTACCTCTCGCTCGGTTCTACACACGCTCTCTGTATTTCGACATTTCGACATGGCGAAAACAGAGAGAGAGAGGAGCGGGAAGAGCCAGGGCAAAGTCCGCAGCGAAGGCGAGCTCTGCGAGCTGCAGCGGAGGACGAACCCGACGACGGCGTCAAGTGGGCCGCGGTGGAGGCCCGGCCGAAACTTCGGGCTCGCCCCTCCATCCACGCTTACCGCACGTCTCCCGTACCAATGTCACGGCAATCTATGAGGGACTTGCAGTTATTGCAGTCACTGACAAGGGGAGAGGGGCGCGAGCTGCGTCGGTAGCCGGCCCAGATTGCCATGCGCAGCGACACCTCCGACGTTGGGTACGGCCGGACGTTGTGCTACAACATGGACGGTGGTGCGCCGGGATCGTGGGAAGGGCAAGGTTTTTTGACGGGGATGGACCGCCTGCAATCCATCACGCTTCGAGAATTCCGCGCGGCCCGCCTCCTTCTCGCGCGTTCGTTCGCAGAATTTGTCTCAAGTCGACGGAATCGTCGTCTGCTTCTCCGCTAGTACAACCAGGCCGTCGTGGCTGTCTTGAACGCCATGGTATCGGCGTCCAAACCTATGATGGCGGAGCTTCGCCGTCTACGCAAGCTTCTTCAAGCACTGGGAATTTCCATCGAGGCCTGCTGGATTCCGTCAGCGGTGGATCGCTTCGCAGACTCTTTGTCTCGGACCTGGGACCCAGGGGACGTCCGCGTGTCGCGCAGGATAGTTCAATCCATCAAGGAACAGCACCGCTTAGAAGAGGAAGTGTTCTCTCGCCGCCCCCTCAACGAACCGTTTCCGGCCAAGATCAAGTGCATCGGTACGCAGATGCAGGACTACTGGGGAGACGGTCGAGCATGCCTTTGGAATCCGCCGTTCGATTTTCTACCGTTAGTGGTTCGGAAGATAGAGGCGGAAGGCGGGTGCGGGGTGTTATTGGCCCCTCACTGGCCGGCTCAACCATGGTACGAGCGCATGATCGGTCTCTCCACCAACCTCACCATCTTGGAATCACCGATCTACCCGGTCTTCATCTCGGAGCGTCCTGTCAATCCCTCGTGGAAACTCGCCGTGATAGAGATCGGGCTCATGCGGAGTGGGCCGCCGGCATACAGTCAGCAGTTCTAGCTCGCGCCGGTTTTGAATGTCCTACAGGAAGATCTGCAGAAACTGCTCGCCTGCTTTCTAACTACTGCTGGTCGGAAAAGTACATGGCGCAATCGTACCAGTCAGTTACAACGTTGGCTTGCCTTCTGTGATGAGGATGAACGGTGTCCGCTGCCAGCAACAGAAGAAGACGTCATGGCCTACGTGGGATATTTGTCGTTAGAGGGTGTCATATCCTCTGTTTCTCTACCGCAGTATATCAAAACGATCAGCAAATACCACGAACTTCATCATCTTCTCTCCCCTACCAAGACACCAATGTTGCGCGCGCTAATCAACGCTTATGGTCGAGGACAGCAGTCGGAGAGCCCAATTAAGGCGACGCGTCTTGGTTGCAGCGCAATTCTAATGCGTCGTGTTTTGGAGGTCGGTTTGAGTTGTATATCGGTCTGTGACATCGGTCACTGTGCGGCTATGGTTTTCTCGTTCTTTTTCCAATGCCGCTCTCTCTCCTTTCGTTACACTACGGTTGATATATCCATTGACGCTAATGGTATATCCGTCTTTATTCGACGCAAAGGAAAGGAACTCAATCCCCGACTGCAGCTGACCTAACCGGAACACCTTATAAACCCTGAATCTTCGCCAGTGGCTCTTCTACGTAAGCGGGCTACTTTTCGACCGGAGAGTCCAGGGTTCTTCGATACGCGCACTGCGATTGAATTTGGTTCAGCTGACCTGGCATCTTCCGTACACCGTTGTTTATTGCTGGTCAAGGAATCTGCGCCCGATGGTTGCTATTATGGATCTCATAGCCCCCGCATAGGGAGATTTCAAGAGCTTTTTGTTCTTTCTTTCCCTGAGGAGTGGATTCTACGCCGCCTCGATTGGGCGTCGGATACTATGTTCCGGGTGTACATGGACTCTTTGATAAGTGTCACAGCCCATTCGTCGTGGTTCTTTGCGCACCTACGCCCTACAGCGTGATGCACACCTCCGTTCTCCTTTGGAATTCGTTTTACGTACACTGGTGTATATGAGTGAAGACACACGGGGAGTAAGCCGCAGCTGTAATTTTCTGGAAATGTTCTGGCCGTCTTGAAGGCGGCGGTGGGGTACAAATATGCTACAGCGCTGCCTCTCGCGTCCTCCTTGCTCGGTATGTCTATTTTTCTGCCCTCTCACCCTACTACGCTCCCTGCCCCAGTGTTTCAGCATGTTTACTTCTTTTTTTGTTTGAGTAGGCGTGCCTTTTTTTCTCTCCCTTTCATCTGTTGTCATCTCATTTAGCCGATATCCGCTCTGACAGCAATATAGCACACCGAGAGGTTTTGCCTTCATTGATTGTGCCCTAAATGGTTTCGATGGAGACGGAAGTTCTGTAGCATAGAATGTATTACCTTCTATGCTACATACTCTAATCTGCTCACAGCCGATTGGAGTGATCAGCCAGTAACCATTGATGATGCTGCTGTACTTCGAACAGTGCCCATCTTCTTCTTCTGTGTGGGTACACTAGGTTTCTAGGCTCATTCGTACGGAATGTATATTACCTATGAGCTTTTGTTGATCACTCTATGAGCTAATCTTTGCCTTAGAGGCTAGTTTTCCAAAGAAGTCCTAACCGCCATCACGAACATCTTTCTTCGTCTTCAACTCAGGTGGTCTTCAACTCCACAATATCCTTTCGTTGGACCGAGCTCAGAGGCGTTACGTACTGTCCTGGCTCCACGTACAAGTGACACCGCCTTCGCGTTTCACTTCCTTCCCACACAACACAACGAAATTCGTTCTTCTTTCTCCTGTTCAGGCAGTCTAGAGGTTCCATAACGTTGAAGATGAACAACTCTTGCTAATTGTTTAGCAGCACAAAATTCTTCTCTGCGGCGTACATCGATGCCAGAGGGCCGAAACGGCTTTGACTACCTCGATCAATGCCAGAATGAATGCCTCATCTTCAACAATTAGCACCATATTCCAAAACGTTGCCCAATTAGATGTCTGGAGTCACTCTCAATGTTTTCTGCCGATGTGGAATGCGGTTTCGCTGCCTGCTGTCTAGGTTCGAACGACAAAAATGCCTTGCCCGGAACGCGGAGAATGAGGTGAAGCCGTCTAGCTCCTTCTACTTCCAGCTCACACGATCGTGTAGATTTGTGCTGGCAGGTGATGCATATGCTCAACCTAATTAAAGCTGATGATAGAATAATTCAACTTGCTCTCACCTTTCGGTGTCGCGAGCATTCTGCTTTTACTTTTATACTGCGCAAGATAAGAAGGCCCGGCTTAAGCCAAATGTGTACTCAAAATATGCAGGCACTGCGTACTGATAAAATACAGGAAGGAGGGGGGGAGGGGGAGCCAGATACTGGATACTTGAGCTAGCATACAGTACATGAACAGCTTCTGCTGTTGGAACTGGAGCGCTGGAGCCTCCCCTGGCCTTGGCCTGCCTGACGGTGGGTGGGACCACTGCCGGCGGCCGTGCATTTTATTTGTTTCAGTGCAAGCTACGAAGCACGGCGCAGCGCACACCTAATGATGCGTGTGTCGTGCTGCGCCTTCGCCTTGTCTGAGGCGCCCGGATATTAACACCGTCCCTCAAAGCGAAGCGCCAAGGCTTCAAAAACCACCACTTTGGAGATCGCATTCAAAATCAATCCAACAAAAATAAACAAAACAACTTAAACATCTTCTATTGAAAAATGTCTCTTCCCTGCACAGCATCTTTGAGAAGTGAAACGCGTAGTTATCAAAAATTCAAAGAAAAAACTGTATAACAAATGCCTCACGTAGCTGCTACACATTGGAACCATTTCATTTACATCACTGAACTTTAAAACCCAGAACACACATACAACCTCTTGGGACAAAGATAAACGTTTCTCTTTGGGAAAAATAAGATGGATTGTGAAGAACAACCAAATATTAAAAATTAAACCAAAACAATGATTCTGAACCAAACCCTGTAATAAACCCAAAAAAATAGACAAAAAGTTAGTGTAGTTGTATTTTGTAGTTCTCACAAGTTTTCATCAGAACAAGTCAAGTTTCATCAAGCCAACCATCTTCCATGCATATTGGAGAGGTGCACATTTTTTGAGATTATCAGAGAGCTGTAGACACTTTGGAATATGTTCGAGTTCAACAACGCTTATACGGGATAAGTCTTTGACATGGGCTGTCTTCAATTCGATATGCATATTTAGAGCGGATATCTGCGGGTTTATGGTCAAGAAAAATGCAGCAGAGCTGTCAATCAGGACTATGGAAGCTTCGTACCAAAAGTCTTCGCTTCAAGGCTGGTGGTGTGCGAATTCCCAAAATAGTTTCGTTATCCAAGTAATGTCATTTGGACATGTAGAAAGCGCGATATATTCCGCTTCCGCTGAGGAGAGAGCAATCACAGTTTGTCGCTTAGACTTTCAAAAAATTGGTGCGTTGTTGACGACAATTACGTACCCAGATGTGGATCTCTTCGTCTGAATATATCCCATTTAATCGGCGTCAACAAACGCACGAAGAGAAACAGGGGAAATAAAAGAACCAGAAGCAAAGCGAAGTCCATGGTTAATAATATCCACCAAATACCTGAAAACTCGTTTCAGTAGAGAGTAATGTCCTTCAAAAGCGTTTCGTAAATGTTTTAAAAGAGCCGAAACCGGATAGAAAAGATCAGGACGAGTGGATACCGCTATATAGAGAAGTCCACCAATTCCAGAGCGATTGTCTTCATGATCGCTTGCGGAGAGTATGTTCTCGTTCTCCTTGGTTGATAGAAGATCTGCTGCAGTTGGTAAAGGTGACCCCGTTGGGTTGGGTTTTTTCTTCTTGTCAAATGTCATGAGCAGTTGCAGAGCGTATTCGTTCTGTGTGACCTTGATGGAGAGTGGAGAGCGTTGAATGCTCCATCAGATGAATGCCTTGCGTTCTCTATATAATTCGTCATCAAATGTTTCCAAAAGGTTCTTCTTGAAGATACTAAGAAGCTCAGAGGTGCTTGAAGCGAACGCACAATCGTCAACAAGAACAGCAGAGATAACGAAACTTTCTTATTTCCGGAACATGAACACTCTAGAGTCCAATGCAAATGTCACAACGTTCCATGAAAGAACGGTTTCTGAAAAGAGAAAGCTCCCTATCATGCCATCCTGTACTGCTCCATACAGAGAGTTGAGCATTCTACATACGTGATCTGGCTTTTCGAGTATTCCAGAATAGCTTGTTGGCTGTTCCATGATGACCGGCAGGTCCACTTTGCCGTACAAGTAGGCGGTGGAAATGTCTGCGCCTTCTACAACAATATCGTGTGCAGCTGCAAAGGCAAGGATAGTTCGGAGGGCTTCATGACAGGTCACAGGAGCGTATGTGTTCAGAGGATCAAAATCAACGAAAAGCTTCTGCTTGTCTCCACGTAGACAGCAGGGTGCCTTCTTAAGAAGAAAGCCCCCGATCGCATCGAGCATTTTCTCCTCGAACACTCAAGTGTAGGGAACTGGCTTCATCCATGATTCCCGTGGAATTAGTTCCCATGTTTTCCGATTGATGAGCGCATTCATTTTCACGATCAATGGCTTCGCGCTAGCCGGCATCCGTGCAACCTTCCTTGAAGCTGCTCAGGACTGACGGATAGTCCAGAATTTTTCGGAGACCCAAACGTTGGGGAACTTGTGTGTCATGGTGGTGAATGACTTGATCAGGTGTTCCTCCATGTCAGAAACACCCAATTCGTTTTCGAAAGGTTTTGTGTCCTCTGTCTCTTTTTGGCTTGTCATTCCTTCCAGAACAGTAGATATACTGGGAAGTGGGGAGGAGTTGATAGCTTTGAAGTCCAAGCGGCGACAAGTGGTAACCGAGTTCTTCTCCGGGACAAACACACGAATAAGTGTTGTGTCACTTTGCACTCCGACAAAGTACGAAAATATGGAGCGTAGGAGGAACCTTTTTGTTGCCACCATCCTAGAGCGGTAGACAAAAGCATAATAAGGTTGTCCAATCTCAGGAATGTGGGAAAATCGATTGTGCTTCTTGGGTCCCAATCGAGCATTGGAATCCTTTCCTGTATCCGCGAGAAAGGAGCTCGATTTCGGAGCTAGGTCGCGTGGTTCATGACTTCAGCCTAGAAGGCTCTTGGTAACTTGCTTGTATATAGGGGCACCCGAGTCCAGGTCCAATGTTCTTTAATGAGCTTTTCAGCCGCACCCTTGCTTTCAGAGGCGTATGCGGGGGAGTAATCCAGCTTGGTACAGTTTTTGAAACAGAAGCTTTCCAATTATTCAGTCTTGTGTTCGCCTGACCCGTCAAGACGATCATTTTTCATGTGAAATAAGTTGTTAAGCTCCAACTCTTAACGGCGTTCGTACCATTCTATGTGCTTGAAAATAATGTGACCTCCCTTGTCCTTCGTTAAGAATACGTCATACCTTGATGTGCGGTCGTCGAGGATTGCGATCGCATAGATTGCCTCTGATAAGGAAGGCGAAATCTTTCCAGATACATCCATGTGTATCAGATCCAGTGGGTTGAATGTAGTCATGAAATTTGGTCTTGGAACGAGTGGCTTCCGTTTCATCATACGAGTTCGGCAAGGAATACAGGTTAGGAACTCGAGGATAGAGCGTTAAAAATATGGAACAGAGTCGAAAGCCCTTGAGAGATTTTCGTATCCCGTAGGGTCCAGGTGACCAGTGCGTCCATGCCATTCCAAAGCAAGTTCTTGTTCAGTGTTTCTTGCATTGATGACGATTGACTGTTTGGTCTTTTCATGGACAGTGAGGTTCATAGTGAAGAGCTTTTTGTGAATTTGTGTCTCCCGGATGACTTCGAATTTACGATGGGGGTCCATAATGAAGCATCTGTTATAGGGTCGTAATGTAGAGATGAACAACACCATAAAGTCAACACTAAAGACACCATCGGATAGTATGTTGGCCTCGAAAGGCGGTGCGTGGTAGGCTTCAACAACTGTCCCATTGCTGAGAGGTATTCATGCGTGGCCTTTCCCGACAAGACGAGCAGCGCACCGCATGAGGGTGCTTGTACGAGCACAATTTACGTGCGCTCGTAGCGGATGAAGTACTTACGCGAATGGAAGAAGTGGTGAGCGGCGGCAGAGTCGATGTCGGCCAAATCGACTTTATGTTGAGACAGTAACGCGATGTCACTCCTGTACGTTACCACATTGCAGTTGTATGGAGATGAAGGTGGAGGATCATCATTCCTTTGCACCAAGTACAATCGGGGGTTGAAGCTTTCACCTCCATTTACTCTTACCCTTGGTGCAAAGCGTAAATTCCAGTTGGATTGGCATTTTCCCCCTTGATTGTATTGTGATGGGTACTGCGACCCACTGCAACCACCATCATTTGAACGATTTTGTAGAGGGCCAGATTTGTGAGAAGTATATTTTTCGTTGGATTCTTCTCGCTGGCGTTTGTAGCAGTCTCAAGCGTAGTGATCATGACGACCACAGTAGTAGCAGTTGTTGTGGTCGCGATCCCTGGTGTAATATAATTTGTTCCGCCAAGTACGTCATCTGCGTCCATTTCTTCTCACCGCTTTTGTATTAGGTTGTGTTGACGACGAGGGCGTAAAGATAGAAGATTGTGGCGGGTTGTTCGGGTTCTTACGGCGAGCCACTTCAGCTTCGACAGCATTTAATATGGAGTCGAAGCCGGTTTCCATGAGGTTAGACATCATTATCAAAGGGGCGGAAGAGTTTGGAAGACTTCGGATGAGCTTTGACACTTTTTATTTGTCCGAAAGCTCTTTGTCAAAGATAGCAAGTGGCCCAACAATTTCCAAGAACTTAGACACATGCTTGTTCCAGTCTTCACTGTCTCTGAAGACGAGAGGAACCAAGCGATGACGGATGTTCAAAGCAGCTTGTGTATTAGATGTGGTGTAAACACGCTGCAGTTCATCCCAAAGTTCCTTGGCCGTTTTGTCGTCGTCGTACAAAATGGTACGGACGAGAGAAATAGCGGAGTCACCGAGGTATAATATGATGATACTCTTCGCTTTCACGAACTTCTCGAACCAAGATCTCGTAGGAGGGTTGTTGAGATTAAATCCTTCGAGGAGAGAATCGAAACCGCTGAGAAAAATGTCGTCCCAGAGAAGGTATTCCAGTAAACGACGGCATATAATGTCGTCGGTGAGCACCTTGAGCTTCGATATTTTGCCAAGGAGAGACTCTTGAGAACCCAACGATGTTGGTAGATGGCGATATAAGATTTTCTTACATAAGCGGGAAAGGGGTCCGAAAGGTTAACCTGCTTAAGCGGGAAAGGATTCCGCGTGATCAACTTGCTTTAGCGGTAAAGAAGTCCGCTTGATCAAACTGCTTGAGCGATAAAGGGGTCCGCGACTTATTTATTCTATGACTTTTCTTCGTCTTCTTTGACTTCAACTTTTTCTTCCTTGAATTACACTTCGCCCGCCCTCTACGGGTGGAGGGAGTAATTAAAACTGAAAGAGATCCTAGCCCAGCTCAGGTAGCTAGGCGATCGATGCAGTACAGGTCCCTGCAATTAAGCAGCTAACCCCTTACCAAAAAGACTGGAGCTTTGAAAAATTTTCTCTCTACGATTGAATGATTGCTTGTGACTGTGACTAAAAGATGAGACACCTTGTCACCGAAGGTCTGCAGAGCACACCCCAGCAGAGCTAGTTATTCAGTGTGATGCATCCCAAGCGTATTAGTTCTAGTCCTCAATCGATTCCGGACCCGGTTCTAAGCATGACAATCACAAACTTTCATCAAAGTCCAAGCTGCCTCAGGTACCCTTTTTGATTGTGTGGGTACCCGGATGATGATACATGATTTATGTAAGCATCTCTCAGCAGCTTGGTCGCGGAGGCCCTTAAAAGTGGCAGGCGCAACTTCTCACCCTCCCTAATTCATATATCCCCGCAGCTTTCCTGGGAGACTGAGAGACTTCAATCTCAACCTTCGAATGTAGGGAGCTTCTCGACCTGTAAGCACAGGGAGGTATGTTGTTGATTGAATTCATCTTTCGGGAGAGAGATAAGACTTTAGACCCGGAGGACTCCAAGAGCCCCAGGCCGTCAAACCGCGGGCCGAGAAAGGGGAAAGACTTGGAGGTACTCAGGCCAAAGGCTGAAGAAGCGCGAAAGACGAAGGCCGGAGAACCACAGAGGCCGAAGAAGCGCGAAGGCAGAGAAGGAGCGGAGGCCAGAAAGCCGAAGAAGCAAAGAAGCCGAAGGCTAAGAACACGCGGAGACCGAATGCTCAAACCGATAAAGTGAGGCGAGAAAGCCAGGCGCAAGCCGAGGGAGCAAGCCACGGAGGCGAGCCGCAAGCTGAAAAAGCAAGCCACAGAGGCAAGGCGCAAACCGATGAAGCGAGCCGCGGAGGCAAAGTGCAAGCCGATGAAGAGAGCCGTGGAGGCAAGGCACAAGCCGATGAAGCGAGGCGCAAAGGTTGAAGGTCGAGGAAGCTCCGAGGAGCGCTGCAGTGGTGCCCAGACCCAGGCAAAGGCTACCATGTTAGAATCGGAGCGCTGGAGCCTCCCCTGGCCTCGGTTGGCCTGATATTGGGTGAGCCCACTGTCGGCGGCCGTGATTTTATTTGTTTCAGTGCAAGCTATGGAGCACGGCGCAGCGCACACGTAATGATGCGTGTGTCGTGCATATATCACACACCGGGTAAGACAGCACTAAGCTCCATAATTAGACCTCTTTTTTGTCCATTATAGCTGTGCGCTGTAGATTGCAAGTGGGCTGGCGCATCTCCCAGATGCGCCAAGCAGCAATTTTTTTAATTATTTCTTTTGTGCCCGTCAACGAGTAGCGACGGCGTGCAAAGGCAATGCAGCGTATATTACACTTTCTCTGACATCCACAGAACTACAATGGCCAAGAAGGTAGGAAGAATAATTGGTAAGTAAAGCTTCTGAAAGAATTTCTACTTGAAGCGAAAAGACGCTTTTCAACAGTCTTGTAGGACAATGCCCCAAAGGGGGAACACCTACGAGGACGTCCGGATCTTCCTCTCACGAGGTAACCGGGGCGGTAGAGCCCTCCCAGGGATTGGCCCGCAATGCCGGGTGAAAGCCGGAGCCGAACCGTCGCGACGGGCGCAGGGAGGCTGAAAGAAGCCGAGAATATCCGCCGAAGCGGTGCTTGCGTATCCTCTGAGGAGGCAAAACCCACGAGAGTGGCGAGCACGACAGGTGGCAGTGCGAGCCGCAAGAGCGGCAATTGCCCAATGAAGGGGAGGAAAAGGGAATGAAAATGGGAACGGAGGCAAGAGGGCGAGGTTGACCACGAGTCGCAAGAGGGGACTCGGGAATAGCCGGCACTGCCGGGTGTAGCAAACCGTATACACGGGCGGAACCACGAAAGTGGGAATAGATACCCAACACACGAAGGCTGCTTGAACGTCCAAGGGGGTTGGGAAGCCGTGCACCACAGGAAATCCCTCCGTAAGGAGTTGTATATTGCCGCAGGCGGTTCGACCCAGAGCCAAGATCTAAAAGACCAAGATCACCCTTGTTGGGGAGACTTTACTGGACCGGCGGCCGCGAGGCCGGCGGCCTAAGTACTGTAGTCACCGTAGAATAGAATAAATAATGTCTATCCTAAATAGCTAAATGTCCGTCTAACAAAGGGGCCAATCTGGCGGCAACGTGTCGCGCGGGCGCTGCGGCCACGTGTATGGCACCCGGTGCCGCTGGTGCATCACCGGCGTTCCGGCCATCGCCGTGAAAACGGATTACTCCTACTCATAACGAGGTTGCACGCCGGAGGCTCCGGAAAAAACTTAAGTCCCCAAAAACCTCCCTGGAGGACGTTGCTCTTCATATCCCCCCCCTTAAGACAGGGCGAACACCTCGCAGAGGGATTCGGCATGGCAGCTCGTCATGATAAGAGCGCGTCCGACACCGGGTCTCCGGAGAGCAACAAACCTTCACCAAGGATCCCACGCAAGCTCTTCGCATCCGATTCCAACCACAGCACACCAACACGCACCATGTCCAACCCCGACCGTCATAACACATCCGCGACTCCCGCCCTTGGCGGTTCCACCGGCTTCCGGTCCGCGCCCCACCCTGGGGATGTTACCAACCTCGCGTACGAAAACCGCCGTATTGGCGCCCGCTTTCGCGGACAGGTGGACCCACCGCAGTGGCCGACCTACGACGCCCTTGTGGGTGCAAATTCGAGAACTCGGCATGGCTCCGCGATGTTGCGGTATGCGCCTTGGTTTCACACATTGGCTGTCTGCGACGAGGATTTGATCCAATCCTACACCGATAATTCGGAGATGCTCCCGGGCGACCTGCCCGGCGTGGTGACCTTGTCCTGGGATTGGCGTAATCGTATCGCCATCCCGGTACACCACATACTCCACCGACGCGGTGAATCCTCTGCCGAGGCTCAGGCCGCGCTTGTGCGGATCGCTTATCTCAGGCACCATCGGGCGCCTTTCGAGTTCCCGATACCGCCAGAGGTCGAATTCGACGTCCACCTTTACCGCACTCGCGGGGAAATGTCGTACTGTGACCGTCTTAACGGATTGGAAACCCTCGCTTGGAGGGGCACACCGATCGCTCGGCAAGAAGCCCTTTGCTGGGAACGACCGATTCTTCGGGCAGAGTTCCGCTGCCAACCGCGGCAGCCGCGCTCGAGCTTCCTTCAGAACTTCATCCGCGATGAGCGGGGTTGGAGGGCCCGGACCGGGTATTTCGTACCGTACCAGAACAGGGAAATTGAGCGCATCCCGCCTGCTCACAGACGTGGTCGGTACGTCAGTCTTCCAGACTGGTGGTCCTCCTTGGAGGCGTGCTGGGGTTGCTTCATTGAGCTGCTCCCAGTCTTCACCTATGTAGGGTCGTCGTTCTTGAACGATCCCCAGTCGGGGTGGTGGTCCGTCGTGGTAAGCGAATGGGCCGTCCGCACTGCGGCTTTTATCCTCGCTGAGGCGTACGACCAATACCGATTGTGGTACGTGCCACCGCGTGTGCGGGCTGCGATCTGCCGTTTGGACATGCGTATCCCCCTCGGGGGCGAGGCGAACGAAGAAGAGATGTTGGGCCTCCTCGACTTTGTGGAGGGGGTCCAGTGGGATGAGGTACCGCTGGAGAACTCCCAATGCATTCAACCGCGTCGCGGGTCTGGCCCCGGATTCGGGAGGAATACCGCGCTAGCGGGGGATTTCGTCTACTTCGACACCTGGGAGTACCACGAGATCAGCCGCGAGGAAGCGGAAGCCAATCGGCATGCGCCGCGTGAAGTCCTGGCCGACCACCTGCGAGGGTATGTCGACAAGAGCGACTATTACCGCGGCTATGCGGATGGTGACCCAATGGTCGACAACGAACCGGAGGATCTGGGTTACGCTCAGATGGACGGTGACGAGTCCGGCGAGGCCGGTGAAAAGTCCGTTGAAAACGGTGGTGCGGCTCCATCCGGGGCTGCTGATGCCGTGCGAACGGATTCCTATCCAGCTCCATCGGTGGCGGGCCCGCCCGCCACTGCCGCTGGCGCGGAGCGGGGCGAGGTCATCGCGCGCTTCCTTCGGGAGGTGGGGCTTCGCCCTTCCGAGATCTCGGGTGATGTGGCCGCCATGCGGGATGCCTTAGCCAACCGCCTGGGCGGGGGTCCACCTCGTGCGGAGGAATGACCGGGGCTTCCGGTAGAATGTAGGGCGGCGCCACTAGGGCGCCATTGCCAGTAGTGAGAAATAAAAAGAAGAGGGTCGCCTTTCCGACGCCCTTTCCCAAGTCCGCTTCTTTCTTTCTGGGGTACCGGCCTTCTACCGCGGTTCCGACGTTGCAGGGAACCAGCCTAGCTGGGAGTTCCGTGTTTACGGTGGGCGCTTCGCTCGCGGACCAGGTAACTGGCACGACCACCAACGAAGTTGGGATAGCGTGAGCGGTTGCTTCCTTCCCCGTGTTGGGGCATGGACGGAGATGGCGCGTGGCGCCATCAGCCATTCCATTCCGTGTTCACGGTTTATCCCTCTTGGGCGTTTACCAGCGTGGCTGGGAGTGCGGTCCCCGCAAGGCAGTGGTATCGCATTACCGCGGAGCGCGGGAGGTGCTCGATGGGCTCCGGGGTGTCCCACTCCGGCCCGTATCCGTACCAGCGGATCCGGTACTGGAGCACCCCGTGCTCATCGTAGCTATGTCCGACGATTCGGTCGAGGACGTACTCCTGCACGTAAGCTTGCCGGCCTTGCCGGGTGGTGGTGACCCGAGCCTAAGCGCCGCGTGGTGCTGGGCTCGTCGTCGCCTGTTCCGGGTCACCCGGTGTGTCATTCCGCTCTGCGGTTGTTGCCGGGTTGCCGGGGCTGTCGTACCGCTTCGCGGAAGTTGCCGGCGCGCCCAGGTTGTGTTTCCGCTGGGCGGTAGGGGCTTCCTCGAAGTCCGCTCTTACCGCGAGTTTGCGGTGGTCCTTTCGTCTTGGTGACGGTTCGCCGGAGGCCTCCACTTGATTTGTGGTATGCGCCGTTCCCATTGTTGGGCAGTTTCCGCCGTGCGGTGCGCCGTGGGCGGTGAGTGGTTCACCGTCCCGGCGATCCGCCTCCACGGGGTGGCTGTCAGCCAATGACCGGGATGCCGGGTGCCCAATGGTCCGATCTCCCGCCCGGGTCACGTGACCTTAAGGACGGGTGGTCGGACCGTCGCGGACGGTTGGCTCCGATTGTTCGGCAAGGGAGGCGGTTTTCGACTTGTCGTCGCGCCCCTTTTCCCCCATGGGGTTCGTACCGTTCTCAACGGAGTGGCTCGCTAGACCTGCTTGCGCAGCGCCCGCCGGAGTATCGGTATCGACTGAAACGCTCGGTATGCGACTGCAAATGTGCGGGGAGCCCTCAGTTGCTTCCACGCGATGCGGAGCGTCCGTTGGGTCTCGCTTCTCGGCTTCGGGTCTTCGAGCGCCTTGGTCCCCCTTCCGGGGTTGCGTGGCGGTCGGGTTGACCGCCGCGTCCCGCGGGAGCGGATTGGCGTCCGGCGACGATGCCGGTTGCCCACTCGGGGGCCTTGCCCGGGGTGTCCGGTTAAACTTCCGTTGCAACGGCGATGCTTCCGCGATTGAGCGGGTCCCCTTCCCCTCCTTAGACGGAGCGACGGGTGATGGTGGGCTAACCGCATGGCGGGTATAAATACCGCTGCGCGGCACCCGTAAGGGTAGCTGGCCGCGAGGGCCAGGTGTTTCCGGCATTGCCGGTGGTTCCGATAAAGTCGGTATATCGGAGAGACCCCGTGAGGGGTGCGGTACCACGGCGGGGTATGGTGCCACCGTTGTACCCGTAGTATCCGAGGCCGTTTCGACGGGGGCTGATGCGTTTTCCGCCTGCGGCGGTGGGGCGGCTACGATGCGGTCTTGTGAAAGACGTTCGTAGTCGCCGTTCTTGTCCACCACAACGGTGCCGGGGAGGGATGACACGACCCGGAACGTACCTTCAGCGACAGGCGAGAGCTTGTGACGCTTGTCGGTCCGGGGGTTGTAGTACTCCCGACGAACGAACACGTATGTTCCCGGCTTGGGCGGTGCCTGTAGTGGTCCGCGTAAGCGGTTATCAAAATCCCGCTTGTTGGCGGCCTGGGCACGTTCCATGGACTTCCGGGCGACCGGTACGAGCTTGGTAAGCCAGTTCTTCCACTTGAGGCGGTATTGACCCACGGATGGAAAAGAGTTGACCCTGTGTTGGGGTTCGACCGTCACTGGCGGGGGTGTCCTGGAGAGCACAAGCTCGAAGGGAGTCAGACCGGTTGTCCGGTGAACCTGCGTGTTGTAGGCGTAGGTGATAGCATCAGAATAGATGTCCCACGTCATTGGGTGATCGGATACGTAGGAGCGTAGCGACGCGAGTAGGGTGCGGTTGAACCGTTCCACCTGCCCGTTTGTTTGCGGGTGGTAGGTGGTAGTAAACAGGTTCTTGACGTCGAGGATGCGGCAGACGTCCTGAAAGAACTTAGAGGCGAACTGCTTACCTTTATCGGATAGAACCTCTATCGGAGGGCCATAAACGAACGCCTAGTGCGTAACGAAGGCGTTCGCAACCGTGAAAGCGGTGATCTTCCGTAAAGGTACGGTGCGCATCAGCCTCGAAAAGCGGTCAGTGATAACCAAGAGGAACTTGTTTCCCTTGCGCGTCTTGAGTAGAGGCCCGAGAATGTCGATTGCGACAAACTCGAGGGGCGCCCTTGCGGGGAAAAGCTTCATCCGTTTGGAGTGCTTCCGGAGTTTCACCGGGTTCTTTGCGCATTGGCTGCAGAACTGCACCGTAGCGTAGCAGTCAACCGCCGTAGCGGGCCAATAAAAGTCCCTTCGCAGGGTTAGATAAAGTTTTCTCCCACCGGAGTGTCCCCCGAGAGTCGGGTAGTGTGAGAGGTGGAGCACCCTGGTTTGCAGGGTGTGGGGGACCACGATCTGGGATCGGTTGTCCATCGTCCGGACGAGGTGACCGATGTCGTTTACCTCGAACAGGAGGTCCTCTCCACCGTTTAGGCGGGCCCGTATGCGCGTGCAGAACGGGTCGCCGAACTGTTCTCGGATCATCTCCTCGGTGGAGATGGGTACAAAGGTCCCGGGTACGGGTGTTTCATTCTCGCGCGCTGCTAGTAGCTCATCCATTTCCATGGCGTCTTCCCCGGTTTCAGGCCAATCCGACTCCGTCGGTGTTTCCCCTTCCAAGGTAAAGCACGGGATCTCGTCGACCTCCGGGTCGGCAAGTGCTTCACCTGTCGTAGGTAATCGAGAGAGGGCGTCTGCTTGGGTGTTCTGGACACCCTTTTTGTAGACGACCTCGAAGTCGAATTCCGCTAAGCGGAGGCGCCACTGCATTAAGCGGCCAGAAGGATCTGCGATGTTCAGCAGCCACCTCAACGAGGCATGGTCCGTGTACACGGTGAAATGAACGCCCATGAGGTATGGACGCAGAGTAGATAGCGCCCAGACCACTGCGAGGCACTCCTTCTCGGAGATCGAGTAGTTGCGCTCGTGGACGTTCAGCGTGCGGTACCAATAGCCAATTGGTTTGCGTTCCCCCTCGGGGGTGGTTTGGAACAGTGCGCCGCCCACCTGGTGGTCGCTGGCGTCGGTGTCGATGGAGTAGGGAAGCACAGGTTTGGGCAAGGATAGGATGGGAGCTTTTGTAACTGCCTTAATCAAGGAGCGAAAAGATTCCGACTGATCGGTGGTAAATGGCGCAAGCTTTGGTGGCTGGCCCTTCCGCAGTAGCGCGTTTAGCGGAGCGGCGATATCCGAGAAACTCGGTATAAACCGTCGATAGACGTTGACCAGACCTAAAAAGGATCGGAGCTCCGTTTGAGTACGGGGCTCCTTCGCCTCGCAGAGGGACTTGATACGAACTTGTTCGATCATTAACCGTCCTGGACGGATGACGTGCCCGAGATTCTTCACCGTGTCGGTGAAGAACTCGCACTTCCTCAACTTGAGGGTTATTCCTGCGTCTCGCAGTACAGTCATCACGTCCCGCACGTGGGTCAGGTGATCGTCCAGGTTTCTGGAAAAGACAATGATGTCGTCCAAGTAGACAAGGCACGTGCGCCACTTGAAACGCGACATCAGTATGTCTATTGCCCTTTGAAAGGTGGCCGGTGCATTGGTTAAACCAAACGGCATCCGCTTGAAGCGGTAGGAACCCGAGTGGCAAACAAACGCGGTTTTGTTTCGGTCTTCTTCCCGGACTGGGACTTGGCAGTAGCCCCAGTTAGCATCCAGAGCCGTAAACACGGTAGCGTCCCCGAGCGAGTCTATACACTCGTCCATGCGCGGAATCGGGTAAGTGTCCCTCACGGTGACGGCATTGAGGCGGCGGTAGTCAACGCAAAACCGCCACGTGCCGTCAGCCTTGAGGGCCAGCACCACCGGTGAAGCCCAAGAAGATTGGGCGGGCTCGATGACTCCAGCACGGAGCATCTTGTCCACCTGAAATTCTTCCTCCTCCCGAGCTTTCGGTCCCGCCCTGTAAGGAGGTTGTGCAACCGGACGTGCGTCCGGTAGCAAGTCTATCCGATGTTCGGTTGTATTGATCTCACCCAGTGAGCCGTCCCACATTTCGGTAAACTCGCGTAGCATTCCGCGTAAGCGGTCCCGGTGTGAGACCGGTACATGACTCAGGTCCAGGTCCTCGAGGGCCTTGATCGGGTCTATCTTATCGTAGCTCGTAGGCTGTGCCTGGTGTCAGGTGTGGGAACCGACGAGGTCGGAAATGTATCCGTCTTGACGGTTTTATAGAGCGCCAACTGCTGTGCCTCCCCGGAGGTTTCTGCACCGGATACCGGGAGACCATCCTCGGTAGAGGGAGTTATTCCGAGTACTTCGGCAGCCGTCACCTTTGTAGGGAGCATCGCGAGCGGGTGCGGCGTCACAGACCCAATGACGTGGTTCTTTGCCAGCGTCTGGGGAGCCTTTCCCAGATTGGCAACCAACACCCTGAAAGGGGAATTCGGCGTGACTTGCACGATTCCGTTCGCAACGGTTAACTGAAATTTCTCGTACAACGAGGGCAAGGGCCGAACAACCCGAAGACCGTGTTGACGGGAATTGACTGAAACCATAACCTGGCTCTCCAAGGGTATGGTGACTGACGAGGCAACGCGTAACTTCGTAGAATCCCGGTTCGCCGGTGTGCGTTCCTGCGCAGCAGGTAGAGGAACGCGTTTCTTCGATGCCCGCTTCAGCGGTTGACGAACAATGGGGACGGTCGATCCGTCCTCAAGTTCCACCTGCTTAAGGCGTGGGCGGATGGCGTCGACAAACCTGTCGCAGTAGTCACATCCCAGTATAACTGGCGCGGCCAGCGAGCGGCACACAATAAAAGTTAGTTTAACCACCATCCGCCCTAGCCTGACGACCAGGTCGATCACACCAACCGTTTTCAACGGGTTGTTATTGGCGTCTGAGACGTCGGGTACCGTTTCACAACGGATGAGTGACCGCAATGGCGGGGGTAAAACCGATTCCACAATAAAGTTCGGCCCAGCACCTGTATCCAGGACAATGAGATATCTCACCATAAACTGCGTGTGCAGACCAAGGTCAGCGTAAATCTTGTAGTTACGCTTGGCCATTACCAAGACTCTATCTGGGAACCGGTTATTTCTAATCCGTATCCACGGTCGACGCAAAACACCGAGGTTTTTAGAGTCCGCGTCTGCGGTGTCCTTCCTTGTCAGGATTTTCACCGGGGAGCGAGGCATCGGCGCCTCGGGCGTCGTCAGCCTCAACTCTGAGGACGCCTCTCCCGAAGGGGAGACTCCCTCTATTCTTTTCCCTGTACAGGGTCCTGGTCGGGCGAAGGCCCGACTTCCTCGGCAACGAGTGCATGATTCCGTTGCACAGTAGCAACCGCAGGAGCGGGTTGAGATGCACCAGCGTGGTTTGGCGCTGGTGCGGCGCGTGCCGGCTGAGCCGGTTTGTACCGAGAATTCGGAGTGTGAGCCAATGCGTAGGGAAAGTCCGTCTTCGCGCGGAGATATGACGTGAGTGGCACGGAGCCCTTCTCCTGCGGGGAGAGGGCTTCGTAATTATCCACCACTCGCGCCATATCGCGTAGCGATAAAAGGCATTGCGGGGAGGTGTGCCCGTGCTCGTAGCACAAGTGGCACACCAACGTCACTTCCGCGTTTCGCGGTACGGCATTCCGAGCATCGGTGTATCTTCCGGGTTCCCGGTTTCCAACCCATCCAGGGCGCTGACTTCGTGCCATTCCGTTCGAGTACGGCATACGGGGGGCCGGAGTGCGGCGGTCATTAAGATAAAAGACCTGCCCGTTCTCCGTGTCCCTTGCGGTCGATTCAACCGAGCCATCCGTCGTAGACGGTAATTCCGTTGTCGAAATAGATAAACCATCGTGATGGATGACATTCATATTGTCATAACCCTGTTTGGGGATGCCATCCGTCGCAAATGACGGTGAAGAAGAGTCCGACTCAAGCAGCAATGCCTTAGCGGCCTTCGACCGGGTTCCCGGATTGCGTGCACGTAGTGCATCTCCCTCTGCGCGGGCAAACTGTACGAGTTCAAGGTAGGTCACCTTCGGCTCTTGTTCCCTGTAACGGGCGACAAGAGTCTTGATGGCTGGATCCAAGCCATCAATGAACATCGTACAGCGTTCCCCAGAGGGGTATACATTACCACAACGGTGGAAAGCCTTATTCAGGCGTACCGAGTAATCGGTCTCGAGCTCGCCGGAGCGTTGTCGAGTGTCTCGCAAAGCGAGTATCGCCGCTTGTATCGCGGAGTTGGTTGCGTAGGAACGCAGGAGGTACTGCACGGCCTCGGGCCAGCAGGTCACACCTCCTTCGGAGGCTCGCGACGAGCCCCAGACCGACAAAAACTGATCTTCAGCGACACCCCGTAGAAAGTAGGGTAGCGCCACGTAGGCTTGTCCTTCGTTCATTCCGAGTATATCGGCTTCCGCTACAAAGCGGTGTAGGAAATCCAAGACCAAAATTGAATCATCCCCATTAAACGACTGGTTACGAAGTGAAAGCTGCATCCGCTTGATGCAGTCTTTCACTTTACCCGTGTCACGCGGTGTCCGACCTAAAGAGGAATCTTCTAGCCGGTAATACCGATAGGACAGGAGTGTCCTGTACAGAGGGTTGGTGGGCTTCAAGGGTTTGAGGCCCGGATGTCGCCGACCCTTGGGGCGCGACCGGATGGCCCCGTAGGTGGCAGAGGACCTCTTTGAGCGTGAAGAGCGCCCATAACGATCCTGTGGGTCATCGCTCACCGACGAATCGGAACTCTCCGAGTCACTCGGTTTACCGTCCGACTCAGATGACGAGTCGGACGGGTGTCTGTGCTTACGGTTAGAGTCCCGGTTCTTCCGGCTCTTCCAGTTCCGCGACTGGGTCTCTCGATGAGAGACAACCGGTCTAGCCGCGTTCGCGGGCGAGGTTAACGTCCTCTCGACCGACTCAAGTCGGCTTCGGAGACGCTCGAAGCGATTCTCCATACCTTCTGCGAAGGAAAACGGAACGCCAAAACACTCGAGTAGTGTATTGACGTCCGACAGCAATACGCGTATATCTTCGGCTAACTCACTTGGAGGGGGGTTAGCGAGGCTTCCTCGTAAAGAGGTGAACTCCCTCGAGAGGGTATTGTGAGCAGCCCGCAGGGAGCGGAGCTGCTCTTCCAAGCGTACAATCCGCGCTTGGTCGAACAACCGCGGAGGCGGAGAAACTACCGTTGCGACGGTCGTTAACCCGGAATCGGGCTGCGGGTCTTCATTGCCGGTGACCGGTATCTCCCGGGAAGCCGGTGTTGGAGCCAGGGCCTGTGGAACATCAGTGCTCCTGGCATCACCGCTTTGGCGGGAACGGCTGCGTGTTGCAGGACGCTCCATGCTAGGCGGTTTCCTTGGCCTTGGCCACACCGTCTCGACGGAAGAATAGAAAGCAAACCGGTGAGACCGGAGAAAACCCGTTAAACGGAAAACAACCTCAGAGCGGACACAAGTGGTTTTGACTTCTAAATCGGGAGACCAATTTGTAGGACAATGCCCCCAAGGGGGAAAACCTACGAAGACGTCCGGATCTTCCTCTCACGAGGTAATCGGCGCGGTAGAGCCCTCCCAGGGATCGGCGCGCAATGCCGGGTGTAAGCCGGAGCCGAACCGTCGCGACGGGCGCTGGGAGGCTGAAAGAAGCCGAGAATATCCGCCGAAGCGGTGCTTGCGTATCCTCTGAGGAGGCAAAACCCACGAGAGTGGCGAGCACGACAGGTGGCAGTGCGAGCCGCAAGAGCGGCAATTGCCCAATGAAGGGGAGGAAAAGGGAAGGAAAATGGGAACGGAGGCAAGAGGGAGAGGTTGACCACGAGTCGCAAGAGGGGACTCGGGAATAGCCGGCACTGCCGGGTGTAGCAAACCGAATACACGGGCTGAACCACGAAAGTGGGAATAGATACCCAACACACGAAGGCTGCTTGAACGTCCAAGGGGGTTGGGAAGCCGTGCACCACAGGAAATCCCTCCGTAAGGAGTTGTATATTGCCGCAGGCGGTTCGACCCAGAGCCAAGATCTGGAAGACCAAGATCACCCTTGTTGGGGAGACTTTACTGGACCGGCGGCCGGGAGGCCGGCGGCCTAAGTACTGTAGTCACCGTAGAATAGAACAAATAAAGTCTATCCTAAATAGCTAAATGTCCGTCTAACAAAGGGGCCAATCTGGCGGCCACGTGTCGCGCGGGCGCTGCGGCCACGTGTATGGCACCCGGTGCCGCCGGTGCATCACCGGCGTTCCGGCCATCGCCGTGAAAACGGATTACTCCTACTCATAACGAGGTTGCACGCCGGAGGCTCCGGAAAAAACTTAAGTCACCAAAAACCTCCCTAGAGGACGTTGCTCTTCAAGTCTCAATTCGTCCCTTTGCTTTCAATCGTTCTCCTTACACCCACTCTTTCCTACCCAGAATTTGACAGTATAAATTCCGTGAACGGTAAAATTGCGACAAGTGTTCTAGAGACACTTTTTAATTTGAATTCGACATGCACATTTATTCGCAACTGAACACTGTTAAATTCAACAAGTACGTTCACCCGAGACGAACCTCGTAAGGAGAACGTAACAAGCGTTGAAGCGATTTCGACCATCTTTGGGAGACTGGTTGGATGGGCAGACAATAGACATTGTTGAAATGTTGAGGGAGAATGTGGGTCCCGTAGTGGGTACAGTGTTCCAGCATTGATGAAACACACGTTTATGGAGTGCCAGCAGGATCTGCACTCTTTATTTGGCCACTGGCTTCGAAAGCCATAATGGGGCATTAGGGAAAATACTCTAGTTGTTATATTTTTATTGGTTAGTGTGTTGCTTTACACGCTGCTAGCAACGATTAGAGTAACCAAGAAGCACAAAGTAGTAACTATCGAGAAAGTTATACGTTTCAGCTCCGCTTTGAAGGTTCTAGAATTCCATACAGAGAGCTCTTATGTCTCCGACTTCTCCCTTGGACGACTTCAACCAACAATTGACACCCAAAAACATTATTTTCCTTTGGCTTCGAGCCCTTCAACTTTATCAAAAGGTGAGGTGTTTGCCGCCTGGGGTCCAGTGAGGCGATTGTCGCTGAAAGAGCAACCCCATACATTATAAAAATCTGTGAGGCGTTCGCCGCAGTGCAAAGGTCCAGTAATGCGGTAGCCGCTGGGTGGAGCACCGCCTGTCAGCCCACTGCACTGGTTGAAGCGCCTTTGGCGTTGACTGGAGACAATCTGTGTGTACCAAAGGGACTGGGTCTGTCTAGAAAGCCCCTACAGGTTGTAAAGCCTGTGACGGTCGTAGAGACGTGGTGGCAATCTGGGATCTAGTACTGAACGGGAAGCTGCCGCAAGTGGTGCCACGTAACGTTTTCTGCAGAAGGCTAGCTTCGGGTATAGAATGAAAACATATTCTTTTGTTATTACCTCTCCTCGGGAAGCCTTGTAGGGATTGTACACGCCTGAATCTTGTTAACGCAGAAATGGGAAGGCTGAAGAAATCGTTACACATCCGGAGTGTCTGACCTGAAGCAAGGGTGTCTGAGCTCTAGTGACTATTTACATAAGTCTTTGGTTTCGTTGATTCAAGAATATCGAAATGAAGAAGTTTATATCGAAATATTTATGTCTCATTTCATCGATCTGGGGCATTCAGTAACGGGAAAGGCTTATTATTGCCGATGTTTACTGTAACGTCTAGCCTACAGCATCACATCCAAGGACGGCGCCCACAGAGAAGAAGGGGCAAAGGAGTTCTTGAGTGCCACGAAAGCGCGCGCGTAGAAGCTTGCAGGAAGGCTCACGTCAGGCGTCGGGAAATCAAATTCACATATCTACAGTTGTTAGGGCCGTTCTATAAGATGCCTCTTGAAAGGCAATAATGACAGTGTGGTCCAAGCTGGGCAGCACTAAAACGTATGGCGAGATCAGCAGCGTGCTCCTCGCGCCGACCTCGCCGTGGTGAAACAATAAAAAGCCCTGAGCAAAACAAGATGGACGAGACCGCTCTCAGAGGACGGAGGGGGAATTTCGTCCTATCTTCTTTCTCTCGCTCGCCTGCTCCCCTGCTGCGCGCTTATCTTGCGGATTTAGCAGCGATATTACGATAAAGAACTGTTATTTGATTCTCCGCATCAATCAAACCATGAACCAGCAAAACGAGCCAATCGCGACTGTCCTGCTTCTTTGTCAAAAAGCACCGGACGTTTTATGTTTGTGAAGGAGAGACCTCCTATCTACCACCTCATCCGAGAAAGCAAGCGATCCACCCATCAAACAAAGAGTGGCAGCTCATTTAGCCTTTTCTCTCCTAGCTCCGTACCTGTTGAGCAATTAAAAACCCTGGCTTTAACTGGTCACACACCATTGTCGACCGAAAGATTACAGGGCTAGGGGGCTACCTTGTTGACGAGGTATTTAGGAGCATTTGCACGAATCTATGGGCCAATGGAATTGTTCAATCAAATCCGTTTCAAGTGCTTGAACCAGTTCTGGCACACAGGCGTTGCAACAGCCGTAACTTCAACCATAAAATTATCTACGAAGGGTACCTTCGTACCTGACGCAGCCTTCGAACTTCAAATTTGAAAACATAAAGCGAGATTAGAGAAATACCTGAAGGCACGTGACATGGACGCGATATAATATCCACGTTCATACTGCATTTCACTCAATCCGGGTGATAATGTGTAATTATTGTATAGATCGCGCTCTAAAACGCTGCGATTTATCGTAGAATGTGCAGCTTGACAGACAAGTGACGAACGAGATTGGTGAAGTGCACCACCGACACTTGGCTTGGAGCTGCGACAGTGTTCTGAAGTCAGACATCGCTCGGTTCTGACACAAGCAGTCTGTACCCTTGTACACGTCACGCCCAACGCAGTAGCTAAGGGCCGTTCTATGAGTTGACGCAGATGATGAGCGGAAACAGGAAACCTCAATGTGACCAATACAAGGGTTCCACGTTTTCGCTCATCATTTCCATGTCATAATCTGGTAGGCACGCCCATAATTTCCGCCTACATGGAAATGATGACGTTGTCTGTGCATAACGCCTCTCTTATCCCAAGAATAACCGTCGTTGTCTTCTTCCTTTTTTAAAGTGAGTGCATCCCCAGGAGACCATATCCCATGATGAAAATCGGGAACAAAACCGGGACAATCTTTCTGCTCATAGCTGTGCACTTTCTACAACACCAGAACATACCACAGACAATCAAAGCACCGATAAGCATGACACTCCTCCAAAAACATGTTCTGAAGCATATAAACTGCTCTGTGCTGCCTCATTTGACAACAGCCGGTGCAAAAAGGCTCTCAAATCCCTGAAGAGAGTAGGAGCACACAACGCCAAGGTGGATACGAAGCGAAAAGTACTCCCATGAAAGATGGTGCAAAAGCAGGTGAGCATGCAACAAATTGAAAACCTAACAAATACCCAGCCCAACAAGACCCGAGATCTAAATTTTTGCACTCCTTTCTACGCACAACAGTCAGATTTAATCGCTCGAACGACAAGATAGGAAGCGTACAATAGATTCGCAGATTTATCCCTGCCGTGATCGACGGCGAAGTCATTGTGAACGCGCCGAAGGTAAAAGAGATGACACCCACAGTCAGTGTTTCAGGAGAAGGGCGAAAACCTGGCTTTGAAGCTGTGGAGTTCGGCAGACTGCTTCATGTGTTAGCAGACACCATGATGACAGCAGAAAGGCAGAAGTTAATTGAATGTTTCGATCTCGAGCAGCTGGATCAAGAAATTCGCGATCCTTGGACAGAGGACATTGCAACTTTGTATAATGACTGTGAATTTAAACCGAGAGCCAATAATGTGTTAGCAGAAGGTGTTACAATAAGCGACATTTGAATGATTAACCCGGCCCTTCGGCATCATATGCGAGATGGAGGGGTATTAAAGAGGAAGTTTGCCGAATTTAAAAGTTTGTACGGAACGTGTTTATCACGATATGAGTCATCGGGACAAGGAGACCGGTTGCCTTTGCAACCTTTAGTGAAGGCAAAAGTTATATCATGTACGCCTTCTGTTTTCTCAAGTTGCACCCCATTCTGCAACCACTTGCGACACGTGCATTAAATAGTGATGCACAGAGAGGGGAAGGAGTGAGTACTGGCGTTGGTGCTTATGCATTTGGTGGAATTGAATCTCGATCGACGACAAGGAAGAGGAATTATAATAATGATGAAGTTAAATTAGTCAGGATAGACAGTTTTGTCTCGGCATTACAGCCTTCGGACGACAGTATTTCAAAGGAGTTGCAGGTGGCAGAGCGAGATAAGGTGAGGTTTGAAGCTCTCGATGCTCAAGCCCCGTTCTGCAAGTTCTACATCAGATCTCATGTCGAACACGAAGAGTATGCTCCAAGATACCTCTGAGAATAAAGAAAGAGCAGTGCTTGAAGAAATGTTGAAGAAACTCATCAGCAACCTAGCTCAAGCAGAGTGATATGCTCACTCACAGTGCTCATCATCAGTTTCAGAGCATCATCGCAGATATTTAAAAAAGAAAAGCATCCAATGAAGCTCACATCCACTCAGTTGTTCTCACGCGACCCCTCCCATTCATTCTGTCATCCTGAACTGAGAAAAAAATATAAACCCATGAGAGAAACTCCTGATTTCTGAAAGCGTACATATCATCGCCATAGTTCTGGTTCTTGGAACCTAACATAACTTCAGAACACACTGCAAACTTTGAGCACCTTCCGCAACAAGTACTTTACATTGCTAAAGATTCTGAACTCGTGATGGGGGCGAAACCCACAGAATTCTAGCCAGTTTTTCTTTCTCGAATCCTTCGTTCTCCCACTTCTGTAGCTTCTGCTCCTCATCAAACTATTCTGTATTATCACCTTAAAAGCATTCTTTTGTATGTGCAAGGAAGTCTCGCAAATGAATCTTGAACATGTATTCATCTAGAGAAGAAAGAGGTTTCTTCGCAATGTCCGTTGCCTGCGTTTCTGTCAAGTTCAGGAAAGCTTCTCTAAGAATTTTCAACAAATGGTTGCGCAGAAACACTTCGTTCCTACCGGGGGCAGAACCATTCGCAGTCGCCCATGCTACCTAGTCCTGTTCCGCTTCATCTCACATGGGTTTCGTGATCTGCTTAAAACCGACTGCTCGTATGGAATTTTCAGAGATTCTTGCATTTCAGGCGGTCCTTTTACGATGAGTACAAGTGTATGCTGTGCCGACGCGTCACGAACCGTTGCAAGAAAATAAACCCGTTCATTTGCAAAACCATGGGGTCTGTCTTGATGTCCTCTCAGCCCAGAACATCCGAATGACCATTGATGCGTCACACTCAGCAGTAGATCCTCCACAGTTCCAGTGACGCACCACGTTCTATCCGCCTTAACTCCGTACGGTGCCTTTGCCCACTTGGTGACGCGACTGTTGATTGTATGTGATTCGTCCAATATATTGGCCGTCGAAGGTGAAGCTCCAGGACGGTTCGTTTGAACAAGATGGCAGGGAGATGGCAGTGGGTGTGTTATCTGCTTATGTGACGTTTTTTGTTCGTGAGAAACTTGGTGATGCGGTACGAATGAAGAGAATGAACATGAACGGTACTGCAAACCTTTGGGAAGTTCTTAGCAGGGGGATGGTCGAGGTGGGTTCTGGATGATTAGAAGTGAAATATGTTAAACCTTTTGATGAGCGCGGGAGATTACAGATGAAGACACACGGTGGAGGTGGTTTTCATTCGATCGGCGTCAGATGGTGTTGACAAAGAATGGCAACTGTCATGTTTTAGAAGAGTGGCTCAGAGATGCGTAACGCTGGTTAAATGGGGGTTTATGGGAGTGGATAAGGTATCTTGGCTGACACGTGCACTAACAGATAGAGGAAGTTTGCTCGCTAGCAGCCAACGGCCGATGGGATAGCTTGACATATATGAGATCGCTCTCCGGTTAGTTGTGGATTTTCCATTCGAGGGAGGGCAGCCGAAACCTTTCTGATCAAATAGAGAAGTAAGGGACGGCTGTGCGCGTGCACGAGATGAACGAGTGTTAATCAATTATTGTTTTCATAGCTTTGTCGATGTCGTCTTCGCCGTAATGAACCAAATATCTCAAGAAAATCTGCATGGTCATCTCATAATTCACAGATTTCTATCTTCCAGTTTCTCGATCTTTTTTTATCCCTTTCATTTTGTAGTACACCCTGTAACTGAAGTACAGGAGATCCCCTAACCCTTTTCAATTCATGAGAAGGTATCATATCATACAACGAAAGGTCAGCGTTATCAATACTAAACTTGTGAAGCTTTGCAGCGACCAAGATGATAAGAGTTATTTTTGAAATTGGATACAGCAATGTAAACCAGAATATGTAAAAACGACAGATTAACATACCAAAATCTAGCTCCGCACAAATTCTGCTAGGAGAATGGTAGTAATTTAAAGAATTCTCTTTGTCAGTTAGACCTCTCCCAGAGTATGGAGTTATTAATCTTTTTTGTTCGGAATTCGGATGATCTGCAAATAATGGAGCCCAGCACGGTAGACGATGACTTCCTAGTAACTCATAAAGAATTGTAGCGGCCGGGGCTGTGGAGTCATGGGTACCTCCCGCATGTCACGCGGATATGAAAGAGAACTCGTAGTTTGCATCCACTGCTGCCTGTTCTACAATGGCGAAAACCTCCTTTCTATTCAAGTACTTGTGAGGCTTTGCAACCTCTGACAGACGAGGCTGGCGTATTTCGATCGCGATCTCGTCCAGCGCTGCAATAACTCCGTTGAAAGGGCTTCTTCGAAGGACCTGAAAGTTTTGTGCACTTTACAGACATTCAGCTGTCGAACAAGGAAACTTTATGCTGGGTAATATTCTGTTCAAAGCCCATAATGTTTCCTTAAAGATACGGAACACAGTACAGATTGCAATACCACATGGCCAAAATAAGTCCAGATAGCTAGCCCCGGCTAGGAGTCGAAGAGTTACGAGAAGCATAATAGCAGGTGGTATTGAATTGGCAACTGTGGAGTAGTGTCGCTGGCGGCGCCGAAGTGAACCTTGTATCACAGACTGCAGTAGAAAGAACTGCGATTTTGTCAGTCGGTACATCCCAGTGAACTGGGCATCAGCTAAACTTAGTATGTGTCGCTTAGAATCAGACGGTGGCCTTACCATGATAGAACGAGACCCATGTACTTCACGTTTGGCGGATGTGGCCGTTATTGCGGTGTAGAGGACATTGAGTGCCACCCTTTGCAGCCATTGCTTTCGGTTGCTGAAGGGTGGTGGTTTTCTAATGCAATGAATTCGCAGCAGTCGGAGAGCGTTTTGGCAGTAACGGAGATGAATGGTTGGTGAACTGCATGAATTGGTGATTCGAATCATGCATACTCACCACTATGTACATCGTCGCTGTTGGAACTGAAAGAAGGCTTTTGAGTTTGGAAATTGGAAATCTACAGTGTCCGAAATTTCCTGTTATCAATTTCTTAAACTCATAGAACGGCCCTAACGCAAAGACCATCTCTGTCAATCTATGAAGATCAGGGTTACCTTACCTGGAGGCCTGTTCGGCTTGATGTTCAATATCCGACACTGCCTCCAAAGACGAGTAAAAGACCTCCTGCGAAAGTGTCGGAAATCGCTCTTGTCCCCCCCATGTTCAGTCTCCAACAGGCCTTACACAGTTCTGCATGCGTTTGCTCCAGAACTGTAATTTCGATCTTTCTCTGTTGGTTCGTGATTGGTTCGTGATTGGTTCGTGACTAGTTCGTGATTAGTTCGTGATTAGTTCGTGACGCACATATGTACTATGTCATCCACAGAAAAAGCGAACTCGGCAAAGTCGTTGAGAGTAAACACCTGACCACCACCAGCTGTAGCGATTTGCTCGACTGCGCTCGTATTCACAATGTCTCCAACAGCAAAAGTGCTGAGCTTTCCGGCGGAGCCAAAGTTTTCTCTGAATTGGCGGCTAAAACTAATTGGGTCTTCTCCTGTCGTATCTCGACCATCACCCATTACAACAATGTGAACGAGGCGATCTGGATGCTCAGATTACTGCTGTGAGCAGTACTTAATTCCTACCGCCGTTGAAGATCCCAGAGCATCGTTGAACTCTACCCGTAAGAGTTGGGTGCCAAGTTCATTTACGTCTTCGGTAAGGGATGAAATTGGAATACTTGTCTCTCCGTATTGCACAGCGGCAAAGATCGCCCCGTCTGTGATCGAGGAAACAATAAAAGCGATAGAACCAGCGATATCTGTCAGCTGCCTATAAGCTTCCCTAACCAAAGAACCACTTCCATCAATCGCAAAACATATACTAGGGCGGCAGCGAGGGCTGGTAGACATGCGTTCGGTTTTGTGAAGGACGGTTTCCATAGATTTTGGCTTCGGTTTGAAAGAAGCAGCTGCAACAACCGAAAACGCCAAGGCAAAAAGAGTTATGGATGCTGCAACTTTCATCTTGTGCTTGTACGTCTTGGAACTGGTTTGGCACTGTGAGGGGTATTGACAACAGTATAGAGGCGAAACGGAAACGGAGCTTCGGGGTCTGGTTGAAAATTCCCGAATGGAGCTGAGTGAGCGTTCTTCTTCACGATGACAAAAGGTTCTTCTCTGTTGACGCTTGGAAGAGGTATCGCTTGAGTGGACCTTTTAGAAAAGAGTTGGCGATAAGGTCTGCTTCAAGATGGAACTCTGTGCTCAACCTGGCACCATTTCTCATTGTTGGTGAATGGAAATCGCAGTCTCACGATGCACCTTGCCAGCCTTCGTGAGGGCGAGGTGGTGACTACCCACGTCAGTTTCTGTTCTGGAAATTCGGACTATGGACGTCAGCAGTCGTATTTAAATGTGGGTTTTTACTTGATTCAAAGTGATCTGCGTTGAATACGTTGTTAGTCGACGTTGTCTTCTCTGACATGGAGGTCGTGATCAACGTCAGACTGTGCAGAGTTTCTCAATTCGTTTGCCTTGCGGCGACATATTCATCAATGCGAGTGTCGTCCTTATTCGCACGTGGGCAAAAGAGTTTCTAGAGAAACGAAACTTTAAACTGAGGCCGTCGAAAAGAGCGCCGACAATTACAGCGGAGCAGGAAGCTGGCTTGGTGATGTGACTGGAGAACCTTAGTCGTCTTTCTTTACTTTGTCGTCGTCGTCTATCTTAAGTACTTTTCTGTCACTGTAATGCTGTTTGACAAATCAAAAATGTGATGCAGCAATGAGTTGTGATGTTGTTTGACAGTCCCCGGTTGCTGCATGTCATTTTTGCGTGGGGCGGGGTGTGATGTTGAGGGCTTTGCGGTGGTGATGGTAACGCTCTTTGTGGAGCGGTTTGGTGAAGATGTCTGCTTTCATATCGGCTGTAGAGGTTCGTTGTATGGCGATTGTTTGGTCGGAGACGTGATGTTGTAGGAAATGGTAACGGATGTCGATGTATTTCCTTTGTTTTGTGGGGGCTTGGTTTTCGGCGATAAGGACTGCGGAAGTGTTGTCGATATGGTGTGGCGCGGGGTGTTGTAGCGGTTGATGTGCATCGGCCAGAAGTTTCACGATCCAAGTTGTGTGGCGGGTGGCGTCTGTGGCGGCGACATACTCAACTTCCGTGGTGGACAACGCTACTATGTTCTGCTTCTTTGATGTCCAGGAAATGGGGGTGTAGTTTATGCAGTGAACCGTCCCGGAGATGGACTTGCGATTGTTTTCATTTGCGAAGTCCGCGTCACTGTAGAATTGGAGCGGGTGCTGGGTTGTTTTGTGTAGTGGAGTGTACAGGAGGCCGTACGTCTTAGTGCCTTTAAGATATCGGAGGAGGCATTTCAGGGCTTGCTGGTGGTGGTGCTGTGGTTAGGCCATGTGTTGGGCTAGTCTGTTAGTGGCGGATGCGATGTCCGGGCGTGTGCTGTCAGTGACGTACCGGAGTTCGCCGAGTGTTTGTCGGTAGCGGGTGGCTTCTGCTGCAGTAAGGGGGTTGGTGGCCTCTTGGTTATCCAGGGTTTTCATGTTGTTGTACGGTGTGAGGGTTGGGTTGCAGTCTTGCATGCCCGTTTGTTGAAGTATGGAATCTATGTCGTCTGGTTGTGAAAGGTGCGTGCCTTGCTCTGTGTGTACTATAGTCCAGTTGAGGAAGCGGGTGGGTGTGCCGAGGCGTTTGAGTTTGTACTTGATCAGCATTTGGTTGTAGAGTTCGTCAATGCAGGATTGTTTGGAAGCGAGGACTAGGAAGTCATCGATTGTTGTGCTCACAATGGTGAAGTCTTGTCCAGACCGTAGCGTATAGAGACAAGGATCGTGTTCGGAGCTCTTGAAGCCGAGAGAGTCGAGGAAGTTTTGTAGTCCATGATTATAGTAGTATGCCGCTGGTGGGGATCCATAGAGGTTGCCTACCAAGCGGCCGTAAGTGCTATTGTGTCGGTATGATCCGTCAAAGTTGGGCATTTGCTTTACGAATACTGGTCTATGGTGCGTGTATTGTTCGTGCAAATATGCGGATTTGATGTCGAAATGTTCCAGTGGGAGTTTCAGGGATGCATGGAGGGCCAATATCATGCGTTGTGTGGTTCTGTCCGCTGTATAGGTGGTTGTGTGTTTGGGATCAAAGTGGAGGCCTGGCTTCATCATATCGCCCCTCAGGTTGCAGCGGGCTTTGCGTTGCGTTATGTGTCCTTCGGCTCATCGTTTATATTTGTATAGCATCATGAGTGGTATCACTGCGGTTGGTGGAGGTTTGAAGTCTTTGGGGAGCCACTGAATGCTCTTGTGGGCGTCCAGGTTGTGTAATTCGGCATCGTGGGCTTTTGCCCATTGTTCTGCGTCTGGATATCGTTGTGCCTGTTTCAAGTTGGCTGGTGCTGGTGTGTTGGGGAGTATATCTTTCGGTGTCGCGTGCTTGTAGGTGGTGCGTGTTTTGTAGGCTGTGGTGGTGGTGTGGGTAGGGTCCGTGTCTTTGTGATATGGGTGGAAGTCTTCCGCCCGGATGTGTTGGTCTGCGTTTGTGCGTAGGTTAATTATGGCAATGTGTGTGAGTGAGATCGGATACAGGTATCTGGCCGGGTCTGCTCGTGCTGCCAGTTTCTTTTTGGGTGCATATACCGGAATGGATCCGAGTTGGCCAAAAGCGAAGATGCTCTTGAGCTGGGGGTTGCGGTGGTGCCATAGTTGGTAGGGAGACGTATCGGTGGTGGCGTGATGCAAGAGATTGTACTTTAAAACGGTATCTCTGGCCGCGTCTTCCCAGTACGTGTGGTCCAAACGGGCTGTGGTGAGGAGTGCTCTGACAGAGTTCATGATGGTGCGGTTGAGGCGTTCCGCGATGCTGTTTTCCTGAGGTTGATGCGGTGTTGTTAAGTGGTGTCAAATGTGATGTTTGTGGTAGATGGTTTGCATCTTGTTTGAGACATATTCTTTGGCATTGTCACTTCGCAGGTGCTGTAGGGGGTGTTGCATGGTGTGTTTGATGTGTTGGAGGGTGTCATCTATGTAGGTGGGTATAGCCTTGCGATCTTTGATGAAGTGAACAATGGCGAATTTGCTGGCTGCGCAGACTACTAGTAGCATGTGGTTATTGCCGTGCCTTGAGGTGGGTGAGATTGGTCCGCAGCTGTCTGAGCTGACATATGCACCAGGTGGGTACGAGTGGTCCTTGCGCTTGTGTGGTGCTGGGTGTCGTTTGGAGTGGTCACAGGCGCTACATGTTAGGCATACATCAATGGGTAGTGTTTTGGGCATGAGCGGGAGTAGGCCTTTCTGGGCTGTGAGTGCTAATTTGTTCGGATGGGCGTGGTTTAGTCGTATGTGCCAATTGTGTGTGGTGTTGCGGACGTTAGCATTGTGTTGTTGTGTAGTGGGGTTGGGTAGGTGGCGAAGACAGTTCGTGGATGGTGGGCGTTAGGTGCGGCTTGTGGTAGGTGCTAATGGTGTGCGGCTGGCTTCGGGCCATGGTGAGGGCAACGAGATTGGGGGGGGTATGTTTGGAGGTTATGCGTTTTGTGTGGGTTCTTTTGTTAACGGGCAGTGCTCGTGCGGTTTGAGCTGCTGTGTGGTTTACAACGGTTGTGTCTAATTGATATTGGTTGTGTCTCCAGGGGGCTGTGGCTACGATAGATGGGGGTTTGGATGTGGTATCGATGACGTAGCCATGTTTGGCTGTGAATGCTATGAGTCCGTAGCGCGTTGCTAGGTCTTTGACGGATATGAGGTTGTGTTGGATACTTGGGTTGGCGACTGCGTGTGTTTGTATCACCTTACTCTTGTTGGTTTTCAGGTGTATTATTCCACTGTGTGTGCACTTGGTCTGGTCCTGTGTGGCAGATTGTGTTAGGGTGTTTTTGTGAAGGGGTGTCATTGAGGGGAGTGCCTTGGTGATGTGGGTAGGGTGTGCGCCGCTGTCTAAGATGAACGTACCGGTGGCTGCAGTGTCGGCTTCGGACATGACGTCAAGCTGTGTTGCGGGTTGTTGTGGTTGTTGCTGAATGGCGGGGTACATGGCGTGAGGGGGTGGCAGCGGATGGAGTGGGTAAGGTTGCTGTGGGTGTGCTGTGTGTAAGAAGTTCGCTTGTGTCTTGGCTGTTCGATACTTCGGGTGTCCTTGATCTCTGCACTGTGCGTCTGTGTGATTAAAGCGTATACCTAATGATTTGTGGTGGGTGCATAGCTGGTTGTATGGTATGCGACGTATGGGGTTGGGGCGACGGGTGTTTTGCCTAGAAGGGTAGGTGTTGTGCGTAGTTCCGTAGTCCCCGGTGAACCGTTGGGTGCTAGGGTAGTGTGTCGGAGTGGAGAGTGATGGTTGATAAAGATTGTGAAGCGATTTGAATGATCGAGTGAAGTTGCGTATGGTCGTCGGTTTGTTGGAGATGATGTGTGCTAGTATCGGCGTGAGTGTGACGTGTTTCTTTAGTCCGGAGATGATGAAATCGATGGTAGTGTCCTCGTCCTTGATGTTTGGGTACCTGGCGGCTACCATTTTCTGCCGGATAGCTAAATGAGCTTTCAGATATTCGTCTACTTTGATGGTGTCTTCGAGTTCCAGAGTTTCTGCCTCTGTCTTCAGAAATTGGTGGTCCTCTTTGGTGGAATGATTGATGTGTTCAATGACTTTGTGGATGATATCGTAGGGTGTAGGGTCTTCTTCAAGTGAGAGGAGAAGTCCCAGAATTTGCATTGATACGCTGCTAAGTACAGCTGAAAGGAGTCGGTTTTTCTTGTGTTCAAATATTTTAAGTGCTGCTTCCTCGATAGGTGGGTTTGGGTTACCTGTAAGGTGTGGGAGTGCGTCAATAATGGCGGCATACTTTTTGAGTGCGAGGTACCAAATGGTGTAGTTGTTTGGGTCGAGGTTGGGAATTTTGTGGATTTTGTCTGGTTCCATGTTGATGATTGAGTGTGTGGTTGTGTTGTGGGTGTGTGTGGGCTGCTTTTGCGTGTTGGTGTTGTGTGGTGTCGTGCGGTATGTGTGTGTCGTTGTGTGTTGTGAGAGCGTTTTTGTAGAGCTCGTTGATGAGTGGGTTTTGTCTGAGTTCTCGCCCTAGGCGTCGGGCTAGGCGGGGGTTGAAGGTCTCCGTCTTGTGTGGTGGGAGGGGGGGGGAAAAGGTCTGGGTTTGGGTTTTTCAAGCGTAGGGCCCGTAACCTGGGACTGGAGAACCTTAGTCGTCTTTCTTTACTTTGTCGTCGTCGTCTATCTTAAGTACTTTTCTGTCACTGTAATGCTGTTTGACAGGTGAGACACGGAGCAGCAGGTCCAAGAAGGAGAAAGTCAGATTTCCTTCAAAATAATTTTGAAGGAAATCTGACTTTCTAAAATTATTTAGGGAGGAAGTTGGCACATCTTCTGAAGAAATTTAAATGTTTTCTCCGTTTCGAAATCCAACATCTGCTCCTTGCTATGTTGCCGCTCTCACCCCCCACAGCACTGCGCAAAGTTCGTCACACTCGCCGCCCTCGTCGCGCCAATGGCGTTCGTCCCCCCCACTCTTTCCCTCGCCGCCCCGCCATCACCGCACACTCGCGAGCTAGGACGCGTTTCGCCATGACCACGCCGCCTGCGCTGCCCGTGCGCGTCGTGCCCACCTCGCTTCCCAACCTGCTGGTGTACGATCACTGTCCATTTTGTGTGCGAGTGCGCCACCTCCTTGGGCTCAAGAAAGTCAAGTACAACCTGATGTGGCTGGCCAGCGACGATGAGCGCACCCCCACCTCGCTGGTAGGCCGCAAGATCGTGCCTATCTTCCAGCCACAAGGCGCCCACGGCCCCTCCCAAGACGAGAGCATGGACATCTGCGCCGCCATCGATTCGGACGCTCGCTACAGACCGCCAGGCTTGCTCAAGCGCGCATCCGGCCGCATAGATCTCTCTCAGTGGATCGACGACCTTGACGTCACCATGCGTCGCCTCCCCCTTGTGCGCTTCGTGCGAGCGCCGCTTCTAAAGGTAGTGTTTGCAGACGGCCGCGAGTCGTTCATGACCAAGTACCCGCTAAGCGACCCGGATGGCTATCAAGCCAATATGGCAAGGTCCGGCAGTACATTGCCGAGATTCAGCATAGAATTCATGAGCTTGCAGACATGATCCATTGTCCGTGTTTTTGTTCACCGGGCGGCCTTTCCTACGACGATATCATTCTGTTCCCGCGTCTGCGAAACATGACTATTATGAAGGGTCTTGAGCTCCCGCCGAAGATCCGCGACTACGTCGAATATCAAGCAACCGCAGCCGACATTCCGCTGTATTATTACTACGCTATGTGACACCAAACAGCAAACAGCCTCCCGCCTTTTACTCGTTTGCCCCCTATTCCGTCCGATATTGATGTTGCTAAACTCAATGGGAGAGCACCTCAGCGGAGTAGCATGTTTGATTAAACGAGAAGGTCAGCAATGGGACAGTCAAAGCCGGAGAATGCGCAGGTGATATCCGAAAGTACTTAGTTTCAACTCGCGTCTGTATCTCCAGTTGTTCACACAGTTGATGCGTGCGCCCCCATTCAAGGTTTGCACTTTGATAAGTGCCTTTCGCTGCGCTTCTGCTCGTTGCGTTCGATGTCTCTCACGATGTTGTTCAAGAGAACGATCGAGCACTTGACCAACATTCTTAATGGCGCTCTATACTGCACGCACGTACGTTTGATGGCGTCATATTTGGCAGAGAAGAAGTTGCTTGTAGTTGGAACAAGTGTCAGTGGTGCTGCACTGGCGCGGCATTAGTGGGCCGCGAGTGGAAGCGGATGAGCCCGTGCTCGCGCTTTTTCATCGTGGCGCTATGTGATCGGCCTCGACGAAGGATTTGCAAAGCTGCCATAATTCAGTTCACTATGCAGATCAACTAACGCAACTGACGAGAAAGATCGCCGTGGACACCACGGCGTGGAGCAACCTTCGCAACGTTGTGCTTATTGCTGCGTGCCAGCACACACACGTTGCTTCAAACAGCAACAGACAAGTCAGACGACACGTGTCCTGACAAAGCGCCCTTGTAGAGGTCATCCCGTAGGCAAATGAACATCTACGAAGGGCACGCAGTGGGTAGTGACGTTACCGAACGGTACCTTGGAACCTCGTGGTTTGAACTGTCCAAAACTATTTGCAAGTTTTTGGCAAAGTGTACCTTCGTAGAATCTTCAGCCACGTAGCCGAAATTCTCGCTTCATGGCTTCAAAAACGCGCGCAACGACCGCATTCTATCAGGTCCGGCTCCCAATTTAGATTCCACCGAACGGACCCCGTTCTATTCTTGTATAAGAAGCCCTGCCAGATCTACCAATGTTTTGATACTTATTCATGCAGATGCCCAACTCTTCTTGCCATTCGTCAGCAGTGCTTTCCATCCAGCAATTCAATCGTTGACATTGCAACCGCATTTTGTCATGTGCTTCTACTGCGATGAAGGACAGAACAAAAATAGTGCTCAATAGGAAATCACAGCCTAACCAGGGACGAGTCACATCTTGGGACATGCTCGCACGCAAAGCTGTTCGGAGTCCCGAGAGCTGGTGAGCTGCCACGTTTTCTTACAAGCTTCATTCACAGTAACTTTAGACATCTATCTATCTTAGTCTGAATTGAGAAGGCGAAGGGCAAAGTAACTCCCCGTTAGCAGCAACGTTCGATTTTGCTTGTTGTACACAAAGCACTGTCAGAATGATCATGTGATGCCAGCCAAACAGCTCTGAAACAAATTATACACCTGCTGCTTGCATTTCACTTTTTCCATTCCGACTCTCAGATAGTCCCTGATAGCATGTCATATTTCGCTTGAGTTAGAAAAAGCAATGAAAGTAAACATAGATAAACTATCCGTAAGCCGCACATATTGAGTTAAAATCAACAATGCTTTTCCAACGCAATTGGAACCTTTATTAAAACAGACGAGCTGTTTGTGTGAACTAAACCCAAATACCCAACTACGATTGAGATCCCTTCAAAATGAATCAGGTGAAGCGATAGAACCCTTGACTATTGTGCTGTGCATGCATTTGAGTTGGGGTAAACAGTCCAATTAACTTAGGGCTTCCCCTGTGCGTAAGGGAAAGGGCGAACAGGAACAGTAAAAGCTCGCACTTCAAGTCGTCGTTGTTGAACCAAACCAGCTCTCTAGCGAAACCAGTAGCATTTTCACTTCCTCAAACAACCAACGACATGAAGCATCCAGCCCTTTTTGCATTTACTCTTGTGCTCACCTCTCTAGCAGTGTGTGTTTCGACATGCACTCTAAGCACCGCCTCAGGCTGTTCAACCTCAGTCGCTTCCGGTCTCACGAACCAACTGGTGGAAGAACTGGAATCCATGGGCGTAAGCTTCAGCCGTCTAAGCGACTCCTCTCGCTTTCGATGCTCTTCACCCTGCGTGCCGTTCCTCCAACAAGGCGCAAAACAAGCGCTCGAAGCAGCAACGCGCTCCGTAAACGACTACATAACACTCAACTCGGCATATCGCAGCAGCGCGCAACAATACCTTCTCTACCGCTGGTACCAAAACGGGCAGTGTGGCATTCCGATTGCGGCTCGTCCAGGAAGCTCTCGCCACGAAGACGGGCTCGCCATCGACGTTTCTTTCTACAACTACTGGAAACTAATTCTTTCACGACATTCATGGGCATGGTACGGCCCCGGCGATCGCGTGCACTTCACATACACCGGCTCGGGTTCGAGCAGCGGCGTTCGAAGTTTGAGCTTGGAGGCGTTCCAGAAGTTGTGGAATCGAAATAATCGACGCGATCAGATCGACACAGACGGCATTTACGGGCCGCAGACGGCGGCTCGGCTGGCGCGAGCGCCTTGCTCCGGCTGGTGACGCGTCGCGTCGCACACCCGTAGGCGGACACGCTCAGTACCGTTAGTGGCATATGCGGACTCACTATTCCGTACTATAATTCCAACTGTTCTCAAAAAGTCTGTCGCACAGCCCGACCAGAAATTTTTCTGTTTCGTATCTTGCAAAGACTAAAGTTTGCATGATAAAAGTCCCCACCCTGTCCGAATTCTGAGCGGAGAGGACAAGTCGGAGCGTTTGCGACATACCTCTTGGTTAAGAAGAGCGCTGTGTACTAGATTCTTGCCATGAAAGCGCTAAGAATCTGAGAGGCAAAGGATATCACAGCCGACGAGCAACGAAATTTGCGCCCCTATGTGCTCGAACTATTTCTGTTGCCAAACTGAAAGCAGAAAGAGAACAATGGAGCCATCTTTCTTAGACTGAACAGTACGATTGCAGGAGATGATGTTGATGAGGCCAAGTGATGGACGTGCCATAAGTACGATGCAAGGCATTGGTTCGACTTACACCGCAAACTATGGAAAGCTCTACTTTCGCCCAGTTTGTGCTATGGCCTTGCCAATGTTTTCCCCCATCAAGAACAGTTCTGGTGATCTCGAAGCCAACAATCTGCTGGGAATCCAAACGATTAGATGGGTAGGGATGCACGTGAATACGAGTTATACACGTGCAATTCATTGAAGTTTGCCGCACGTTGGTGTGCAACGGTACTACAACAGGCGGCATGAGTGCCAACTGTGCGTGAGACGGAACTCGATTTGTAGTAGTAATTACATTGCGACATTTGGGAGGATGCTGGCCGTTGGCACCAACTCTAGGATTTCATCTTGGTATAAACAAGAACACGATCTATCTCACTCCCCCTTCCCATTTTTCCACGCCTCCCTCTCCGCATACTACGAAGTACGCTGCCAGTGCTTCTTGCTCTTGAAGAACTTTTCCCCGATTGCATCACATCGCAAGAGTGAAAGAGGATTTCATCTCTTTCTCCTCACAAATGTTTTCGCGATGGGCATCAAATCAAGCGTTATATCCATTCTTTCGTGCTTCCGTTGGGTCGCAGGAACACCAAAACCCTTTGGAAAAGTCTGACAAGCTCGGCGACTTGCCATTGGATGCCATTGGTGGCGGAAATGCCACACCATTCTGGGTTTTTTCGAACATATGGGATGTGAAAAGACAATGCTGGATCATTGGCACTAAGGGTCCCGGCGACGGAGCTTCTTCACGCGCCAACTCGCGCATGCCCGTTAGGTCCTGGAACGATCTACCTCAATTCAGGATGGAAACAACCCCGGCCGAACTGAAGAGGTTTTTTGCCGGAAAGGTGGTCAGAACTGGATCAGAAGATGAGTTCACATCGGCAACAGAGGCGTTTGCTCGCGACTGTTTTGTTTGGAGTCTTGCTCATGATATAAGCAAAAGTGAATGCGACATAATACCTTCGTGCTGGGCCGCCACTCCAGTAAAGACGGTGGTTCTAAATTTAAGCAACCAGCGAAAACTAAACATGAGTGAGTCGGTGACCGAGCAGATCTTGGTCCTAACCGAGCTGAAACAGGGAGACAGGATAGAAGTCAAATCACCTCGCTTCCTCGTCTTGAATGATGTGGGTTACAACAAGGAGGTAGATGAGGAAGGAGTCATTTGGCAGGAGGGTATAGATTCCTGTTACGTATGGAGGATAAGCAGTGATTCTCCATTTGTAAGGGCCTCAGCAATGAACACCGAAAGTCCTGAGAGGCTTGCAGATAGGATACTAAGAGGAGCAGTCAGTTTAATGAACAGTATCAAATGTTTGCTAAGTCTTGGAGAAGCAAATGAGCAGGACTACGGGCAAATGTCTATGTGGCTAGAAAACGAAGGCCGATGGCTGGCTGACATGGTCTTGAACGGAAGTATAGAAGTCAATGATGGTGATTATGAAGTGTGTGTCACGAAAAATCCGTTTGATGATGGAAAGATGGGTAAAGAAGGGGTCGAAATTGAGTATGTCTTTTCTGTAGCAGTGCAAAACAATAATGTCAAGAATCTCCAGATGTCTGAAAAAGGTCTGAAGGGCGGCAGTGATTGTCGCAGAAACAAATTGAACAAAATGTTACGAGAAGTAATGCAAGCCAAACGCGACAGCAACTTGCGTAAGTGGTTGAGCCAGAAAACATACGAATATGTGATTTCAAGCCTTAAAGAAGATAAAGTGTGTTACCATCGGTCACCGTACAGACTTTTGGAATTGATTGATGCCGGGCTGGTCGATGATCACTTTAATCTATTTGAGAAGATATTCAACGGAGCCATAGAAATCATGAGTGATGAAGAACGATCGGCAGATCATTTGGGCCTAGTCAAATACGATCCCTCGGACAAAAGAGTGATATTAGGCAAATGTTTTAAAGGTCAGAAGGTCTCTTGGAAGAACGAGACATTCAAATTGTTCCGAAATGGGCTGAGTGGTATAGCTGTGAAACGGGATGGGAAAGTCTTAAGGAGTGCCAAATTGGGCGTTCTGGCCGCGATCCATAGAGTGGTACATGACACGGGGGCCCTTGAAGGTGGACTAGGTGCTTTGAAATGGGAACGGGCAGACATAACGAGAGAACCGGAGACGCAAATCGTTCTTAACAGTCTGCTGTCTGGCAGACTGGGGGTATCAGGATTCACCTGGGCTGTGGCCTTTCTTCGCGATAGTGGAATAAGACTCACATCAGATTCCGCCTGTTATTTGAAGCCGTTCCATGCCGAGAACGGTGGCGACTACACAGTGAAGCAGATCCTCAAGAGTTCTGTGTTGCGTCGGCTTGAGGCTGTTGAATTTACGGTGGACGGCGAGAGATGCATAGGACTTGATTTCGATTTGCCCGACTTGATGTTGCGTTTGCACGAGAATACTAACGACGCGACAATTGTACGCAGAAAGAATTGCAGTGATGTTGTCAAAGGAAGAATATGTAGCAGATTTTTTGTAGGGGGTGCGCCTTTTCCTATCAGTGACAAGGGCCACCTGGCTCATCAGTTCAAGGAAAATTGAAGCACGTCGGTAAGTACCATCGGTAACTTTGGTTAGACACATTGTGGATTTGTTTTCTCGCTGGTCTGAGCGTTCCTTCGCCGTTTTCAATTACTACTTTGTAACTACTTAACCTTTAGAGCAAGAAAGGCAAAGAAAGAGATTTAATACGCCAAGAGCTAATTGAAAGAGTGGATCTGTCAAGCATGTAGTACCTAGGACAAAGACTGCCATGAGAATGAAGAAACAATGGGTGAACGAATTGCTACACTAAACTGTAGCATAAGAACATGGCAAAGCGTCTGCTCAAGAAACGGATCTCTCAATGGTGATCGTTCGTCATCATGCGGAAGAATGCATGATGCCGACTATATCATATCTTGGCATACGCCGGCCCAACCAGCTCAACAAAATTAAATTCCACGGTGCCTCGAAATGCCATTATCTAGAGGCAAGGATGATGAGGGTGCGAGTCAACCCCGGGTTGGAAAATTTCGGATGACTTTCTGTGACAAGAACGGCGGCTAGTATCCCGCGACTACCCGACTAAATCAGAAACGTATCCGTTGGGGGAGGGGTTCTTACAGATCCTCGTGCATACTTTGTATGGGTTCTGATCCACTGAACCTTAAAATGGTTACCATTTCCATTAAGCCCGAAAGCATACAAAAAGAATGCACGAAAATCTCCAGATTGATGATCTGTCCAACAAAGCACACGTCGCCAGCTGCTGCCAGTTGTACCACAAGCAAACATGTGGGTTTTAACTGGCGCAGGAAAAAAATATCTGCACCCCGCGAACCAAAACGTTTAGATGGAGTATCCGATAAAGGAAGGATATGCAGCATTTCTTCTATCGTCTCTTACATCCTGACAAACTTTTGCTAGGACACCCGCGCTTTAGAGTCGCCGATATCTTTGAAATCCGCTGAGGATATCAGCGTCTTTGTAACGGCAGAAACTCAAGATTCTTATTTCGTGATTAAATTTTTGCTAGGTTGACCACCGCCCTTATTTTTGAAGGCTGGTATTGTCATAACACTGGCTGTCTATAAACAGTAGTTCCTATATATATAATACAGGTTGTAAGTGTGGGCTGGCGCTTGGTAAAACGCGGTTGTCAGTAGCGCTTGGTAATTACATACACCAAGCGCCACGCGCTGCATTAGACGTATGTGCGATTTTGTCCCCCTGGATGAAAAACGTTGTGCTGGAGAGCGCTTATGACACATTAGAACGCTCAAAAAATCGTGGCTAATTGCGCTCAGGCGCTTCGTTCGGGTAACGTAGCGCGCGACTTGCCAGATGTTGGCGCGCAGCACCCATTTTCGCAATTTTTGCATTTGAAAAAATCATAAATTTTAGGCGCGCTTGGCTTTCTGCCAAATCCTGCGTTTGCACATGTTTTATTGTAACATTTTTGCTGCACAACGTGGAGGCGTGCGTCGAGTGTGGCACTCAAAGGCGCTTGGTTTCAGCCACATCTCCGCTGCACAGTCGAGCTGTGTTGTAAGCTGGATAATGGGCGAAATTTTTATCAAAAGAAAGGGCTAGGGTATGCGTTTGCGCTTGGTTCTGTGGCGATTTCGTGGAGGCAGTTGGCACATTGTCAGGCGTTTTGTATGTGCGTTTTTGGGGTCGTAAACGCGGCTAAAAAGGGTGCGTTTGCGCTTGGTTCTAGGATGGTTTTCAGGGGTTCTCTCTACTATAACTATAGGGGGTGGTTTTTCGGTTTAAGTGCGGTCTTCGTATTGTTTTACGCGGTTTTAGGAATTTGGAAGTAGTTTTTCGAAGGAGAACGCGAAATCGGGAAATGTGTTTAAAGAGATTTTTAGTGTTTTCTATGTTTTGTAGAGAGTCGTTCTTGGTTTAAGGGTTTTTCAAGGTTTTAAGATTGGGTTTAAAAGGTTTACCATTGTTTTCATGGTTTTCAGGGGTTTTAGGATAGAAGCAATTGTGTTTTCCCGGTTTTATTGGTTTTCATAAGGATTGACGAAACTCGAGAATGTGTTTTATCGGTTTAAAGGGTTTAATCGAGGTTTTCAGGGGTTTATCGGGTGTACGGAATGAGAAATACCTGGGTTTACGGGGTTTTACTCTTTTTTCTCGGTTGTTTCCTGTTTTATACAAGATTCAGAAGATGGACATCATCTTTGTCAGATTTGAGGTTGATTTTTTGTGGCAACCATCCTCCAATTGGGAATGGAGGAGTTTATCCTCCATTCTAGACAACACGTGGCACACGTAGCGAACTCTTTCCTGGACACACATTACACGTTCACTACACGCTGGACACCAACGACACGTTGTCCACCGCTCTCGCTCTGTGATACGTGTTTGTTTACACATACCGATGTTGCCATGGTTTGTGCATAGGATATTGGGATACCGCAAGACCGCACTTTAGATTAAATTGGACCGCTGGTCGATGGTTGACCAAGCGAAATCCGCTGGCGTAGTACAGTGTGCACTGGCCCTGCACACTGTGCTACGCCGCCCGAGATCGTGGGTTCAATTCTCGTCACACTGCATGGCTCCCACTGGCAATGGGCGTCATGCAGTGTTTACAAAAGAGTTCTTCACAATCGCTGCTGTATTTTGTTTTTCATTCTTGCCCAAAATTGCCGAGGGCTCTCTAAACTACTACGACTTGAAATTGGAATATGTTCTTTTATATGAGTCTAGTCGTTCCAGAATAGCCATCAGCTTTTTCTACTATACTACTAATTGTTTTTTGTAGCAGAAAGATGTCAGAGTAGGCTGATAAGCAAAAAATACCTGAGCACTACGCGCACAACTCCATGCTTTTTTCTTCGCGTTATAATCGCTTGCAAAGGCAACACAACAACGAGTAGCAGAAATCGGGACTTTGGTTCTCGCCTCAGAAGAAGACGTAGGGGTTTTAGGACTTCATACATGCAGATGTTGTCAGTTTAGTTTCAATGGGGTCTGACCATTTTTAGAATGAAACGAGATCGCGAACACCTCAAGCGTCATACAGCACGGAGCTATCGTGACACATGTTTCGGCAATGCGTGAATATATGCATGATCCTCAAAGATGGAGGAGTTACCTATCTTGCGCAGTCCTTCCCTTGATTGTATACAGTGCAGCACAGACAAACTCCTTGTCTTCCCCACATGATCAGATATACATTCCAAACTGCAAATATGAGATCAGTTTTGGCGAATACACCTCTTAAGTGGTACCTCCACTGCCTACATACGGGAAGAGAAATTAAAGGGCCCCCCCATGAGATCCATCAGTTCCCGCGCAAGTAGGCGATATTGGAATTGAAGTTAAAGAGGTACAAACCTGACGCGCGTACATACACTTTGGCATGAACTGAAAAGGTAGAAGCAACAATGCTGTTGTCGTCCTGTATAAACTGTGAATTTGGATTCTGTAAGGAACAAGCGAGAATTGCAGTTTGTGTACCCTGTGCTCCCTGCGCACAGTCCATGCTCTCATTTTCGCAGAAAATGAGTATTTCAGAGCCAGCTCGTGTTTCTCAGCGTAGTAGTCGAGTCTTTTCTCGTTTGTACATTGTCCCCAACCCGGGATGAGTGTCTTCGGCTTCTGTTGCATTTCCTCTCTTTTTTTATTATCCGGTTCTTGCGTCTTCTAAACCCTACAGTTGCGTTCTGCATTCCAAACTCTTCACATTTTTAGGCAGTCTTTGAGCGATGACGAACGCGGCCGGGTTTTTTAACACCGTCTACGGAATCTCGTCCGACACAGAATCTCCCGAACCACAATATAAGCTTTCACGACGTGAAGGCCAGTCGGCAACACACGAAAGACACCGCCAAAAACAATCGAGAAGAGACGAAAATGAAGACCAAGGCCCTCGAAATAAAAAGAACCAGGCAACGCCACCCGATGATCTGTCTCCCTCCCTTGGATCCCCGTCTGATTCAGTTCCACATCCAAGCACGGTGGCAAGGAATAATAGAAAGAATCGATTGACGTCTTCGGGTCCCGAGTTGCCGTCTACGCAACAGGTGAAAAAAGCTCTCCATGCTCCACGAAGCGATAATGAAGACGAAGGCCCTCGAAAGAAAAAGAAAAAGGCAACCCCACCAGGCACTTTGTCTTCCTCAGTTGCATCCCAGTCTGATTTAGAACCCAATCCTAGCAATACGACAAGGATTAATAGAAAGAACCGATTGAGGTCGGTGGTTCCCGAGCTTCCATCTACAACAAAGATGAGAAACCCCCACCATGCTCCACATTTCGGTCACGATGAGATGCAGAGAGCATGGGAAGATGAAGGAGAGTATCATGAAGATGTCCACTATCAACCGCCTCGTGATTCCGGCGAACAGCCGCCTGCATTCGAGAAACCCGTGGGAGATACCACAAATGACGGGAAAGTTCTTGTTTCGTCAAAAGAAAAGCCCCAGCGCTTGAGCTTTAGTGACTCCGAAGAGCACGGAGAAGGGGAAAATGAGGATGAAACGGGGCTCTCGAACCACATCGACGGAAGAACTGTTGATATTATTGGAGAAGAGGAAGGAGTTAAAGCAGAAAACACAGATGATGGTGAAGAATTAAAACCCATGGATTTAACAGGTCTTCTCGAAGATCAAGAGAGAGAGCTGGATCAGATGAATGATGCATATTGGCACTCCCGAGCAGATATCTACCGTTCGAAATTCAATTCCAGACGTGCTTATGGATACGGGAAGGTAGACGACGTCAACGCCCCCGATCTGATGATCACACACAATGATCCAGGGCAACAATTATCATCCAAAGAAAAGTAACACATGATGATTCATGATACGCTCCTTCGTGACCCAGAATTCTTCACGAGCCCCATCGCTCTTCTGAAGGAGAAATGTCCTAGGGTCGGGAAGGGCCTCACAGCCTACGCAGGTCTCAGAATTACACCTGAAAACTGTGAGGACCTGAAAGAGATCTATTCCCTGAAATACAAAACACGCGAACTGATGAATGTTTCCAGTGGGACCAGTTTTATGTTGGTGAAGTCAATCACCGGGCAGTTTATGCGCTGGTGTATTTCTGCTTGTGTGATGCGCCGATCTTCGGGATGGCTGAAGAACTCGTTGTTTTCATGTGTTTCAAATGAAAACCTCATGAAGTATTTCATCAACCACTTCATTTCCATGGCATCCTGCTGCACTGTGGCTTCAAAGTGCAACACACTCCTCAATGTGTGCAGGTTTGCCAGAATGAGGTACGTAACGGATGCGGAAAAGATTTCTGACTTGGAAAGGGTTATGATGTTTTTGAGTACAACCTTCAACGCCGCTAAAACACGTGCCCAGAAGGAATCTCGAATGAAGCAGGCGGCTGAGAAACGCGTTCAAAATCATACGATCGTCACTGAGGATCATTTTAAGCGCGGGGTTCGGCTTGCGCGAGGTCGTCTCTCAGATATTTGTAACAATTTTGCGGCTGATGTCAATGGAAAGGGCCATGAGAAGAGCGTGCAGAAGATGCAAAAGAACCAAGGGCTCCTCGACAAATGGTGCATCAACTTTCTAGCTCTCCTTGCTTTGTGCGGTGGAGGACAACGGCCACAGGCATACGCAAAACTTCAGTGTCCGACTAAGAAAGAGCTCAAGGCAATGGGGAGGGCTGGTGGCAATGGCGGAAATACAGTCGGTATCAACACACTTTCAGAGAAGACTGCCAGAGCGTTAGACATTCCGAATGTTAACTTTCCCTGCATGATTGTGTCATACCTCCGATTCCACGTCAAAGTAGTACGACCAATTCTTCTACATCGCAGTAGAAACGATCAGTTGATATCTAAGACTGGTCAGCCACTTCTCTTGAATTCACGGTACGGGGACTTTCTTACCACAGCCAATGTTTCAAATTCCATCAAAATGTTCATGCGCGAAATAGATCCCGATCTGAAATCAGCTACTGCAATGACATTGCGCGCCAGCTACGCCACATCAATGCTGCATCAGTTTCGTTCTGGTTCGCTTGGTAAATCCATGTCCGAGGAAAAGTTTTTGGGATTGGTTGCAAAGCGAATGAACACATCAGTTGAGCAATTGCGCTGTACGTATGCTGCTTGCTACTCCACTGACTTCAAGGAAACCATGGACCTTATCTCAAAGCATTTTTGCATTGTCCTCAATGAAGAAGATGACGACAAACCAGTGAAGCGCGAAGTAAGTGAGGCAGGTACTCCAGAGAAAGACAACGTGATAAGGGGAACTGTTGGACGTGACAGTGATGATGATGATGATGATGAACTCTCCATTGGTGGGTTTCAACTCTTTGAAGACGATGAGGAGGAGATTTAGGAAAAAGTTCGATAGAAATGCTCTGTTCAGAAAGGGTCGCAACGGAGAGTTCTGCGCTTGATACATTTCCGAGCCATGATATAGAAAACGCGGTGAGAAAGTAGGGAATAACGTAAATGATGCGCACTACTGTGATCTCTCGGAGATACATTGTTAAGCGGGAAAGAAACAAACTCTATAGAATGGATAGGTAGAATGTATTCACTCGATAATCCGTCTGCAACAAGAGGTAAAATGTTGAACGCCGATCCCTTGTCGAAATTCGCAGCCTTGCATTTTATGTCTTGGAATCTGAAAAGAGAGACAGATAGAACACACGACCGTACCATGAACCTTGGGCCATTAGATCGACCTGCTTTTCTTCATACGATTCACCAGATCCTCGGCATTCTTCATGCATGCTTCCCACTCCATCTTCATCTCATTATCTTCAACCCTGTGTACTAGATACCCACCTTCTTGTATGATTTGGCTCCATCTCGGTGCCGACTCAGAAGTTTCTTCACCCTGAATTCTATGCACTTTGCTTACTCTCCGAATCAGGCGCTCGCAGCTTGGAAGTGGTTGGATGTTTGCAGGAGGTGAAACCTTCCTCTGCTTGTCTTGTTCTCTTTCAAGTCCTGGAGGCACCGTAGAAATGATTTGTTCAACTTTGCTTCGTATAGTGGCCTCATCGTCAAGCTCTTCTCTCACTTTCTTCATCTCTGGCTCATTCAAAAGTCGGGGAATACTCGTTTTCTTCTTTAAATCCTCTTCATTGCCAATGGCCTTGATGGCTCTCTCTGACATACTGCGTACAAGAAACTCAGGCTCAGATGTCGACATACACTGCGTACTGTCTAAGCGTTGTTGTTGGAGATAAGGGATCCAGGAACATTTTTCGAAATGTTTGTCACTATTTGCGAGTACAGGGCCTTCATCAAAGTGCTCTTTGCATGGGTCTGGCTTTCCGAAGATTGTAAGTCCGTTGGCAGATTGTGCCTGGATAATATCATTCGTTTCTGAAAGAGGCAGTGTTCGCACATGTGCGTTGTCGTCATCCCAAAGGTAGACATTGCTTCTGATCGGTTTTGGTGATTGTTTGTCGTATGCTATGCAAAGTAGTTTGAGACGCGCCTGGATGTCATGACTGTACTGTGTAAATGTGTACTTCGAATAACACATCTTCATATATTGTTCAACTTGTGTCACAGAACCACCCAGGAAGATACTGAAGTTTCTAGCGACCAAAGAAATATGGTAGGTAGCGTAGAATCTATATTCCAGGCGCTTCTGAAGAGCTTTCCTAAGATTGAGCACTGAAATAAAACGGCTCAACGTAGAACTGGATACACAGCGCTTTCCTGGATAGCTTGCTACCAGATAGTGGATCAAGTTTGAGTCTAGACCCTTGTGAGGGGAACTGCTCCCCATACTATCCAAGAAATACACATGCGTCTTCCTTTCTCTTTCTGGCACTGGTTCACTTGAGCTCCCATCCTCGTGATCAAGGTCGTACAGTAGTCGCGGGAGATTAGCAACGACGGCTATAGACCAGTGATTGCTGCCACAAAACATGACGACGGTGATATTCGAGTCCCAGACAATCTCGTGAGCATTGTGATTTGTATTCTTGTGTTCCTGCACCTTTCAAATCAGTTCATCCAACTCAGGGCTGCCTTCCATGAAAACACTGTCCCACCAGCCGCTAATTAGAATAGAAGGCAAGATGTACACCTCCGAAATTGATTCCATAGTCCAGTTGTTAAGAAAATTCAAAATGAATAAAAGCGTTTCGTCGCTTGCCATGGTGAGGGCTTGGATAGATTTCATGTCGCTCTTCCTCAAGGTGAAAGATTCCTGGGCGGTACCACCATCCACGAGTAGTCGAGCTTCCTTCAGTCCCTCGGTCTCAAGCACATCGATTGCATTGTTGATCATTTGTAAAAGATTGAACTCTTCTACATCTTCTTCAATATCCCTCTTCTTCTCTAGCTCTGCCCTCACCATGTTGATAAATTTTCTGTTCTCTTCAGTGCCATCGAGTACATGTATACGTCCTTCCTTGATATCCGGATCTTCCTTCACTGCTTCATTACGTATAATGAGGTCAAGTTCATCTAAAAGCGCAACGCATCCCGGAGTACTCCAATCAATATAGTGCTCCCAGCCTTTAGGAGGCTTGGTTCGGAACGTTTGCGTGCTTGTGTCTCCTTGCTCATACTTTCTTTTTCTTCCCCTTTTTTTCCCGTCCACTTCACTTCCAGTGATATCAGAAAACTGGCAGATGAATTTCATTCCTTCACTTCTTCGCGAAAGCCACAGAGATACTGTTCTTCTTATATTTTCCACGGGCCATCTCTTCAAAGTATTCAGTGTGGTTCGAGTGAACTTCGAATCTCCGCAATCTTCTATCACACAAAGGTCCGAAACAACGTCGGCCTCGAGAAGTCGATCGGCGCCGGACATGTACCCTCTTAAAGTATTCATTGCCAAATTTGAATCAAGAAAAGCAATGGCGTATTTTCTCGAGTCACTCGTTAGATATTGAAGTCCTTTGTAGAGTTTAAGCAGCTTTGAATGTGTCATGGATTTTGGTTTCGCGCTTCTTGTCTGTGAAAGTCTATTGCTTTCCTGCCAGAGCCAGTACTCCTTCAGCTTTCCATATAGAACCACTTGCTGCATGATTCCATACGTTTGTGGGCGGGGTTGAAGCGATTCTATATGGTGAGTAATAAGAGCTTCATGAGTTCTAAGGTTCAATTTTCCGTGAAGTGATGAGAAGTCGATTATTTGATACGGTAAAAAAGAAATCAGCATTTTCCTTGCACTCAGTATCAGTCTATGAGAACCACTGAGGACAAGGAGCTTCCCCTGGCTAACACCCTTCATACCTTTCACGATCAGCAGTGGGTCTGAAAGTCGAAACTCAGATGGGGCCCTGATTTCTTTGGAGACCTGAAGAAGTCTAAGCGGTGAGGTGCTGCGTCCGATAATGGGGCCTATAAACAGATCAATACATCCCAAAAATACCTTGGAAGATCTTCCTCTCAGAGAATGCATTGATAAAGCTCCCTTTCGAAAGAATCCATGTGCTTTATGGAGATGATACTTTTGAAAAAGCGGAGAGGATGTGTAAAAGTATTCCTGTGGAGTAATATAGTACGGTTTGTGTTTGAAGGACCACCTGAGAAACTATATCCAATGCGCTCTAGATAGTAGGACAAGTATGGCGCGTATCGTGTACCAAAAAGATCTCTTTTTCGGAGCGATGCCACAGTGATCAATGTGAGAACGAGAAACAACGAAGGCTTTGGACTATGTCGTAGATGTACTGCTCGGGAGGGTCCATTAGAATCCAGGAAAACGCTGTTGTATTAGGAAAGAACGTCGGTTCGGTGTGGTCTCACCACGGCCGACTGGCGACTAGAGGCATTTGACAAAGCAGACAGTATGAGTGGGAAAGAGAGCCGACGTGTAGAGACTTAGAACAGCCGCGGCGGAGCGCAGCGAATTCCCCTAGCATTCTTTCACCCACGTGCTCTAAAAGAACGGCGCAGATCAGGAGCACATACCAGCATGTGGCATTGCACGTAATGGAGGTGCAGCACTTGTGTACTCTTTACTGCACACAAAATTTTTCAGAAAACTTGAAGGCGCAACAGCTCATTTGGAAGACGGAATATTTCATTTTGGAAGCAGCATTCGAATTGATAAAAAAGAATTTTCTGAAATGGCCGACAGATCGATTGGAGGATTCAATCCTCGATTTGGAAATCAAAAAAAAATCTAGAAAATTGAGCTTAATTGCAGTGCGCCATGGCGCCCCTAGAACCACGCACCAAATCTGCCACCCGCACTTGGTGCCCTTTTTGGCTTTTATTTGAAATCTTTTGGCGCCCGTGGCGGCGTTTTGCGCGATCATGGTGCTACAGTTTTGGCTTTGATTGATGTTTGCACCTTCTGGGCTCATCAGTCCATTTTTTTGGAAACTGGACTGCACAGCCGCTCACTTGGAGGACAGAATCCCCCATTTTGCGAGCAGCGTCGGAATCGAAAAATAAGTATTATTATGAAATGGCCGACAGATCGAGTGGCAGATTCGCTCCTGGATTTGGAACTCAAAAACAAATCTAAAAAATTGAGCTTAATTGCACTGCGCCATGGCGCCCCTAGAACCCCCCACCAACTCTGCCACCTGCACTTGGTACCCTTTCTTGCATCCTTTCTTCGAAATCTTTTGGCGCCCGTGGCGGCGTTTTGCGCAATTATGGTGCCTCCGTTTTTAGCTTTGATTCAAGTTCGCTCATGCCGGGCTCATTAGTCCATTTAAATTAAAACTGGACAGCGCAGCTACTCATTTGGAGGTCGGAATCCCCCATTTTGCCAGGAGCATCGGAATGGAAAAAAGAATTCTTTTCTGAAATGGCCGACAAATCGAGTGGCAGATTCAATCCTTGATTTCGAACTCAAAAAAAATCTAAAAAATTGAACTTAATAGCACTGCGCCATGCAGCCCCTAGAACCCCGCCCCAAATCTGCCGACGGCACTTGGTGCCCTATTTTGCTTCTTTTTCTTGAAATCATTCGGTGCCTGTGACAGCGTTTTCTGTGATCATGGTGCCTCACTTCCGGCTTCCATTCACGTTCGCCGATCCCGGGCTCATCAGGCCTTAGCCTTTAACAACGCGCCCGCTCTCCAACACCCTCACACCCAGCCCCTATCTCATGTTATCGCACCCGTGCCTTCACATACACTGAGGGCTCTTCTGGGAGTTGTACTTCCGCGCTTAACAATTGCGACTCTCGCCAACAGTGACATCCGCGTCCCATCTCCCTAACAGGAAGCCTTCTGCTTTCTGTCTCGAAGGTTAGAACCTGTGCCTACGTTCACAAAGACCAGCCGCTTCTCTCGTACACCGTTTTTATCCTGGATTACCCCCAACACGGTACTCTCGCGTAAGCGATTGGTTCTTGGGCCAACTATCAGACTGACGTAATTCGTGATATACTACACTACACAGGGGAGCATGCTACACTCGATATCCATTTTGTCGCACCATACATTTCTTCGTGTTACGGGACCTATGTGCGGTTACTTCAATATCCGCGAGCATGACATCTATTAATGTTTCATCTCAGGCTGTAGATCACCTTTGCAAGGGGCCTCAACCTCTTTTACAAATCTTGGTTGACGATCGCCCGCTTCCTCATAAGCCTGCGTTCCCAGCAAGTGATGTGAAGTGTGGATCATGGAAAGCTGCCTATGACGGTCTTCTGAAAGGATTCGGATTCGGACTTACCATACACCATTTTTCACCGAGTGATTATTGTGAAATAGACCAATATCTAGAGTACAAGTTTGATAAAGGAGATATGCGGAGTAACCTATCTCCCATGCAGGCGCCACAAATGATGGATTTCGACTACAAAGGTCCGATTGGAAAGAGCTTTATTGTAAGGTTTGCGCCACGAAGAGACCATGTTGGTGTGTTGGAAAAGATTATTGTTCTTCATCAGCTTGCTGTATCAAGAGTGCTATAGCGTGGTATAGTTGAGGAGAAGTACGGATGTACTACGGATGTGATGCCGAAGTTTCGCAATCTACAGGTTCTGACGAGTGTACGTTGCAGGTTCAACATTGTGCTGTATCCTATCCAGGGCATGCAGGATTTCATAAGGGTAATCGACGAAGACATATCCAGTTACCAAATTGAGACATCGAGAAGCCTAATTATCTCCCCCAAGACCGTGCTTCCAGTAAACGAGCGAGAAGACAGTCTCGGGCGTTGGCAGCGTAATGCGAAGGAATCTTCGGAGAATAAGGCCACTGGATCTTACGTGGTCTACACTCTTTTTCCTACTTCCTCAGGCGGTTTTTTTGCTAGTGAGTTGGAGGGTATCGGAATACACGTCACTGTCACAGAACAGATAGTAACCGGGCACACAGCGAAAACGGGAGAGTCCGGGCTGTACTATGAGTTTGTTGCGCCTTTGCGCCCAATGCAGTCAAACGAGTCAAGGACTTCCTTTATGACAGTAGGTTCATGTCTAATCCTTCCTAGCACTTTGGCTGTACGGTTTGGAGGACCCCAAAGATACAAAGTATAGGTTTTTGGATACTTATTGAAAGCAGAGCGATTGGGAAACGAGGTAATGGACTTCTGTTGTAGAGAAGAATCCGATCTTTTGCCCGGTATCGACGAGATTGACAGTCGTACGGAGTTTTTGACGCCGTCGTTTCTACAGAACATGGATATTGTTAACTTCAACATTCTGCATCGCCATGGGGAGAGCGCGAGAGAAGGGGTTGTTGGTACAATTCCTACGGTAATGGATATTAAGATCAACTCTGAATTTAGAAAACTGCTTTTGCGGAATATGTACGATGCAGTACCAGGACTGCTGCGAATGGAAGATGTATATTTGAAAACCCCTGTTCTCAAGTTAGTGAAATGGGTTGAGGGAGTTACGTATGAAGATGGTGGCGCAACAGCAGAGATTCGAATGTGGTTCGGACATAACAAACAATGGTTTTTAGAGAAAGATCTATGCACCTACGTTGACGCTCTTTTAAAAGATGGCATTTAGTACCCCTTAGATCTTTGCGAGTTGAATGTTTTGGTGAAGGAGAAGATGATGGAAGAAGATGATAGTTCAAAGAGTAGTGACAGCATTCAGGAGGAGGAGGAAAGCTCATCATCGGAAGGCTCATGCTCTGATCATACTGAAAGCTCATCTCCTGAAGATAGTACCGCAAGCGAGAACGGTCAAGACCAAGAGACATGACAGTCAAAAGAAGATTTGGGTTTTGAACAGGGAGAAGACGTAGGACTATGAAAACAATGAGGAAATCATCGTATAATACAACACAGGATATCCGAGATTGAAGGACGTTCAATAGCGAAGACGAGTACGAAAAGGAAGTAGTCACTTCTGTAGAACGAAACAGAGATCTTGAGGGCCGGAACAAGTCTATATATATTACAGGTTGTAAGTGTGGGCTGGCGCTTGGTAAAACGCGGTTGTCAGTAGCGCTTGGTAATTACATACACCAAGCGCCACGCGCTGCATTCGACGTATGTGCGATTTTGACCCCCTGGATGGAAAACGTTGTGCTGGAGAGCGCGTATGACACATTGGCACGCTCAAAAAATCGTGGCTAATTGCGCTCAGGCGCTTCGTTCGGGTAACGTAGCGCGCGACTTGCCAGATGTTGGGGCGCAGCACCCATTTTCGCAATTTTTGCTTTTGAAAAAATCATAAATTTTAGGCGCGCTGGGCTTCCTGCCAAATCCTGCGTTTGCACATGTTTTATTGTAACATTTTTGCTGCACAACGTGGAGGCGTGCGTCGAGTGTGGCACTCAAAGGCGCTTGGTTTCAGCCACATCTCCGCTGCACAGTCGAGCTGTGTTGTAAGCTCGATAATGTGCGAAAATTTTATCAAAAGAAAGGGTTAGGGTATGCGTTTGCGCTTGGTTCTGTGGCGATTTCGTGGAGGCATTTGGCACATTGTCAGGCGTTTTGTATGTGCGTTTTTGGGGTGGTGTACGCGGCTGAAAAAGGTGCGTTTGCGCTTGGTTCTAGGATGGTTTCCATATCCGGCAACACTGGGGGTCGGTATTCGTTGGTATTGTCAAGTTCAATGTAGGTTGAGTGTGGTGAGTAGTAGGTCACGCGAGTGCTGGCGCCACACTCTCAGCTAAAGAGGATGCGTGCAGTGCGTTTAGTGAGGTAGGGATGACGTATGCTTAACGATGACAGGTAGATTCTTATGACGTTAAGGTTTGTCCAACAGTGGCATCGCCACTAAGTAGCTATCGGTCAGGGGCTACGGGAGTTTACGTTTTCGTAGAGGATACCAGTGTGTACGGGCTTTTACAGGTTTCAGGGGTTTAGGGATTTAGGGGTTTAGGGGTTTTAGGGGAAGCTTTACCTATATATATTACAGGTTGTAAGTGTGGGCTGGCGCTTGGTAAAACGCGGTTGTCAGTAGCGCTTGGTAATTACATACACCAAGCGCCACGCGCTGCATTCGACGTATGTGCGATTTTGACCCCCTGGATGGAAAACGTTGTGCTGGAGAGCGCGTATGACACATTGGCACGCTCAAAAAATCGTGGCTAATTGCGCTCAGGCGCTTCGTTCGGGTAACGTAGCGCGCGAATTGCCAGATGTTGGCGCGCAGCACCCATTTTCGCAATATTTGCTTTTGAAAAAATCATAAATTTTAGGTGCGCTGGGCTTTCTGCCAAATCCTGCGTTTGCACATGTTTTATTGTAACATTTTTGCTGCACAACGTGGAGGCGTGCGTCGAGTGTGGCACTCAAAGGCGCTTGGTTTCAGCCACATCTCCGCTGCACAGTCGAGCTGTGTTGTAAGCTGGATAATGTGCGAAATTTTTATCAAAAGAAAGGGTTGTGTTATGCGTTTGCGCTTGGTTCTGTGGCTATTTCGTGGAGGCAGATGGCACATTGTCAGGCGTTTTGTATGTGCGTTTTTGGGGTCGTGTACGCGGCTGAAAAAGGTGCGTTTGCGCTTGGTTCTAGGATGGTTTTCATATCCGGCAACACTGGGGGTCGATATTCGATGGTATTGCCAAGTTCAATGTAGGTTGAGTGTGGTGAGTAGTAGGTCACGCGAGTGCTGGCGCCACACTCTCAGCTAAAGAAGACGCGTGCAGTGCGTTTAGTGAGGTAGGGATGACGTATGCTTAACGATGACAGGTAGATTCTTATGACGTTAAGGTTTGTCCAACAGTGGCATCGCCACTAAGTAGCTATCGGTCAGGGCCTACGGGAGTTTACGTTTTCGTAGAGGAAACCATTGTGTACGGGCTTTTACAGGTTTCAGGGGTTTAGGGGTTTAGGGGTTGAGGGGTTTAGGGGTTTTAGGAGAAGCTTTACCTTTATGGGATTTTGAAGTTACGGAGAGGAAAACATTGTGTAGGGGTTTTAGGGGTTTTAGAGGTTCAGGGGTTCAGGGGTTCAGGGGGTTTAGGGGAAACTTTACCTTTATGGGATTTTTTATTTACGGAGAGGAAAACATTGTTTAGGGGCTGGAGGGCTTTAGGGGTTTTAGGGGAAGCTTTGCGTTTATTGGATTTTAGGGGTTTTAGGAGTCTTTATGGGATTTTGAATTTACGGAGAGGAAACCATTGTGTAGGGGTTTTAGGGGTTTTAGAGGTTCAGGGGTTCAGGGGTTCAGGGGGTTTAGGGGAAACTTTACCTTTATGGGATTTTTTATTTACGGAGAGGAAAACATTGTTTAGGGGCTGGAGGGCTTTAGGGGTTTTAGGGGAAGCTTTGCGTTTATTGGATTTTAGGGGTTTTAGGGGTCTAGAGTCGAGACGTCAAGTTCCAGTATATTACGAATGCGTGGTGAACAGATTGTTTGAGGGTGTACTGGATATCTGCGGTGGTTGGATAAAGTTCTGTGTTGAGCGACCTGCATTCGATAAGTGTACTGGGCTTTATGTGTAGGACTGATATAGAGTGTAGGTTGTTTCGTTACACTGTATTTTTGAGGCGGAGTTGGGGTATTTAGGGGCTGAGGTTGAGCTGGAGATAGAGTCGTTTGAATAACGCTTGTTGCTGGGTTGGGTGTAATGTAACGGTCGAATATGGGGTGTTTGGCGTTATACTTAAGTATAAAGAGGAGGAAATGTGGTTTTCTGTGGCAAGGAAGAGAGTTGAAAGCAAAATGGAGAAAGAAGAATGGGTGTTTATTGTACCGGGTTGGAATCTAAAATCGTGCTTAAATGAGTGTTGTGGTTGACTTCCACCAAGCTGCAAGGCGTAGAATGTTGGGTACGGCAAAGTGGTTGTTGTGTGTTAACCAATCATGAAACATGGCGTCTATTTCAAGGTGGAGGGGTGAGGAATCTTGGGAGGATTGGGAAATGGAGTTGAACTTGGATTGCATGCGGCCGTCAAAGAGGTGGAGTGCAATTTCGGAGCGAGTTTTGGAGCATGTTCGCCACAAGACCCATGCCAGTTGATAGAGCGAAATGAAGATGCAGTGTCTTGTTCCAAAAGTGTGCGGTTGAGAATGAGTTTTGAGTCCCTTGCAGAATCCGAGATGGCAACGGTAGCAGGTTCCTTGAGGTGATTTATCGAACCTGCAGTTGCGCGATATATGGTGCGGCGAAAAGCATCTGAAGCATCGTTGACGGGAATGGGGGCATGCATGAGTGTCCGTCAAGTGCACTTGCGTTTTTTCGTGCAGCAAGCATGGCACACAGAGAGGGGCAAGTCGGCGGGAGAGCTCCTCGAAGTGTGACACGATTTGTTGCGGTGTTTTTCGTTCCAAGGTGTAAAAGAAGGTGGCAGAGTGCGACTGAGATTGAGAATGAGCGACAGTGGGCGATTGGGTCGCTGCGGATGGATGCGTGGTTGTCAGCAAGGGCGATGGAGTGGAGGTGGGGGGTCGTGGTGGACGACTGGCGTGGGGTTTGGGGCTTTGTGTTGGGCCGCCGTTGGTGTTCGTGTTTTGGTTGTTTAAGGATGTTCTGTTTGATTGATTGGCACGGTTTTTTGGCGGCGTGGGCGTTTGTGGGGAAGCGCTGGGTGACGGTGAAATGGATTGGGCGTGCTGAGAGGCAGAAGGGGTAGCGGAAACGGAGCTTCGTTCCGGGGTGGGAGAGGGGGAGACAGCTGCGATGCTATTGCAAATATCGCAATTAAGAACCGAAGGAGAGAAGAGACAGATGCCTGGTTCTTTTCCGTCCATGTGGAAATAGAGGGCGTTCCTTCGACAAACAGATTTGCATTCGACCCAATGCTGCGCTTCCAACCAACGCTCCGTGGAAAGTGCTTGGTTGTATATGCGATTGGGCTCCTCAAACGCATTTGTGTTGGATGAGGACGAAGAAAGAGTTTCCGTAACGAGTTTGAAGTAGGGCTGGAAATAAATGGTGACGCAAGTGGATGGGTTTCCATCGCGGCCGGCCCTGCCGGCCTGTTGCGCGAGGTCGCAAAGACTCGCTACTCCACCAAAGTTGAAAACCAGGCGAACGTTGGGAACGTCGATGCCCGTACCAAAAGAAGAGGTGCAAACCATGAAGAGAATGTGGTTGGTTGTGGGTGCGCTGGAAGAAGGCGGAGAGTTCCAAAGGGTGTGAGCCCGGCGTTTACGAACATCGGAGAGACCAGAATGGTACAGGAGAACCGTGACAGTAGTGGATTGTTTAAGGGCACCAAAAGAAGAACGCGAAGCGGCGAGAGCTTCATGGACAGCTTCGGCAGCCGGGCGTGTTAACGAGAATATAAGAACGCGAGCTAGGGTTGTGTCAGCCGACGAGTGAAGCAATCGAGCCACATGCTCTTGCATGATTGAGACGCCCAGCTGAAGCAGGTATCCAAACACATCCTGAAAGTGGCCATGAGCGGCGCGAAAGCGTGTGGCACGCGAAGTGCTGGGGGCTGAGCTTAGCTGATACACGACAAAAGAAATGTTGTTTCTTGCAGTCGAAGAAGCGTACACATGCGCGTTCGGGATGTGCAGCTGCGACAGAAGAAGGGGGCGGTCGCGCGGCGGCACTGTCGCGCTTAAAAGCACGCGAGGGATCTTTGTGGGAATATGGCCGAAGCAGTTGTGGAGGTTGGCCAAGCACGGGCGAAAGTGTTGCCATAAAAGAAATAAGTGACATTCATCGATGGCAATGCGGGCGAGGCGGTCGGCGGCGATCAGTCGCGTGGTGAACTCTGTAAAAGAAGGAAGAGAAAGTCTTTCAGCGGAAAAGATGTAAATGTCGGCAAAGGAGTGCGATCCGGGAGGGGTGGGTGTACGAGAAGCACGAAGGCCGAAGAGCTGAGCGCGCAGTTCGTATTCACTGAGCAAGGCTGTGAGAGGGGTGATGAGAACGGTGGAGTATTTGCCCTTTTCCATGAAGACGGGGAGCAGAAGAGATAGTGTTTTTCCAGATCCAGTCGGCTGGAGTAGTAGCATGTTGGAAAGCCTGTTGTACACGGCCGCTGTGTTCACAAATTGTTGGTGGGACTTGAATAAAGCGGAGTCGTTGGAAAGTGCCTGTCTTAGTGCTCGGAGCATTTCTGATGTAATATGTTCGTAGGTCACAAGCGGTTGTTGTAAGAGAGAAGCTCCACCGCGCGGTATGGCGGCTGCCATAAAAGCAGGCGGATGTGGATTGAAAGGATGAGAGGCGGCCAGGTTTAGGTTGATTTGAGAATGGGGGATCGCAGAGCGGTCAGTGGGAGGGGACGGGGTTGGCTGCGATGTATGGATGGAGCGCTTTGGTTCAGGTGTAGGTAGAACTGTGTCAGTAACCGGACGTTTTCTGTGGTGTTGTTGTTGTTGTTGTTGTTGGGTGAGGGGAGCATTAAGAAGAAGACCGAGATACTGGTGCCATTTGCTGGACCACTCGCGATATTTGGAAAGTTGAGAGTGCTGCAAACCGGATATGTCATGTGGTGTACGAGCGTAAAGAAAAGCGGCGGTGTGCGCAGAGTGGCCCGCCTGGCCATGGGCAGTGGTCAATAGCTCTTCCAAGATGTGATCGGCTACAGAAGATGCGGTGACATTGGAAACTGTGTTGGTCATTCCCACGGTGAAGTTTCTATAGTCGTTGAAGGATATCGGGAAACCGCGTTTGCTCAAGTGAGAGCTGATTATCGAGCGGATGGTGTTTGCGGCATACGGAATTCCGCAGTTGGCGAACAGCATTTTCCAATGCATCTGGAAACAGTTTCCTCCGTGTAGGCAGCGGACGATATATGCTTCAAACGGACGTATCAGAGTCAAGTACATGAGCAGAAGACGGGATGTTTGGGCATCGGGAAAGCGAGCAATCGGAGTGGCGGCCCCTTTGCTGTTTCGCGTTTTCATGTACCGGCAAATGAGGACAGGCGATTTGTCGATGAGCATGAGACAACGTTGAAAGTGTTGGTCGTTGTGGATACGGTATGTCTCAATCTCTGTGCCGCGCGCAGGAGAGCCCGACGAAAGGTGTAGCGCAACCAACAGGCGTTCTTGGATTTTCTGTGCACATGAGAGCCACCTCGACAACGCATGCGTGAACATATCGGTGCCCAAAATGTCGGTTGTGGGCAGTTGTGTGCGGGGAAAGGTACCGTTTTGCTTGCGTTGCGGAAGAAACGGAGTGTGGTCGGTGTTGGAGTTGTGGGGCATGGAAGACGTGAGACAAGTGAAAACGAAAGCCATGTTTTGTTCGATAAATGGGCGGTTGTTGAGGTTGGTAAGGAAAGAAAAGCCTGGGCTTTTGTTGAAGGAGTCGTCCTGAAGTGAGTGTAGCGCGTTTGTGAAACCGGTTGGCAGAGCGTGGCCAAGAAGCAGGTCGTTGTGAAGAGTATGTTGTATTTCTTTGTGTAGAGTTAAAACCAAAGAGCCGACTTCTGAGAGGGCGAGGTGAGTGTCACGCACTATGCCGCAGGACGGGTGAACATCACAATTGTGGAAAGAAACGAACATTTCCTCGCGAGAGGATATGGACATTGCAAGCGTGAGTGTCTTTCTGACAAACGAAAGGGCGTTGTTGGAATCAGCGTCGATTGCCGCGTCGATGGTACGCATGCGTTCTTGAACGTGAACTGGGCGTTCGGAAGCAGGGGTGGCAGGTTGCAACAGGGGAGAAGATTTGGAGAGCACGTGCAGTTCGTGTATGGCGCAGGCACAGATGCCATATTGAAGAGCGGCGAGGAGGTGCGTCACATCTGAGGCGGCTGCAAAACGAAAGGAGGTATTGTTGGGGTCGTGAGAAATGACCGTGTCGTAAGGCTCAGGCGTGCGGTCAGACGGCAAGGGGGCAGCGATAGGCGGGTTGGGGTCGGTGCTTATCACGCTTGCGCAAGCAATGAAGTTGCGAACGGAGAGAAGATCCAAAGAGTGGTATGGCGCTAAAGATTGAAGCAAGAAGGGCTTGAGCGCGCTATGGACCGCTGGGCCATGTTGGGTTGGAGGAAAGGGAGCGGGGAGCTCACCAGAGGAAGACATGCGAATGGCATCCAACACGGAAGTAGTGTAGCAGTACATGAGGTCTGAGTCGGGTACGAGATGAGGGAGGTTTGCCCTTGTCCTGTGAGTAAACACAAGCAAACGGGAAATGTGTGAAGCGTAACGCTTGAGGGTTTCAGTGGAGACAGTTTTAAAAGCTGTGTCGGTGCGCTTGTTGAGGCGGTCCAAGAAAGCCAGGGAGGTCTTACTAACCAAAATGTTCACCTGAGAGAGGTAGTCGAAGATGTGGTGGGTGATGGTGCTTTCAGCGGATGTGGGCGTTGTGCCAGTTCTGGATAGTTGAGCCGCCACATCCAGATGAACATGAAGCGAGTGAAGAACGATGTCAAACTTGGAAAAGGTGATGAAAGAATTCTTCTCCGAGTGGTGACGAAGCAAAGGGTCTGATTGCGAACAAGGAGCGCCGGTGTTGAACTTTTGTAAAAAGTGGTTAATGTGTTGAAGCGGGGGCTCGATGCCTTTGGCAGTCGTTGCCACTGGACGATGGGGTGGTTGGAGACAAACAGGCTGCGCCGGGGGGGTATCAGGCCGTGCCGCAGGCGCCTGCGGAACCTGGAAAGTTTTGGACAAGCAGCCTATGGGTTGAGCATTGGTAACGGGGAATAAACGGCGACGAACGCCGCCGTACACTGTCTGCAAGGCAATACGGCCCGACGAGACGGTACGGTCAAGGTGTGGCTGGGCAACCGCAGGCGACATATTGTGGCATTCGATCAGATGCGCTTGCAAACGAACGGGGTCGAGGTAGCAGAATTTGCAGAGCGGGCACTGATAGCCATTGTGAATGGCAATGTGTGCCAGGGGCGTGAGGAACGTAGAGGGCCCGGACACAAATTGAGCGTTGTGTTGGGGGCGATACTTTTGCCACACGGGGGCAACGTTAGAGTTGTTGCGCAAGGTGTGCACCTCGTGCAGGATTGCCATTGACATGGGACTTGCAATTTCCAAAGGGATGGAGTGCTGTTTGCGCAAGTGATGTTGGATTGCGCGGGCAGACGGCAGCCCACACTGGCAGGGGTTTAGGGGTTTAGGGGTTTAGGGGTTTTAGGGTTTAGGGGTTTTAGGGGTTTAGGGGTTTAGGGGTTTAGGGGTTTAGGGGTTTAGGGCGTAGGGGTTTTAGGGGTTTAGGGCGTTTAGGGCGTTTAGGGGTTTAAGGGGTTTTAGGGGTTTAGGGCGTAGGGGTTTTAGGGGTTTAGGGGGTTTAGGGGTTTTAGGGCTTAGGGGTTTAGGGGTTTTAGGGTTTAGGGGTTTTAGGGCGTTTAGGGGTTTAGGGCTTTAGGGGTTTAAGGGGTTTAGGGGTTTAGGGGTTTGGGGTTTAGGGGTTTAGGGGTTTAGGGGTTTAGGGGTTTAGGGGTTTTAGGGGTTTAGGGGTTTAGGGTTTAGGGGTTTAGGGGTTTTTAGGGGTTTAGGGGTTTAGGGGTTTAGGGGTTAGGGGTTTAGGGGGTTTAGGGGTTTAGGGGTTTTAGGGGTTTAGGGGTTTAGGGGTTTAGGGGTTTAGGGGTTTTAGGGGTTTAGGGGTTTTAGGGGGTTTAGGGGTTTAGGGCTTTAGGGGTTTAGGGGTTTTAGGGGTTTAGGGGTTTTAGGGGTTTAGGGGTTTTAGGGGTTTAAGGGGTTTAGGGGTTTAGGGGTTTAGGGCGTTTTAGGGGTTAGGGGTTTTAGGGGGTTTTTAGGGTTTAGGGGGTTTTAGGGGTTTAGGGGTTTAGGGGTTTAGGGGTTTAGGGGTTTTAGGGGTTTAGGGGTTTAGGGGTTTAGGGGTTTTAGGGCTTTAGGGGTTTAGGGGTTTAGGGGTTTTAGGGGTTTAAGGGCGTAGGGGTTTAGGGGTTTAGGGGTTTAGGGGTTT